>JAVIAB010000145.1:15527378-15654878 GCA_032433765.1 Megaustenia siamemsis | reverse complement strand
AATGTTCAACATCATTTGGAAAACAGAGAAGACGCCTCATAAATGGAAAAAAGGAATCATTGTTAAGATCCCAAAAAAGGGCAATCTTAGAGATTGTAACAACTGGAGAGGCGTGACACTTTTGTCAGTTGCCTCAAAGTTATTCTGCAAAATCATCCTAAATAGAATACAGGATTCAATAGATACAGTAATGCGTGAAGAACAGGCTGGGTTTAGAAAAGGGAGAAGCTGTATTGACCACATTTTCACTCTACGACTTATATTGGAGGAACACATTGAAAAGCAAAAACCGTTTGTACTTAACTTCATCGACTTCAAAAAAGCATTTGATAGTATTCATAGAGATTCTTTGTGGAAAATTCTGAAGCAATATGGTTTACCATCAAAAATCATAAATATTATCAAAGACATGTATGATGGTTACACATGTGCAGTTCGAACAGAGGAAGGACTGAGCGAATGTTTCCCAATAGAAACTGGGGTTAAACAAGGATGTATTTTATCGCCCTTGTTATTTGGAATTGTTATGGACTTCATAATGAAGAAATGCTGCACTGGTAATAAAGGCATCGAATGGATACAAGGAGACCATTTGGAAGACCTCGACTTTGCTGATGACATAGTTCTCATCAGCAGTCAGATAAAAACGATGCAGGAAAACACAAATGAACTATCATCAATAGCCAGCAAAATTGGGCTTGAGATCAATCATGAAAAGACTAAAGTCATGACTAGTTTAATTCCAACAGGTGACAAAATATACATGGAAAACAAACCAGTAGAAGAGATCGATCACTTTATCTATCTTGGAAGTCACATTGATCGAGAAGGGGATACGAGCAAAGAAATTAAAATCAGAATAGCTAAAGCAGCAATGTCTTTCAGAAGCCTTGAAAAGTTGTGGAAATCAAAACTTATCAGCACAAACACAAAACTTAGGCTATTCAAATCAAATGTACTATCAACCCTTACGTATGCGTGTGAAAGCTGGAAAACAACAAGAGATATAGAAACAAAGTTGAACGCATTCGAAAATAAATGTCTAAGGAAAATACTTGGTATAGCATGGAACGAATTCAAAACAAATGAGGAAATTAGAGAAATCGCCAATCAACCACTAATATCTTCAGTAATAAAGAAAAGACGATGGTCATACGTTGGACATGTGATGAGAAGAGATAATAACCGAATAGCAAAGCAAGCCCTCATATGGGAAACAACAGGTAAAAGAAAAAGAGGAAGACCCAGGGAGACACTGAGAAGAACATTGATGAGAGAGGCAAGAGCAGCAGGAGTCGGCTCCCTCAATGAGATAGAACTGCTTGCACAGAACAGAGACAGATGGCGAGATTTGATAAAATATCTTTAAAAGAAAACTGCTAGAACAAAAAATCCATATAGGAGAAGGTGTATCTTGGTCTACGCCCTATGGGCCGGTTACGGCTCGAAAGGTCAATAGATAGATAGTTTTCAATTCTTCTATAGATAGTTTATCAAATCTTGCCATTTATCCCTGTTCTGTGCAAGCAACTCCATCTCATTGAGGGAGCTGATTCCTGCTGCTCTTGCCTCTCTCATCAATGTTCTTCTCAGTGTCTCTCTGGGTCAGCCTTTTTTCCTCTTACCTGTTTCCCACATGAGGGCTTGCTTTGTTATTCTGTTATTATCTCTCCTCATCAAATGTCCAACATATGACTATCATCTTTTATTGATTACTGAAGATATAAGTGGTTGATTGGCGATTTCTCTAATTTCTTTGTTTGTTTTTAATTCGTTCCACGCTATACCAAGTATTTTCCTTAGGCATTTATTTTCGAATGCGTTCAACTTTGTTTCTATGTCTCTTGTTGTTTTCTAGCTCTCACATGCATTCCTAAGGGTTGATATATATATATATATATATATATATATATATATATATATATATTTTTTTTTTTTTTTTTTTTTTTAAATATAATAAATTTATAGCATTTCTCTCTGGTGTATTTTTATTTTTCTTTATTTTTGTTTTATCCCTTTTTTATTTCAAGTTCTATTCTTTCCGTCGTGGATGATAAGGTAACTGTCATATTTTGCATCTTGTTGATGCTGTCATTTAGGAGCACAATAACATCTGCAAAAGTCTAGATCTTCCAATTTTTTAAACCCAAATTACGATGCCTTCAGTAAAATTTACTGCATCAAAACACAAATTCTTCAAAATTTGACATTTTTGTGTTGAAACATTACCCCTCAGCTCAGCATGTACCTTCCTCATTGCCACTTCTGGTAACCCCTGAGTGTTTCATTTGTTTCCATTATTGCTGGAATATTTTTTTGAGATTGTGTGATGCATCGTTTAGCCAAAAAAAAAAAAAAAAAAATCACAAATTTTCAAGAAATTGGCAGCTTTTTTTTTTTTTTTTGGCTGTCGCTAGGAAAATTCAGTTGACGGCAGGCATCAAACAAGACTTTGTGACCCAGGAAACACAGCAAATAATGCTATGCAGTCACTGAACATACTGACAGATATATGGCAACCGTACCGATAGACATTGTAACACGTCCAGTCCATGATATGAAATTCAGGTCATAAAACAATCTGAGTCAGGAATTTCGTGTCCCCATGTTTTGCCTAGCATGAACACACGGGACTGTGTCAAGAGTTCAGGGAAATTACTATTTTTAGAGTACCTAAAGCTATATTTAAGTGGTAGTAATTTTTACTACAGTATCGTAACTGGGAGAGTTACAGATAAGTATCGTAATCTAGAGTTAAATGAAGTTGCTGGGAAAAAAAATACCACGCAAATAAAAATATAACTCTAGCAAGGTTGCATAATTCACTCCAAACTTACATCTCTTCCACTGCCATTATCATCTTCGAAGAAAGTTGAGCCTCCTGTTCTTATTGGCCCTGGCGGTCCTGGAGGACCCGGAGGTCCAATAGGTCCTAGAATACCAGGAAGTCCATTAATACCATCAGCTCCAGGAAGGCCTCTCTCACCGTTACGTCCTGGAATGCCAGGTTGGCCTGAAATCCCCTGCATTAGAAGATAAATGTCTTTATATTTTTTTAAGCTCACATTTAAAAAAAAAATGTACAGCTAAATATCCACTATGGGTTAATACTTACTGTCCAAAAACTATCCAAAAAGGAATATAACCCAAAAGGCAGAGATCTACAACACAATCTTCATTTCACGTTTGTGATACCAATGCTAAACGTGGATGCTAGACTTAAGAACTGTAAATCAACCACATAGAAAAATAAAGATCACGCAAATTAAATGTGTTAGATGCATGGCAGGCAACAGCCTGGAAGATAAGATCTGAAATGAAGAATCAAGAAACAAATTAAAAACATGAAACTAAGTCGAACAAAGGACTTTGACAGAAGTACAATTATATGACTGTCTAGACTGTGTGAAATGAAGTGAAGATCAGGGTTGCAAGAACAGAGTGATATTCTGGGTGATTTAGAGGATCAGGGTTGCAAGAACAGAGTGATATTCTGGGTGATTTAGAGGATCAGGGTTGCAAGAACAGAGTGATATTCTGAGTGAATTAGAGGATTTGTGGTTGCAATAACAGAGTGATATTCTGGGTGAATTAGAGGACCAGGGTTGCAAGAACAGAGTGATATTCTGGATGAATTAGAGGATTAGGGTTGCAAGAACAGAGTGAAATTCTGGATGAATGAGAGGATCAGGGTTGCAAGAACAGAGTGATATTCTGGGTGAATTAGAGGATCAGGGTTGCAAGAACAGAGTGATATTCTGGGTGAATGAGAGGATCAGGGTTGCAAGAACAGAGTGATATTCTGGGTGAATTAGAGGATGAGGGTTGCAATAACAGAGTGATATTCTGGGTGAATTAGAGGACCAGGGTTGCAAGAACAGAGTGATATTCTGGATGAATTTGAGGATTAGGGTTGCAAGAACAGAGTGATATTCTGGGTGAATGAGAGTATTAGGGTTGCAAGAACAGAGTGATATTCTGGGTGAATGAGAGGATCAGGGTTGCAAGAACAGAGTGATATTCTGGGTGAATAAGAGGATGAGGGTTGCAAGAACAGAGTGATATTCTGGGTGAATTAGAGGATCAGTGTTGCAAGAACAGAGTGATATTCTGGGTGAATGAGAGGATCAGGGTTGCAAGAACAGAGTGATATTCTGGGTGAATGAGAGGATCAGGGTTGCAAGAACAGAGTGATATTCTGGGTGATTTAGAGGATCAGGGTTGCAAGAACAGAGTGATATTCTGAGTGAATTAGAGGATTTGTGGTTGCAATAACAGAGTGATATTCTGGGTGAATTAGAGGATCAGGGTTGCAAGAACAGAGTGATATTCTGGATGAATTAGAGGATTAGGGTTGCAAGAACAGAGTGATATTCTGGGTGAATGAGAGGATTAGGGTTGCAAGAACAGAGTGAAATTCTGGATGAATGAGAGGATCAGGGTTGCAAGAACAGAGTGAAATTCTGGGTGAATTAGAGGATGAGTGTTGCAAGAACAAAGTGATATTCTGGGTGAATAAGAGGATCAGGGTTGCAAGAACAGAGTGATATTCTGGGTGAATTAGAGAATCAGGGTTGCAAAAACAGAGTGATATTCTGGGTGAATGAGAGGATCAGGGTTGCAAGAACAGAGTGATATTCTGGGTGAATGAGAGGATAAGGGTTGCAAGAACAAAGTGATATTCTGGGTGAATTAGAGGATCAGGGTTGCAAGAACAGAGTGATATTCTGGGTGATTTAGAGGATCAGGGTTGCAAGAGCAGAGTGATATTCTGGGTGAATGAGAGGATCAGGGTTGCAAGAACAGAGTGATATTCTGGGTGATTTAGAGGATCAGGGTTGCAAGAACAGAGTGATATTCTGGGTGAATGAGAGGATCAGGGTTGCAAGAAAAAAGTGATATCCCGGATGAATGAGTGAATTATTTCTGCTTAACACATGCCCAACATATGTCCACTTTCTTTCCTTGACAACAGATGATATTGTTGGTTGCATGGCCATTTCTCTTACTTTGACATTAGTCTTGAATTCATTCCATTTTACACTGAGTATTTTCATTAGACAACTGTTTTTTTAATATGTATAGATTATTTTCTATTTATTTAATTGTTTTCTTGTTATCTCAACAAGATCATGTCAATGGAAAGAGAAAGAGAGTTCATCGTGCTATATAGAGCCAGTTATGACCTATGGAAGTGAATCATGGACAGTAGACAAACAAATGGAAAAGACGATTAAAGGAAAACAGAGATGTGATTTCTCAGAAGAATGTTGAGAGTTCCAGTACAGCTAAAAAAAAAATCAATGAGAAAATTCTCAAAAAGGCCAGCATGAAAAGGGGGTTCTGAAGAAACATCAGAAAGAAACAATCAACATTTATCAAACACATCTTGAGAAAAGGAAAACTGGAATACTTATAGTAATAGTTAATCAAAAGACCCGGAATCACTGCAAACAAATGAAAATGCTTAATTGCTCCAACCGCCCATGCCAGTGGAATCATTCAAATTAAAACTCATCTCATTGAAGGATTCAAGCAAAGAATGGCAACTGCAGTCTCCATCATAGCAAACACAGCACATGTCAAAAGACATAAGGTATATTAGCACCAAAGTGAACACAGCTGAACTGTCCTTTGTCATACATTATAAGCAATCTAAATATAGAAACACCATCCGGGTGAAAAACACAGCTCATGGTGTGCACAGAGCACTAAACTCAGTAGCTCCGGCAGCAAACCAGACTTGGAATATGAGGAAACAAGGCACACTTTTTAGACAGTGCCTCAATGGTTCCTACAACCTAGACCGAAAATCTCAACTTGAATACTTGGTTACAACTGGCAAAATACAGGGAAATGATGCACTGTTGATAGAGAATTATGGAAGGCCATGATCGTCTATGCCAACTTATATGGCACATGATGATGATAATGAGTTGTCTCAAAATTAATGGGGTAGATATTATTGATGGAGTAGATATTTTTGATGGAGTAGATATTTTGATGGAGTAGATATTTTTGATGGAGTAGATATTTTGATGGAGTAGATATTTTTGATGGAGTAGATATTTTTGATGGAGCAGATGTTTTTGATGGAGCAGATATTTTTGATGGAGTAGATATATTGATGGAGTAGATATTTTTGATGGAGTAGATATTTTTGATGGAGTAGATATTTTTGATGGAGTAGATATATTGATGGAGTAGATATTTTTGATGGAGTAGATATTTTTGATGGAGTAGATATATTGATGGAGTAGATATTTTTGATGGAGTAGATATTTTTGATGGAGTAGATATATTGATGGAGTAGATATATTGATGGAGCAGATATTGTTGATGGAGTAGATATATAGATGGAGTAAATATTTTTGATGGAGTAGATATTTTTGATGGAGTAGATATTTTTGATGGAGTAGATATTTTTGATGGAGTAGATATTTTTGATGGAGTAGATATATTGATGGAGTAGATATTTTTGATAGAGTAGATATTTTTGATGGAGTAGATATATTGATGGAGTAGATATTATGCCACCACTTGTTTCAGTTGTCTGCAGTCTATCATTATATTGATGTTGTGTTTTTCTTTTGTGATATTCATGACTTCTGACTTGTTGAAGGTGGTTTTCATTTTAGTGTGGTTGTTGATAAATTAAAGCCCGAAAACAAGAAAAATATCCAGATAGAAAACAATAGCATTCATATAATATCATGTCATCATCATCATCATCATCATCATCATCATCAAGTACCGGGTCTGCTGGCTTAGGTGATCATGTCTCCCCACAACTTTCGATCTCAACAGTTATTTATCATTTCTATTGTTGACCTTCTGCCAAGCTATTCTTTTAAGCTGTCTAGTATTTTTTCTCTTTGCTTCCCTCTATCTCTTCGTCCCTCAATGTTCCCAGTTGTTACAATATATTCCAGCTGTTCACTTCTCATTACATGACCAAAAATTGATGATTGTTTCTTCCTAATAAGATCATGCATTTTATTCATAATCATCATGTGCCATACCGGTTGGCATAGGTGATCATGTCCCTCCACAATCTTCTATCCACAGTGCATCTTATCAGTTCTGTTGTTGACTGTTTTCCATGCCATGACACCAAGCTATCCAGTATTTTCTCTCTTTCTCGCCCGCGATATCTCTTTCCTTTTATTTTGCCAGTTGTAACCAAGTATTCCAACTTTCCTCTTCTCATGATGTGCCCGAAAAATGTTGATTACTTCTTTCTGATGTTTTCTAAGAGCTACCTTTTTGTGTTGGCCTCTTTGAGAACTTCCTCATTGGTCTTTTTAGCTGTCCAGGGAACTTTCAACATTCTTCTGAGAAATCCCATCTCTGTGGCCTCTAATCGTCTTTTCATTTGTTTGTCTACTGTCCATGACTCGCTTCCATAGGTCAGAATTGGTTCTACATAGCACCAATGAACTCTCTTGTATTTTATTAATAAACCTTTTTTTGACTTATTAAGTACTTACCGGTTCTCCTTTCTGTCCTTGAACTCCTGGAAGACCTCTTTCACCAGTCTGTCCAGGAACTCCCTAAAAATAAAACCAAAAGAAAATTGATATATAACAAAAATTCAAAATCACAAAAAGAAAGTTTAGACAGAGCCAATATTTTTGTATAAATTTTATTGAAGGTGCAAATACATTTGAAATTAGCTTAGAACTATCTAAATGATCTATTAATTCATTTATATATTGAGTAGTAAATTATCTATTCATTCATTCATTCATTCATTCATTTATATATTGATTAGTAAATTATCTATTCATTCATTCATTTATATATTGAGTAATAGAGGTGCGTGTGGTTGTGTGGCTAAAACCATTGTTCTGGTGGCTGCAAAGCTGGAGTACGGTGTTCGAAACCCATGGTAGAGAAAGAGGATTTTTCTATTGGGGGTGAAATAAAAATCCTGAGTCTAACACGTCGGCGTCTTTTTCGACCAAGCGGCCTTTATCCCTCTGGTTCTATTGAGTGTCCCCCAAACATACATCAGCAATGGTACTATGTGTTGTAAAGATAGTTTTATATATTGAGTGCTGTCTCTGCACCAAAGGTTGGCTACTATGGAGCACTATTCCGCTCTGTTTCCTGCTTTGATTGTACAGGTTGTCATAGGCAAACTTATCCATTTTTTGATGTTACTCATCCACGTTAGTAGTCTGCCTCTGCCTCATTTACCTTGTATTTTACCTTCCAATATTACTATTAATAGTACAATAGTAGTCTGTTGTGTCTTTTAACATGCCCCAAAATTCTCATTTGTCTTGTTTGGATTGTGTTTAGTAGTTCTCTTTTCATTTTTAGTTTTTTAAGACTTAATTGTTTGTTTTATTTTCTTTCCATCCAATTCTTTCTATTTTTCAATAAAACTAAAGTTTTAAAAAGGCTTTAATTTCAAAGGCTTTAATTTTCTGTTCTGTTTTCTTGTCTAATGTCCATGTATTTGCACCATACAAGAATGTTGAGAAGATATAACCTTTTGCTATTCTTAGTTTTAGCCCAGGCGTTTTGATGTAAGTATTTTTTTCACTGCATTTTAATTACTTTTTGCCATTCCTATTCTTTTGTTTATTTCAGTTTTAAATTTTCCATCACAGGTTATAGTATGTCCAAGGTAGTTGTAGCACTTTGATATCCACTTGTAGGTTTTGAATTTGTTCTTTGTTTATGATCATAGTTTTAGAAATGATCTATTTAAAAAAAATATTTGTGATTTTCTTTATTATGAGTTTAAGAATGTGCAGACAAGTGTCAGGGTGATCATTGATTTATAATTTAAATAACAAAAACCTGTGGATCATTTCATGACTGAGTGATCTCCTATGTTATAATTTCAACACCTGATAGACTTTTAAAACTATAATTTCGGCATTGAGTAGGAAAATATGCTGAATTATAATTATTTTTGTAATAAAAACTATTGAAGTAAATTAAAAGAACCTAGGAAGAGTTCAAGAATATAGCTAACTTTGACATATAACAAATGATGGAATATGTAAGACATCCTCTCTCTCTCTCTCTCTCTCTCTCTCTCTCTCTCTGTGATCAAGACTCAATCAGAGTAGAATTCCAGACTCTCTCATGAAGTCAGCTATCTGTTTAAGTGATTCAATTGCCCCATATAGTTTCTCTTCCAGGGAGGTGGGTGTGGACCACATTGCTCTTCTCAGGTCTGTGTACAGGGGGCAATACTGTAGAACATGTTTTTTAGTCATATTGTCCAGTGTACAGTGACATAAGCTGGTTGTACATATTTTGATTTGGTGAACATGTGATTTCTCATTCTACTGTGGCCAGTGTATACATTTTAAGTATGTAAGACATAAATAAACAAAAGAACAGGAATGGGAACAAAGAAACTTTAGCAACATGAAAAATATACTCACATCAAAGCAGATAATATGAGAACAAAAACTACAAATTGCACAATGTAAAATTTACTCAACATTCTTGTATGGGGCAGGAACATGGACATTAAATTTAAAAAACAGAGCAGAAAAATGAAGCTTGTGACATGTGGAATTATATAAATAATTATGGAGAATTGGGTGGAAGGAAAAGATTACAAGCAAGAAAGTTCTGAATCAGCTGAGAATGAAAGAAGAACTACTTAACACAGTTTGAAAAAGACAAGTGAAATTATTTTTGGAAATGTGAAGAGACATAACACCCTTCTAAAAGTCTTCTTGGATGGGAAGTACAAGGTAGGCGAGGCAGAGGCAGAGCAAGAATAAAGTGGACTGATAAAATATCAAAGGTAGAGCAAGAATAGAGTGGACTGATAATATCAAAGGTAGAGCAAGAATAAAGTGGACTGATAATATCAAAGGTAGAGCAATAATAAAGTGGACTGATAATATCAAAGGTAGAGCAATAATAAAGTGGACTGATAATATCAAAGGTAGAGCAATAATAAAGTGGACTGATAATATCAAAGGTAGAGCAATAATAAAGTGGACTGATAATATCAAAGGTAGAGCAATAATAAAGTAGACTGATAATATCAAAAGATGGACAGGTGAACCTATAACAACATGCACCATTAAGATAAGAGACAGTGTCAAATGATGCTCCATGGTAGTCAACCTTCGATGTGGAGACGACATCCAATTAATGGCACTCCATGGTAGCCAACTTTTGATGTGGAGATGACACTCAATGAATTGCACTCCTTGGTAGCCAACCGTCAATATACGAATGACACCCAATGAATGGCACTCTATGGTAGCCAAACTTCGATATAAGGATGACACCCAATAAATAACACTCCATGGTAGTCAACCATCAATATACGAATGACACCCAATGAATGGCACTCCATGGTAGCCAACCTTCGATATAAGGATGACACCCAATAAATGACACTCCATGGTAGTCAACCATCAATATACGAATGACACCCAATGAATGACACTCCATGGTAGCCAACCTTTGATATAAGGATAACACCCAATAAATGACACTCCATGGTAGCCAACCTTTGATGTATGGATGACACCCAATAAATGACACTCCATGGTAGATAACCTTCGATATAAGGATGACACCCAATAAATGACACTCCATGGTAGATAACCTTCGATATAAGGATGACACCCAATGAATGACACTCCATGGTAGCCAACCTTTGATATAAGGATAACACCCAATGAATGACACTCCATGGTAGCCAACCTTTGATATAAGGATAACACCCAATAAATGACACTCCATGGTAGCCAACCTTTGATATATGGATGACACCCAATAAATGACACTCCATGGTAGATAACCTTCGATATAAGGATGACACCCAATAAATGACACTCCATGGCAGATAACCTTCGATATAAGGATGACACCCAATGAATGACACTCCATGGTAGATAACCTTCGATATAAGGATGACACCCAATAAATGACACTCCATGGTAGATAACCTTCGATATAAGGATGACACCCAATAAATGACAACCCATGGTAGATAACCTTCGATATAAGGATGACACCCAATAAATGACACTCCATGGTAGATAACCTTCGATATAAGGATGACACCCAATGAATGACACTCCATGGTAGATAACCTTCGATATAAGGATGACACCCAATAAATGACACTCCATGGTAGATAACCTTCGATATAAGGATGACACCCAATAAATGACACCCCATGGTAGATAACCTTCGATATAAGGATGACACCCAATAAATGACACTCCATGGTAGCCTACCTTCAATATAAGGATGACACCCAATAAATGACACTCCATGGTAGATAACCTTCGATATAAGGATGACATCCAATGAATGACACTCCATGGTAGATAACCTTCGATATAAGGATGACACCCAATAAATGACACTCCATGGTAGATAACCTTCGATATAAGGATGACACCCAATGAATGACACTCCATGGTAGCCAACATTTGATATAAGGATAACACCCAATAAATGACACTCCATGGTAGCCAACCTTTGATATATGGATGACACCCAATAAATGACACTCCATGGTAGATAACCTTCGATATAAGGATGACACCCAATAAATGACACTGCATGGTAGATAACCTTCGATATAAGGATGACACCCAATGAATGACACTCCATGGTAGATAACCTTCGATATAAGGATGACACCCAATAAATGACACTCCATGGTAGATAACCTTCGATATAAGGATGACACCCAATAAATGACACTCCATGGTAGACAACCTTCGATATAAGGATGACACCCAATAAATGACACTCCATGGTAGATAACCTTCGATATAAGGATGACACCCAATGAATGACATTCCATGGTAGCCAACCTTTGATAAAAGGATGACACCCAATAAATGACACTCCATGGTAGCCAACCTTTGATATAAGGATGACACCCAATAAATGACACTACATGGTAGCCAACCTTCGATATAAGGATGACACCCAATGAATGACACTCCATGGTAGATAAACTTCGATATAAGGATGACACCCAATAAATGACACTCCATGGTAGCCAACCTTCGATATAAGGATGACACCCAATAAATGACATTCCATGGTAGCCAGCCTTCGATATAAGGATGACACCCAATAAATGACACTCCATGGTAGCCAACCTTTGATATATGGATGACACCCAATAAATGACACTCCATGGTAGATAACCTTCGATATAAGGATAACACCCAATAAATGACACTCCATGGTAGATAACCTTCGATATAAGGATGACACCCAATAAATGACACCCCATGGTAGATAACCTTCGATATAAGGATGACACCCAATAAATGACACTCCATGGTAGATAACCTTCGATATAAGGATGACACCCAATAAATGACACTCCATGGTAGATAACCTTCGATATAAGGATGACATCCAATGAATGACACTCCATGGTAGCCAACCTTTGATATATGGATAACACTCAATAAATGGCACTCCATGGTAGCCAACCTTCAATATAAGGATGACACCTAATGAATGGTTGAATAATTTTGTTAAAAGAGAAATGAGGATGCCCTCCAACACCTGGGCTGAAATTAATCATTGATTGTCAATTGATTGCATGTGTCAGGATTGGTGCACAACAAAACGGATCCAGACACTACTCCACATTCCAGTTGTACCCCGAAGAGCAGACAAACCAGCCTGGAAAAGTGACTAGAGATTAAAGAGGGGAGGAAACTCAGTAAACAAAACTGTTGCACTAAAGAGTGAGGATGGATGTGTCAATCTAAAAGTTGCAGATATTGTGGGTTGTCGTAAAATAGTCACACAATGGATCTATGCCAAGCTATCACATTTTAAAAAGTGGATGTTGATGGTCAGTTATTGATAGGTGAATGCAAAAGAAGATAAGAAATAACGGAAATACAAATTGTTATTTTAACACTGGATTTCTTATTCAACTATTATATAATTTTAACAACTGAAGAATTAATAAAATTTAATTTTAGTAACTGAGAGATTGTTCAAAATTTTGATTTTTATAATATAAAGACCTCCCACAATTATCATTTTTTAACAGAAAGATCTCCCCAAAATGTATCCGTTTAGTAACAGGAGGCTGTGGTTTACGAATTTATCCACAGAGAAAAAGAGGCTTGCTTGATTCCTTGACTGTTTCTCTAGTTCACCAAGCACTGGATATCAGAGATTATTTTTGGGAAAGAAATACAGTTTGGTGTCCTGCTGACCACTTTATCCAAAAATGTGTGAATTGTCATTTTTTTTTTTAAAATGGACACTAACACCATATTCCTTACTTGCCACACAGTAGATAGGGGTCTTGTTTTCTGTTTTCACTTTTAAAAATAAAAACAAATGGGCTCCAAAATTTATGTGAAATATGGTAGACAAAGAAGAATCTGGCAAAAAGAGAGGAAACAGATGAAATATATGGCCCAACCTTGAGGTACCCTGAAAATGATGGCCATGGACTGTATGAAGGTAAGGGAATTGTTGCCCTACAAGATACTACAAAGAAGACTGCTTTGTTGGTCTGTGGCCAAAGAAAAGAGAACAAGAATAATAACTAATTAAATTAATAAATACAAATCGATGTTTTTTTTTCACAAAACAAAAGACTAATTTAATTTTGAACACATATGTGTTAACAGCTAATAGCAATGGAAGGAAACCATTTAGTTCTATCTGAAATAAATAATTAATTCAACAATAAAATAATGTTAATTTTAAACAAACATATAACCACAATGAAATATATATGTAAATGAAAGCCGAAAGAACTGATTACAACAATATGAGAAAATATATATGATATACATTTATCTATCTATCTATTGTCCTTTCGAGCCGAAGACGGCACATAGAGCAGATCCACAATCTTAAAAACAGAAACCTTGCGTGCCAAAATAGTACATATTGCAGAGATCACTGCTTCCAAAATCTATGTCTATGAATACATAGTAAAAAAAAATATCCTACTAAAATACATATAAATAAAAGTCAACAAAAGTACATAGAACAGGAAGGAATAATAAATGTGCACGCGAACCATTCCTTTCATTATTGTTCTTGCCAGCCCACTGTGAATGTTGATGTAGCTATAGTATTGTAATTTCCTATGTAGAATTTTGCTTATGGGCTAATTCTTTTTAGTGTTTAAGTCTTTTAATGTCTTTGTTGTTCTCTTTCATTACCCAGGGTATCTTAACGATTTTTCTGAGGAATTTTGTTTCTCTAAAAAATATGGCAGGTATGAACCATGCTTGACTGTCGTAAATATATGACTTGAAATAACCTATCAAATCACATGTGACTGACGTAAATATATGACTTGAAATAACCTATCAAATCACATGTGACTGACGTAAATATATGACTTGAAATAACCTATCAATTCACATGTGACTGACGTAAATATATGACTTGAAATAACCTATCAATTCACATGTGACTGACGTAAATATATGACTTGAAATAACCTATCAAATCACATATGACTGACATAATAATTAATTTAAAATATTCAGTCAGCTTATGATTAACTGAGGTAATATGAAAAAAAAACCTGAAGAATTATGGGAGGAAATAAGGCAGTGGTGGTTTTAACATAATAACTGACATATATATGGTTGTCTAGCTGCTTGTGCAGGTTGGTACTATAATTGCATAGGGAGCTTCACTTGCAACCTAACACGGAATTTCTTTAATGGTTTTGTCGCTAGACATTGCATCTACCAGAGAATATCAACATCTTCTTCTTCTACCTTTCAGCTCCCTGTGGAGCATATGATTTCAACAAACACTTTCAGCTCCCCGTGGAGCATATGTCTTCAACAAACACTTTCAGCTCCCCGTGGAGCATATGTCTTCAACAAACACTTTCAGCTCCCCGTGGAGCATATGTCTTCAACAAACGCTTTCAGCTCTCTGTGGAGCATAGGTCTTCAACAAACACTTTCCAAGCCGTTCTGTTTCTTGCCACTTTTAATATCATTCCATGTCTTCTCCATCATTTTCATCTCTGCTTTGTCTTTTTCTGGGACAGTGAAATATAATAAGGACCAAAAAAGGACCTGTTGTGTAATACTCTCAGTTGGCTTCCGCAGTGTGTGTCCTATCCAGGATCATCGTCTTCGCTGTATCTCTTTATCCACTGGTATTTGACTGGTACATTGCCATTTTGGCACGCAAGGTTTCTGTTTTTGAGATTGTGGTTCTGCCCTATGTGCCGTCTACGGCTCGAAATGACAATAGATAGATAAACTGAATGTAATTTTGTTTAAATACATATCCATAATTCTATGTTAGTGATTTTGTCCTGCCATTTCCATCCCTTTATTCTGCGTAAGCATCTATTAATGAAAGTCTGTATCTTCATGATTGTCATTTTTGTTGTTCTCCATATTTCACAGTCATATAAAAAGACTGACTTAACATTGGAGTTGAAAATTTGACTTGCCCATGTTTGTCAAGTCTCTTCGACTTATTTTTTTACAGTACGAGATAATAAGTCTTATGCCCAACCCGCCTCAGTCGCCAATACCAACATACTTTCAAGCTATTCTGTGTGAACTCTCATGTACTGTGCACTAACAGTCACAAGCAACAACCGTATTGTGTAGGCACCCTCACACAAATGACAGACATCAGTAGAGAGGCACGTCTGACCACCCGCACACACTAAAGACTTATTTCCTGACATTTCTCATGCAATGAACACACTCCTGTTTCTTCCTGGACTATTGCTTGATGGTCATGAAGAGTGAGCCTCAGCCTCTCTCTGATCCAGTCATGTGATCACATTTTGTGTCATGCTCTCTGACATAAAGGACATGATACAGGCTTGATACAGGAGCTTCTGAGTTAAGTGCTCTGTGCACACCGTGAGCTGAACATTTCATCAATTTTGATCATGTTACGATATTCCATAGCTTACGATGAATGATGATGTGGTGTGACAGGGAACAGGTGGCTGTGTTTACTTTTTGTGCGGTTTCGCCTTACGTCTTTTGGCGTGTGTTGAGACTGCTATGATGGGGACTGCAGCTATCTTTCTTTGTTTGGGAGATGAGATTTTAATTCGGATGATTCCGCTAGCATGGGCGGTTGAGCAATTATGGATTTTAATTCGTTTGCAGTGATACCGGGGCCTTCCATAACCATAACCATGACCATAACCATAACCATAACCATGAACACTCTCCTGTTCAAATGGTTGCTGGAATAGCTTCATTTGTGTTAGATTTATTGAGGAAAGTTACGGATCTGTAGAGAGTGAGATCCCCTGTATATCGATGCCCAATAGGAATACAGCGTTGATCTGCATAAAATATTAAATGTTTAAAACAGCGGTTTGTCATTGAAACTTTAGTACATTTGCTCATTTGTGTCTTCCCAGAAATATAAAATTCACATTCATCTTTTAGTATACATTAAAATTATTCTTCTTCTTTCCTTCCTCACTTGCCTTTCTGCGCCGAGGGGATATATAATGTGTGGTCTTTTGCTCTTCTGTTCGCCTCTGCTGCTTGTATGTTTCCTAGTATTTCTAATATTCCATAGGTCCATCTTTTCGTGGTTGACCCTTTGGTCTGGTGTGTTTGCAACGTTTATTGAGGGCTTGCTGTGTTGTGTTTTGATCACTCTGCCTTGTCACGTGGCCAAACCATTTTATCTGTTGTTTATTTATATATTCTATGGCGGGGGCTATTCCTAGCTTTTTTCTCAGTTCTTCATTTCTGATCTTGTCTCTCATGCTGTTTCCTGTCATTCGTCTAACACATTTCATCTCAGTAGAGGTTATTTTTCTTATTGTTCTTGCATCTAGGATCCAGGACTGGCAACGTTGGGATGAAGATTGTATTGTATAGTGCCCGTTCTGCCTCTAGACCTATTTCCTTGTTGGACAATAGTGGTGATAGCTGTCCAATGAATTGACACGCTTTGTTGTATCTTGATTTTATTTCTGCTACTTTTGAATTGTCACCATTCATATTGATTAGGAAAATTGTATATAACATTTCTTTACATTTTTATAGTTACAAAATTTAAATATTGCAGCTTCAGAAAATATTAAATTTGCCAACATTTTATCTTTGAATTATGAAGATTCATCATCATCATCATCATCATCATCAAGTACCATCTCCGCAGCGAAGGTTGGCTACCATGAACGCCATTCTGCTCTGTCTCTTGCTTTAATGGTGCAGGTTGGCATAGGCTGATTTGTCCATCTTTTAATGTTACTCGTCCACGTTAGTCTTGGTCAACCTCTGCCTCTTTTACCCTGTATTTTCCCCTCCAAGATTACTTTTAGTAGACTGCTTTGATTTTAACATGGCCCAAAAGTCGCATTTGTCTAGTTTGAAATGTGTTTAGTAGTTCTCTTTTCATTTGTAGTTGTTGTAAGACTTCATCATTGTTTGTTTTCTTTTTTTTCAATCCAATTCGACCTATTCATATGAAGATGAATCTACTTAAATATCATTCACACACCAACTGATACCTTATCTAACAGATTGCATGTTTCATGTGCAGAGTATCACAAACTGAAACACTTTCGTAAAATTCCACTGTAAAATGCCACTGTAAAATTAAATGGAACATCCAAGACTCCCGACATCTCCACATAAAAATGCTGCAAAAGTTCCAAGATTGTAACTAAAATATCACTTCTAGATTAAAACAAGCAGCTGTGTCAATAACTAACATGAACATATTTTTGTAGATAAAATTTCTTGTGCTTTTGTAAAGTTTCTATGACTCTAGTGCATCAATTGAAATTACAAAATGTTGATTTTAAGCCCTCAGCTTTTTTTTCCCCTTCACAATCATCATCATCATCATCATCATGTGCCATACCGGTTGGCGTAGGTGATCATGTCCCTCCATAATCTTCTATCTACAGTGCATCGTATCAGTTCTGTTGTTGACTGTTTTCCATGCCATGACACCAAGCTATCCAGTATTTTCTCTCTTTGTCGCCCGCGATCTCTCTTTCCTTTTATTTTGCCAGTTGTAACCAAGTATTCCAACTTTCCTCTTCTCATGATGTGCCCGAAAAATGTTGATTGCTTCTTTCTGATGTTTTTTAAGAGCTCCCTTTTTGTGCTGGCCTCTTTGAGAACTTCCTCATTGGTCTTTTTAGCTGTCCAGGGAACTTTCAACATTCTTCTGAGAAATCCCATCTCTGTGGCCTCCAGTCGTCTTTTCATTTGTTTGTCCATTGTCCATGATTCACTTCCATAGGTCAGAATTGGTTCTATATAGCACCGATGAACTCTCTTTCTCATTTTTATTGACATAGATTTGTTGCATAATATATTTCTTCACAATATTAACATTAAAAGATAAAGATAATTCTGAATTATAAAATGCATCATGTTTGAGTAGAGTATTGAATAATTTCTGCTCTATTTCAGTTTTAATTTTCACTGGAGACCGAATTAATTAGAATATTTTAACATCAGGAATTTACTATCTCAAAAAAACACAACACCAAGAGGGAGAAACTATTCATCAACAAACGTTACAATGTAACATCAATAAATAAAACAGTACTCACTTCTTTCCTGTTGCAGATTAACAAGAGTTACACATAAATATAACAAACACACACTCAAGTGAAACGAAGCACAAGGAATACAATAAAACTGAAGTACAAGTATTCTGATACCCAAAGTTGTTTGTCTGCCATCCTTTTGTATATTTTGTGTTTGTATATCAGTATTCTTATACTGAATATATTTGTTTATATCAGTATTCTTATACTCAATATATTTTATTATATCAGTATTGTTATACAATATATTTTTTTACATCAGTATTCTTATACTCAATATATTTTTTATATTAGTATTCTTTTACTCAATATATTTTATTATATCAGTATTCTCATACTCAATATATTTTTGTATATCAGTATTCTTATACTCAATATATTTTTAAATATCAGTATTCTTATACTCAATATATTTTTTTATCTCAGTATTTTCTTATACTCAATATATTTTTAAAATATCAGTATTCTTATACTCAATATATTTTTCGTATATCAGTATTCTGAAACTCAATATATTTTTTGTATAGCAGTATTCTGAAACTCAATATATTTTTTGTATAGCAGTATTCTGAAACTCAATATATTTTTTGTATAGCAGTATTCTGAAACTCAATATATTTTTTGTATAGCAGTATTCCGAAACTCCAGTTGTTTGTATACAAGTATTCTGAAACTCCAGTTGTTTGTTTGCTAATGCCAGCTTTATATTTCTAGCTAAATCCAGAGAGACTTATTTTTGCATAAATATCATTTTCCCAGTTTCACATAAACCGCTTGCTCAGGTGTTCCACGCCATGCAGGCAGATACTCTCTGACTTCAGAGCTATGAATTTTCTTATTGTTGGGAGTTTGGATGCTTTTTGTAAATTTTTCTCATAAATATTGCCTCTCAACCTCATTAAAGAGTTGGTGCCTGTTGATGTTACTCTATTTAACATTACTTACAAGAATAACATTGAACATTATGCAAGAATAATATTTAACATTTTATACAAAAATAACATTTAACATTATAAAAGATTAACATCTTACTTTAGATAATCTCTAGCAGGTCAGAGAAAAAGGAAAAAGCCAGAAATATTTTAAAAAGATTTTTTAAAACAAAATAATTGGATACAAAAACTCATGTATTAGACTTTTTGTTTATGTTGTTGTTGTTGTTGCGTTCGCCAGCTTTCAACTTTGACGAAGTCCCTAGAGACTAGGAACTGAATTTTGCATGTTAATCCACTTTTCCCTGGCAGCCGTGTGCATAGGGGTCCCTCGCAGCACAGGCAGGTAACTCCATCTTCGGAGGTACTCATATTTTTTTCCGTCGATGAGTAATTGACGTTTCAATCCGGACCTCACTGCTGAGACGAGGGGTGGTTGTCGCAGAGAGAAATTAAAAAAAAAATCCCAACTGGTGCAGCCGGGATTTGAACGCCATTACTCTCTGTCTCGAGGCCGGCGTCTTGCATTGAGACCAACCAATTTCCCCCCCCCCCCCCCCCCGAATACTATGATATACTAGAGATGGTAATTTGACTTGAAGGAAATAAAAAAAATATGTCTAAAAATTAAATGGATGGAGAGACCTTATCCATGAACTAAGCTCACTGAAGACATAATAAGATGATTTATTTTGTTATGACAGTTTGAGGATTTCATTTTCTTCTATTCTTATCTTGTCTACACTCTATTCAACTAATGAAATATATGCATGCCAGAGCTGGAAAACAACAAAAGACATCGAAACAAAGTTTAACTCATTTGAAAAAAAATTTTCTACGGAAAATACTTGGTATGGCGTGGAGCGAATTAAAAACAAACAAGGAAATTAGAGAAATTGCCAATCAACCACTAATATCTTCAGAAATCAAGAAAAGACGATGGACATGTGATGAGAAGAGATAATAACCGAATAACAAAGCAAGCCTCATGTGGGAAACAACAGGTAGGAGGAAAGTAGGCCAACCCAGAGAAACATTGAGAAGAACATTGACCAGAGAGACAAAAACAGCAGGAATCGGCTCCCTCAATGAGATAGAGTTGCTTGCACAGAACAGAGAGAAATGGCGAGATTTGATAAAAGAAAACAACAAGAAAAATAACCTCTACTGAGATGAAATGTGTTGACGAATGACAGGAAACAGTCTGAGAGAAAAAAAGTTAAGAATAACCACCGCCATAGAATATATAAAGGAACAACAGATACAATGGTATGGCCATGTGACAAGGAAGAGTGATCAAAACATAACGAGCCTTCAACAAACTTTGTGAGAACACCAGACCCAAGGGCCGAGCCCGAAAAAGAGGGATTGGCGGAATATATTAGAACCGCTTGGAAACATAACAACAGAGGCAAACAAAACAGCAAAAGACCACAAAATATATCTCCCCTCGATGCTGAAAGGCAGACGAGGAAGGAAAGAAGTGTTAATTTTATTTGCTCACATATTTATGTATGTTTTGTCCCTTGTTCCTACTGAAGACCTACTGAGCTGCAACATCGTTTTGATTTTGTGTTCCCCATCACCCATGTTAAGCAGTAACCACCATACCTCTGTTCTTTTTTACTCTTTTTTCCCCCTTTCATCTATACACCGCCCAGAAATATTGGTATTTTTATCTCTAAAATCAGGCCAAAGCAAGATAAAGGCAATGACCTAGATTACTTTCCCTTCTGTGATAGTTTGGGCACATCCTGTTTCCTACCCCTGGCACCATGATCCAATAATTAGCCTCAACTGTGCTACGTATTTCCCCACGGTCTGATGCTGTCGTAACCTTTCTTACCAAATTATAAAATCATGTCTATGTTTGTCTATCTGTGATAATTTCTCACTGATGTAAGAACATTTTTCTCCGCAGAATGCTATTCATTTTTATCTATGTACTTTTATATTTAAAAAAATAGTTCCATATTAGCAGTTCTCAAATATTGTTGGTTGTTTAAACCCTTATATGAGTTGTCCCAATGATGAAATGATTAAATCAATAAAGCAAAATACAAGTAATATATAAGAATATGGTGTTAGTGACAATAAATTGTATGTGGTCGGTATTAATCCCGTGCCGCTTTAATTAACCAGAAAAAAAATCCGGTACCCATTAAAGGCTGGGTGAACCGGAAGCCGTCGGTTGGGATCGAACCCTACCTCTTGTCCTTTGTAGTCCAGTTCACTAACCACTGAGCTATCGCGGCTCCCAAATCAATAAAGTGATGATTCTAAAATGGAATAGAAATGTAATATCATCATCTTCATCATCAAGTGCCGTGCTTGCTGGCGTAGGTGATCATGTCTCTCCACAACTTTCCATCACGACAGTTATTTATCATTTCTGTTGTTGACCTTCTGTCAAGACATTCTCTTAAACTGTCTGGTATCTTTTCTTGTTGCTTCCCTATATCTCTTCGTCCCTCAATTTTCCCAGTTATTACAATATATTCCAACTGTTCCTTTTTCATTACATGGCCAAAAAAATTATGATTGTTTCTTCTTAATAAATGTAATATATAAAAGCAAATAAAATATTAACTGTAACAAAAATATTAATCTCATTGTCTATCTATACAAAAACGTAGATAATGTTCACCGGCAAAGCAAATGACCAACTCAAAATAATCATTAACAATAAAGAATCTGGCATTGTAATCATTTTCATCTCCATCATCATCATCATCATAATGTGCCATACCGGTTAGCGTAGTCGATCATGTCCTTCCACAATCCTGTATCTACAGTGCATCATATCAGTTCTGTTCTTGACTGTTTTCCATGCCAAGACACCAAGCTATCCAGTATTTTCTCTCTTTGTCGTCCGCGATATCTCTTTCCTTTTATTTTGTCTGTTGTCACCAAGTATTCCAACTTTCCTCTTCTCATGATGTGAGACTGTAGTAAACTATCAATATATGTGATTCTTATACACATATATAACTCCTTCAGTACAAAAGGTTTTTATCGATTCGGCGGTAGAGGTTTCAGAGACAAAATTGTTCATGTTTTAAAATATTAATCTACATGTTTATATTTAACATTTAACATATTATATTTAAATTTCTAGATAACTAAACAAGGAATTAGATTTCACCAATACCAAGATAATACAAGACATGTAAAAGAAATATGGTTTGATGACAGTTTACACTTATCAAATTGAGAGTGACGCACTGTGCGGTTGAATATACATTTGATATCGTATGACAGGGAACAGTTGGCTGTGTTCACTTTCTGTGCGGTTTCGCCTTATGTCTTTTGGCGTGTGCTGAGACTGCTATGATGGGGACTACAGCTACCTTTCTTTGTTTTGGAGATGAGTTACTAATTCGGATGATTCCACTGGCACGGACGGTTGAGCAATTATGGATTTTAATTCGTTTGCAGTGATACCGAGGCCTTCCATAACCAACCAAACTAATACTTGACCGAAATCAGCATGACGCATGCTGCGCCAAAACGTACGGAAAGAGTTATTAAACAACATTGGAAACTGCTAAAAGATGATCAAAATAATATTAGCAACAGCAGCATAACAATTAAACGCCATTTAGAATATATGGCACAATACCAACAAGGCAGTAACATTAATACTAAAGTAATACATTGAACCTTTTCTGCTATATAAAGACGAGTCATAGTAAAGTAAAAATAAAGAGCCCTGTCTCGCCAAGTGGTGTATGGGGAATATGGTGTTAGTGACCATAAATAGCCTCCGCCATAGAATATATAAGGAAACAACAGATAAAATGGTTTGGCCATGCGACAAGGCAGAAAGATCAAAACACAATACAACGAGCCTTCAGCAAACGTTGTGAGAACACTAGACCCAAGGGTCGACCCCGAAAAAGATGAATCGATGAAATATTAGAAGCACTAGGAAACATAACAGCAGCAGAGGTGAACAGAAGAGCAAAAGACCGCAAATTATACCTCCCCTCGACGCTGAAAGGCAGATGAGGAAGGAAAGAAGAAGGAGACGACCATACATTTTACAGACCTTCAGCACATGATTTTTTGGGTAATGTGGTCGGTATTACGCCCGTGCCGCTTTACTTTCCCAGAAAAAAATCCGGTACCCATTTAAAGGCTGGATGAACCGGAAGCCGTTGGTTGGGATCGAACCCTACCTCTTGTCCCTTGTAGTCCAGTTCACTAACCACTGAGCTGGTTGAACCCAGAAGCAGTCGGTTGGGATCGAACCCTTCCTCTTGTCCTTTGTAGTCCATTTCACTAACCACTGAGCTATCGCGGCTCTTTATACAAAAGCGAGTCATGAACGATAAGTAAGACAACACAAAGAACATTTGATGTAGCTGAGATGTGGTTTTTCAGGAGAATGCTACAAATTCCACGGACAGGAAAATTGAAAATGAAAAATGTTTAAAACGAGTTGGAGAAACCAGAAATATCAGAATCATAAGGAAATGACAATCTACATTTATTGGACATGTTACGGGAAAAGAAGACATTGAGAATACAACAGGCAGAATGAATGGAAAGAAGAGCAGAGGAAAATCAAGAGAAAAAATATTGAACAGTTCATTCAAATGGTTTAATAAAAGATCGTCGACTGGAATTGTCTCATGTGTGAAGGTTCGGGAGATGTGGAGAGAGATATGAACGTCTACACCAACCGGCATGGCACCTGACGATGATGAGTAACTTACTACTATTAAAACTACTACGGGCATGTATCTTTCATAAAAGCAACATAATGTAGCAAATCGTGGACAATTTCACAAACAAATTTCATTCAAAATAAAATGCTGCAGAAAAATTCGAAGGACACCTTAGATAATGAAAAACAGCAATGAAAACCTAGTGACCTAAACACTGAAAAGAGCTGACTTACAAACAACATCTTACAGGGCAATTAAAATACTATGGTCACGCCAAAAAACACAGTGGACTGGAAAGAATAATAATGGAAGACAAAGTTCCAGGAAGACGAGACAGGGGCAGACCAAGAAGAAGGTGGCTTCAAGACATCAAAGAAATCTTGAACATGACAACAGATGAAATGTGTGAGATCTGGCTTAGAGATAGATCCTTTTCGATGGGATATGTGTTGGACATTATAGTGAAAGAAAGCAAAAATAAAGGACTCAGCCTTAATAGCAAAAAGACAGAGGTAATGGTAACAACAAAGAAAAAGACATCACCTCAGTGCAAAATAAAGACAAGTGGAACAATATTAAAACAGGTAAATGAATTTAAATATTTGGGAACTTTGTTAACCTCAGACGGAAGATGTACAAAAGAGGTGAGATGCAGAATGGCTCAGGCAAAAGCAGCTTTCCAAAAAGAAATTAGGAAGATACTAAGCAATTTATTTTTGACAATAGAAACAAGAAAAAGAGTTATTAAATGTTATGTAGAGCCAGTCTTAACATATGGATGTGAATCATGGACAATAGGACAACAGACAAAAAAATCACTGTCGTACCTTTGTGTGTGCATGTCTATGTTAGTCATGTCTCGTATATTTGTGTGTATGTCCATGCTAGTCACATCTCATATCTTAATGTGTGTCTGTCTATGTTAGTCATGTCTCATATCTTCGTTTGTTTGTGTTTAGTCATATCTCATATCTTTGTGTGTGCATGTCTATGTTAGTCACATCTCCTATCTTTATGAGTGCATGTTTATGTTAGTCATGTATCATATCTTTGTGTGTGCATGACTGTGTTTAGTCATATTTCATATCTTGATGTGTGTCAGTGTTAGTCATGCCACATATCGATGTGTGCATGTCTGTGTTGGTCACCTCTAGTGACTCGGGCAGATGGTGCTCGTAAACCTGGGAGGGCCGACCATCTAAGGACAGAATCCCCCTACAGAAAAGATCATCTGCTGCCTTGCAGGAAGATTGGGGACAATCAAAGGCTAGGGAAAGCAAACCTGAATAAAATGCTGGCTGAAATCGGATGCACTGGGCCACTGGCGCAGAACACAGTGCAACGTTTTAACAGGTACTCAATCAAAGTGGATCTAACAGACTCTAATTATGATGTTCTGTCTGTGGGGGTCGATCAATTCACTTAAACAGACAGCTGTCTTCATGTGAGAGTCTGGAATCCTACTCTGATTGCGTCTTGATCGCAGAGAGAGAGAGAGAGAGAGAGAGAGAGAGAGAGAGAGAGAGAGAAAGAGGCCAAAGCAAAAAGAGAGCCAATTTCCAACTTTAGGAAGAAACAATCATAATTTTTTGGCCATGTAATGAGAAGAGAACAACTGGAATATATTGTAACAACTGGGAAAATTGAGGGACGAAGAGATAGAGGGAAGCAAAGAGAAAAGATACCAGACAGCTTAAGAGAATGGATTGGCAGAAGGTCAACAACAGAAATGATAAACAACTGTCGTGATCGAAAGTTGTGGAGAGACACGATCACCTACGACAGCAGGACCGGTACTTGATGATGATGATGATGATGATGATGATGATGATGATGATGATGATGAGTGCAACGTTCTGCAAAGGACAGGCAAGCCATTGATGTTTATCTAAACATCTGGAAATCAAAAACAGACTACTCTGAAAGAACAGATTGTAATTATAAAAATAAGAATTGCAGCATAAAAAAAAAAAGTTATTTATTGTTTGTTTGTTATTTGTTTATGGAAGGCCCCGGTATCACTGCAAAGGAATTAAAATCCATAATTGTTCAACCCGTGCCAGCGTAATCATCCAAATCTCATCTCCCAAACAAAGAAAGGTAACTGTAGTCCCCATCGTAGCAGTCTCAGCACACGCCAAAAGACATAAGGCGAAACCGCGCAGAAAGTGAACACAGCCAACTGTTCCCTGTTATACGATATCATCATTAATCGTAAACAATTGGAATATCGAAACATGATCAAAACGGATGAGACACACAGCTCACGGTGTGCACATAGCACTTAACTCAGTAGCTCCTGCAACAAGCCGGATTTGGAATATGAGGAAACTGCAACAAGGAACACTTTTCACGCATAGCCTTCAATGGTTCCCGCCGCCTATCCAGCATATACCAGTGATGTATTGTAAGCGGTTGAAGGTCACACAGTGGATAATAGAAAAGATTTTTTTTTAAAATTAACTAATAAAAAGAAAATTAAAACTGTTCTTAATAGAACATTGTTTGATCAATTCTGATGTTTGGGGAGTGTTTTCTTCTTTTCTTCCTCATTTGCCTTTCAGCGTCGAGGGGAGATATAATTTGCGATCTTTAGTTCACATCTGCTGCTGTTATGTTTCCTAGTGCTTCTAATATTCCGTCGACTCATCTTTTTCGTGGTCGACCCTTGGGTCTGGTGTTCTCGCAAAGTTTATTGAAGCTTCGTTGTGTTGTGTTTTGATCTTTCTGCCTTGTCACGTGGCCAAACCATTTTATTTGTTGCTTCTTTATATATTCTATGGCGAGGGTTATTCCTAGCTTTTTTCTCAGCTCTTCATTTCTGATCTTATCTCTCAGACTGTTTCCTGTCATTCGTCTAACACATTTCATCTCTGTAGAGGTTATTTTTCTTATTGTTCTTGCATCTAGGGTCCAGGACTAGAACTGCTAGCACAACATCGGGATGAAAATTGTATTGTAGAGTGCCCGTTTTGCCTCTATAATTATTTCCTTTTTGGACAATAGTGGTGATAGCTGTCCGATGATTTGACACGCTTTGTTGTATCTTGAGTCTATCTATGCTGTTTGTGAATTGTCTTTTGTCACTTAACTTCCTAGGTATTCGAATTCCTCTACCTGCTTTAGTTGCCTGCCTTCTATAGTTATGTTGATGTTCTATTTCTCTTTTTGCGACATTCATGACTTCTGTTTTGTTGATGTTGCTTTTCATGTTGTATTTTGTGCCTGTGATTTTGAGTTTATTTAAGTGATCTTGTAGATCTTCTATTTTTCCATGTATTAGTGCCTGATCGTCTGCAAATAGAAGCTCGCTGACTTCCTCTGTCTCTGATGGGTTGGCTAACTTACATTGGGGGGTGTGTTGCTGCTAATTACTAAGCCTTGCAAAAAAAAAAAAAAAACAACTGACGAGAGTGCAGCAAGATCTGAGAAAGATAAAAACAAAGAATATCAGGCAATAGCAGTAAGTCACTTGTTAATAGAGCCGCGATAGCTCAGTGGTTAGTGAACTGGACTACAAAGGACAAGGAGTAGGGTTCGATCCCAACCGACGGCTTTCGGGTTCACCCAGCCTTAAATGGGTACGGGATTTGTTTTCTGGGAAAGTAAGCGGCACGGGCGTAATACCGACCACTTTACCCCAAAAATAATGTGCCGAAGGTTTGTAAAATTTATGGTTACTAACACCATATTCCCTATACGCCACTTGGCGTGACGGGGGTACTTTACTTTACTTATACTTGTTAAAAACTTCAGCGCAACAAACAACAAATCTATTTTCTCAAATGTTGTAGACACTTTAGAACTCCTGTTGGCCTCATAAGTCAGTTCTGAAATAGCTTTTGGAAAGTATTGTAAAGGTGGGGTTATCATTGACAGTGACGAGTGATTAAATAGCAGAGCAGTGACGAATGATTAAATAGCAGAGCAGTGACGAATGATTAAATAGCAGAGCAGTGACGAATGATTAAATAGCAGAGCAGTGACGGAAGATTAAATAGCAGAGCAGTAACGAATGATTAAATAGTTGTGCAGTGACGAATGATTAAATAGCAGAGCAGTGACGGAAGATTAAATAGCAGAGCAGTAACGAATGATTAAATAGTTGTGCAGTGACGAATGATTAAATAGCAGAGCAGTGACGGAAGATTAAATAGCAGAGCAGTGAAGAATGATTAAATAGCAGAGCAGTGACGAATGATTAAATAGCAGAGCAGTAACGAATGATTAAATACTAAAGGGAGGTCAAAAAGTAATGCACACCAATTTTTTTCTCGGCTAATAATAAAGATAGGAATATGAAATTTTGCACACTTGGAATATGACATGTTCCAATTATGTGCACCAAATTGCACAGCATTTTGATAAATATTACGCAATCTATGAACCGTTAAAATGGAGCTTGTCAACAATGTCCGTTACAAACAGCGAATTGTCATAGAATTTCTGGTTGCGGAAAAAGAAACTGTGGCAAACATTCATAAACGACTGTGTGCAGTGTACAAATGTTCTGCAGTCGATAGGAGCACAGTTAGTCGCTGGGTTCAGAGAATTAAAGCTGCAGAAAGTGTACGAGTGGAGCTGCATGATTTACCGCGTTCTGGACGTGTTGCCTCGGCTACCAGCACAGACATGTTAAACCGGGCTGATGCCATTATTCGTAAGGATAGGCGTATCACTAGTCAGCAATTGGCATTGCAGCTTACAGTCAGCAAGGGAAGTGCAATCGCAATTTTTTAAACTCTCGGATATTCAAAGATTTGAGCTCGATGGGTTCCTCGGTGCCTAACAAATGATCACAGAGTTCAAAGGAAAACATTCTGTTCTGAATTGTTGGAGCGTTTCGGTGTTGAAGGAGAAATGTTTTTGTCAAAAATTGTTACCGGTGACGAAACGTGGGCACATTATTATGAGCCTGAAACAAAAATGCAGTCAATGGAATGGCATCATCCGCAGTCACCAAAAAGAAAAAATTCAAAACATCTCCATCAGCCGGAAAGGTGATGATCACTGTCTTCTGGGACATTGATGGTGTGATTCTTGTTGATGTAATGACAAGAGGTGAGACAATCAACTCGACAGCTTACATCAATACACTGACAAAACTCAAAAATCGGTTCCACAGAGTTCGGCCTAATAAGCCACCTGCAGATTTGTTGCTTCAACATGACAATGCACGCCCTCACACAAGTCTGGTAACAAGGGAAGCAATCAACAAATTTGGTTGGACTGTACTGCCCCATCCTCCTTACAGCCCTGATCTGGCTCCCTCAGATTTCCATCTGTTTGGACCACTCAAAAATTCCTGCGTGGGACACACTTTGACAATAATGAAGGTGTGATCCGTGCAGTTAAAAAATGGCTACGCGAGCAGGACAAAACTTGGTACAAACGAGGCATTCATGACCTAGTTTCGCGTTGGCGTAAGGCAATACGCTTGGACGGAGATTATGTTGACAAATAGGTAG
The DNA here is from genome assembly GCA_032433765.1 of Megaustenia siamemsis. NCBI lineage: Eukaryota > Metazoa > Mollusca > Gastropoda > Stylommatophora > Ariophantidae > Megaustenia > Megaustenia siamemsis. The sequence goes on along the minus strand of JAVIAB010000145.1, from coordinate 15,625,267 downwards.
TGTCAAGGGGATGTTCAGCTACAATATGTGAAAATTTCACACATTTTGCCCGAATAGTTTCCGAGAAAAAAATTGGTGTGCATTACTTTTTGACCTCCCTACGTAGTTGTGCAGTGACGAATGATTAAATAGCAGAGCAGTGACGGAAGATTAAATAGCAGAGCAGTAACGAATGATTAAATAGTTGTGCAGTGACGAATGATTAAATAGCAGAGCAGTGACGGAAGATTAAATAGCAGAGCAGTGAAGAATGATTAAATAGCAGAGCAGTGACGAATGATTAAATAGCAGAGCAGTAACGAATGATTAAATAGTTGTGCAGTGGCGAATGATTAAATAGCAGAGCAGTGACGGAAGATTAAATAGCAGAGCAGTGAATAATGATTAAATAGCAGAGCTTGCACTGAAATAGGAAAATTGGTCACGCAACCAAAGGACTCACGCATCAATAATCAAGAAGCTAAGGTGAGCGTACAGGTAAAGGTAAAGGTAAAGATAAAGATAAAAGGTAAAGTACGAGACTTGAATCGGCGTCTTAGTACGCTAGTTCTCACCCATTTGTGCTCAGCCGCCTATTCAGAAGTGTTCGGAGTCGCTTCAAGCATCGAAACCCACGACGCGAGGCGGCATTCCTCACCTTCTCAGAGTACTACCCTGGTACCCATTTCTGACAGCGGCTAGGTCGACCGCGGGGGTATTTTTTCAACCACAAGTAAAATTCACACTGTTTCCAGCAGGAATCGAACACTGGTTATCCGAACGTCGGTAGCCCAGTCGGGTGGTTTTCAAATTGAGCTATCGAGGCCCCAGGTGAGCGTGTTCAGAGATTGATGTGAAGGAATAACCTGAGAACCACTGAGGAAACCCTCCAATAGGAAATCCTCCAATGGGAAACCTTCCAATAGGAAACCCTTCAATAGAAAACCCTCCAATGGGAAACCCTCCAATGGGAAACCCTCCAATGGGAAACCTTCTAATAGGAAAGCCTCCAATAGGAAACCTTCCAATAGGAAACCCTTCAATAGGAAACCCTCCAATAGGAAACCTTCCAATGGGAGACAATAGAAAAAGAAGGAAGGGCCTACTTCAAGGAACAATACGAAGAATACTGGCAAGAGAAGCAAAAATAGCAAGCACAGACTCCCTTAATGGGGTTGAGAAGTTCACTCTGAATTATCCGCATGATGTAGTAATCTTTACATTTGTGCATATATTTATCTGTTTAGCCAATGGACATATTTGTTCGACGCTTTAAATCCCCTTTGTGAAACGAAGTCAATACAACAAGGAAATGAGATAAATCGCCAATCAACCACTAAATATCATCAGTAATCAAGAAAAGACGATGGCCATATGTTGGACATGTGATGAGAAGATAACTGAATAACAAAGCAAGCCCTTATATGGGAAATAACAGGTAGAAGGAAAAGAGGATGACCCAGAGAAACATTGAGAAGTACATTGAACAGAGAGGTAAAGACAGTAGGAATCAGCTCCCTCAATGAGATCGAGATGCTTGCACAGAACAGAGACAAATAGAGAGATTTGATAAAAGATTATCGCAAGGATTGAGACTGCTAGAAAGAAAATTTAGAAAAAAGAAAAAAATAGTATCTGGGCCTAAGACGGACGGACGGACGGACAGGCAGGCAGACAGACAGACAGACAGACAGACAAGCAGACAGATAGACAGACAGACAGACAGGCAGGTAGGCAGACAGACAGACAGACAAGCAGGCAGATAGACAGATAGCAGATAGATAGAAACCCCATAGCTTATATTTCGAGAACCATTATATGTGTACATCATGTGCTTCTCATAAATCAAGACAAAAGTCTGGGACAGCAAAAACAACAGACAGTATTGAACACTGTCTGCATCAGCTTTATAACCTTTGCACCACGCCCTATATTCAGGCAAAGATATGAAGATTAAATTTAACTCTTTCCGTACGTATCGACGCACCATGCGCCATGCTGATTTCTGTCATGTACGTCAAGCCGCACAGTGCGTCACTCTCAATTTGATCAGTGTAAAATGCCATCAAGCAATATTTTAAAAATATGTCTTGTATGGTCTTGGTATTGGTGATATCTAATTCCTTGTTTAATTATCTAAAAATGTATATATAATATTTTTAGTGCTAGATAAATATAAACATGCAGATTACTATTTTACAGCGAAGACGATGGCGATGGAAAGGACACACACTGCGGAAGCCAACTGAGAGTACTACACAACAGGCCCTTTTTTGGAATCCACAGGGGAAAAGACAAAGAGGAAGACCAATCAATTATTGGAGATGACAGATAGAGGCAGAGATGAAGATGATTGGGAAGACATGGAATGATCTTAAAAGAATGGCAAGAAACATAATGGCTTAGAAAGTGTTTGTTGAAGACCTATGCTCCACAGGGAGCTGAAAGTTGAAGAAGAAGAAGAAAAAGATTACTATTTTAACACATGAAAAATGTTGTTTCTGAAATCTCTACCGTTAAATTCATAAACATCTTCCGTATTAAAAGAGTTGATAATTTAAAAAAACGACTAAAACATAAGGACCATTTATCTAAATAAAATAATCTCTACCGAAGCCAAAAACCACAGGATGAAGCCAATACAAAAATATCCAAGTTGTATAAGTTGGCTTTATCCAGAAAAAAACCTGGTAATATTGTCATCTCAAATCTTGTCAGTTGATACAGTTAGTATGTATATTTTTCTTTCAGCGCATAATCTTCCTGAATCTGATAGTGTATGACATTTAGCAACATTTAACAACATCAAATGGAAGATGCAACACAGAAATAAAAAGCAGAATAGCTCAGGCCAAAAAGCATTTCAGAAAATGAAAATTAACTTATGCAATAAATCTATGTGAAAAGAAATGAGAAAGAGAGTTTATCGGTGCTATATAGAACCAATTCTGACCTATGGAAGCGAATCATGGACAATAGACAAACAAATGAAATGACGGTTAGAGGTCACAGAGGTTGGATTTCTCAGAAGAATGTTGAAAGTTTCCTGGACAGCTAAAAAGACCAATGAGGAAATTCTCAAGGAGGCCAACACTAAAAGGCAGCTCTTAAAAAAACATCAGAAAGAAGCAATCAACATTTTTCGAGCACATCATGAGAATAGGAAAGTTGGAATACTTGGTTACAACTGGCAAAATAAAAGGAAAGAGAGATCGCAGACGACAAAGAGAGAAAATGCTGGATAGCTTGGTGTCATGGCATGGAAAACAGTCAACAACAGAACTGATACGATGCACTATAGATAGAAGATTGTGGAAGGTTATGATCGCCTATGCCAACCAGTACGGCACATGATGATGATTACATTTAGATTAAAGTGTAGTGCAATAAGGCAATTTGACTCCATCATTATACAGCCTAGCTATGCCAGGACATTGTTCATTTGACAGCCAATTCTAAATATTTCTTTATGTCTTTCTTGTGCTGTCTATTGAATCTATAAGAAACCCTTGACATCTTGATATTATTCTTTTCTTCGTTGGTTATCTACCCTTTCTACAAATTGTCTTTATTATTCTTCGCTGCTCTCCTTGTCAGATGTGCAAGAGGATGACCTATTTATTTGACTAAACTATTGTTCTTTTAAGGTCATTATAGTGTTTGATATGGGCGCTGCGATAGCTCAGTGGTTAGTGAACTGGATTACAAAGGACAAGAGGTCGGGTTCAATCCTGATCAACGTCTTCCGGGTTACCCAGCCATAAATTGGTACCGGTTTTTTTTTCCTGGAACGTGACACACCACGGGCGTAACACAGACCATATTACCCCAAAAATTATGTGCCGAAGGTCTGTACAAATTATGGTCACTAACACCATATTCCTTATACGCTACATGATATGACGTAGCTCTTTACACTTACTTTGACATATATGGCCCATTTCGTCTTGTCAGACGGTCTAGTGGAGGCTATTTTGTTTTTTTAGAGGTTTTGTTTTTGTCGAACAGCTTCTCTCGTAGCTAATTCTACCAATGTTTGACAAACACACGGGGTCACATAATGAATAAGTCAGGCCCACTGGTCCACAGGGTCTTCCCATCCTTTTTCATGAGTCTTTTATCTTCTAAGTTTTTCTTACCACAGTCTCAAATGATGTTATACCGTTCCTTATACATGCCCACCATGATGGGCGATCACTTGCCAAATGTTCCCAATCATTTTCACAGATGGAGAAGTCATTCAGAGATCATTTACAGATATATCTATATTGTAGTTTAGGTCTGCTGATTTGTCTTTTTCCGCGTGTTAGTTCACCATATATAATTTGCCTGGGGATGCGTTTTTCTTCCATTCGCTGGACGTGCCCCAGCCATCTTAGTCTTCGACATCTGAGCATCGACATGATTGAAGTGTTTGATACAGCCAACATATTTTAACACTCTTCCCCTCATTAAATGTACTAGCCAGATTTTGTTTATATCCAGTTCTCTAATGATATTTTTGTTGGCTCCTTTGTCTATCCACATTATTACAAATAATGAAGTTTCCTTTTTTCAACAACCTGGCATATTATTTAGAATTTGGCATCTTATGTTTCAAACAGAATTCGTTTTAAAACACAAATAATATATAATTTATAACATAATTAGACTCGACAGTCGTTTAAACAAAAAAAGCATGTACGGCTAAGTTAATTTCACACAAAAACCCTTCATGATCAGAAACAGCAAATACCAATTTGATAAAAAAAAAAACACCTGTACATAGAGTATGCACATCTCAATAACATTATGTTAAAAAAACCTGTACAGACAGTATGTACATCTCTATAACATTATGATTTAAAAAAACCTGTACAGACAGTATGCACATCTCAATAACATTATGATAAAAAAAACATGTACAGACAGTATGTACATCTCAATAAAATTATGATAAAAAAAGATGTACTGATAGGTTTACTTTTTATAGATATATATGACTAAAACCTGGACAAACTATTGGTAATCCCTACAGGTTGATACATATGGTATCAACGGCGTACAGTTATTAAAATACACATGAGCCAGGTGTATACAATCTGGTCACTATAAAATAAAGAATATAACTAATTTTTAACAAACAAACACACACCTACACGCACGCGCACACATACACATATAAAAACAACAATACACAGTAATAATATTAAACTTCTTTGCTAGAAAACTTCTTTGCTAGAAAACTTCTTTCTTTGTTAGAAAACTTCTTTGCTAGAAAACTTCTTTCTTTGTTAGAAAACTTCTTTGTTAGAAAACTTCTTTTCTAGAAAACTTCTTTCTTTGTTAGAAAACTTCTTTGCTAGAAAACTTCTTTGTTAGAAAACTTCTTTGCTAGAAAACTTCTTTGTTAGAAAACTTCTTTGCTAGAAAATTTCTTTCTTTGTTAGAAAACTTCTTTCTTTGTTAGAACACTTCTTTGCTAGAAAACTTCTTTCTTTGCTAGAAAACTTCTTTCTTTGTTAGAAAACTTCTTTGTTAGAAAACTTCTTTGCTAGAAAACTTCTTTCTTTGTTAGAAAACTTCTTTGCTAGAAAACTTCTTTGCTAGAAAACTTCTCTGCTAGAAAACCTCTTTGCTAGAAAGTTTCTTTCTTTGTTAGAAAACTTCTTTGCTAGAAAACTTCTTTGTTAGAAAACTTCTCTGCTAGAAAACTTCTTTGTTTAGAAAACTTCTCTGCTAGAAAACTTCTTTGCTAGAAAACTTCTTTACTATAATCTTTCAGCAGATCATTATGTATAAAAACAAACTATAATTTTTTATTTTATTTCATGAATTTTGGCTAATTATAAACACCTCAACTAAAGTCATGAAAAGCTTAACTCCAACAGATGACAGAATATATAAGGAAAACAAAACAGTGGAAGAGATCGACCACTTTATCTTGGAAGTTACATTGATCGGGAAGGGGATACGGATAAAGAAATTACAATCAGAATAGCTAAAGCGGCAATGTCCTTCAGAAGCCTTGAGAAGATGTGGAAATCAAAACTCATCAGCACAAACACAAAACAACAGTTAAACTATTCAAATCAAACGTACTGTCAATCCTTACGTATGCATGTGATAGCTGGACAACAACAGGAGACGTAGAAATAAAGTTGAACGCATTTTAAAATAAATGTCTAAGGAAAATACTTGGTATAGCGTGGAACAAATTCAAAACAAACGAGGAAATCAAAGAAATCGTCAGACTTCAACAATCTTTCAGACTTCAGTAGGACCTTCAACCATCTGTCAGGCTTCAGTATGCTCTTCAACCATCTTTCTGACTTCAGTATGCTCTTCAACCATCTTTCAGACTTCAGTATGCTCTTCAACCATCTTTCAGACTTCAGAAGGACCTTCAAACATCTTTTTGACTTCAGAATGCTCTTCAAACATCTTTCAGACTTCAGTATGCTCTTCAACCATCTTTCTGACTTCAGAATGCTCTTCAACCATCTTTTTAACTTCAGAATGCTCTTCAACCATCTTTCAGGCTTCAGTATGCTCTTCAACCATCTTTCTGACTTCAGTATGCTCTTCAACCATCTTTCTGACTTCAGAATGCTCTTCAACCATCTTTCTGACTTCAGTATGCTCTTCAACCATCTTTCAGACTTCAGTATGCTCTTCAACCATCTTTCAGACTTCAGTATGCTCTTCAACCATCTTTCAGACTTCAGAATGCTCTTCAACCATCTTTCTGACTTCAGAATGCTCTTCAACCATCTTTCAGACTTCAGTATGATCTTCAACAATCTTTCTGACTTTAGAATGCTCTTCAACCATCTTTTTGACTTCAGAATGCTCTTCAACCATCTTTCAGACTTCAGTATGCTCTTCAACATCTTTCAGACTTCAGTATGCTCTTCAACCATCTTTCAGACTTCAGTATGCTCTTCAACCATCTTTTTGACTTCAGAATGCTCTTCAACCATCTTTCAGACTTCAGTATGCTCTTCAACATCTTTCAGACTTCAGTATGCTCTTCAACCATCTTTCAGACTTCAGTATGCTCTTCAACCATCTTTCAGACTTCAGTATGCTCTTCAACCATCTTTCTGACTTCAGTATGCTCTTCAACCATCTTTCTGACTTCAGAATGGTCTTCAACCATCTTTCAGACTTCAGTATACTCTTCAACCATCTTTCTGACTTCAGTATGCTCTTCAACCATCTTTCTGACTTTAGTAGGACCTTCAAACATATTTCAGACTTCAGTAAGACCTTCAGCCATCTTTCAGGTTAGTATAATATGTTTCAAAATAACTTATCACCCTGAACTTTCTGATGTTTCCAAAGAAGCTTCCTGCACATGAAACAAGTACATTAATTTATGACTGAAGAATCTGTTATGTACTTACAGGAACGCCATCAGCACCATTTGACCCAGGCTGTCCATCACGACCAGGTGGTCCCTGTGGTCCCACCAAATTTTCCAAACTTCCTTCAAAAGCTGCTGGTGTTCCAGGAAGACCTTGAGGTCCTTGTAGACCAGGAACACCTGTTGACCCATACATGAAGTTATGAAACAGTGAGGTATAATTACGGAAAATAATCAAAGAGGCAAAAGTAGCTTTCCAAAAAATGAGGAAGATACTATACAATCCATTTTTGACAATAAAAACAAGAAAAAGAATTCTTAAATGTTATGTAGAGCCAGTATTAACATATGGATGTAAATCATGGACAATAGGACAATAGGACAACAGACAAGAAAATCAATGGAGGCTGTAGAAATGTGGTTTTACCAGAAGAATGTTGAGAATACGATGGACAGATAAGAAGAGTTATGAAAACGTTCTGAAAGAGTCCAAAACAAAAAGAGAGCCAATTTCCAATATTAGGAAGAAACAATCATCATTTTTTGGCCATGTAATGAGAAGAGAACAACTGAAATATATTGTAACAAATGGGAAAATTGAGGGATGAAGAGACATGATCACCTACGCCAGCAGGCCTTGTACTTGGTGATGATGCTGAATCAAGAGGCAAAATGGGTATTCTACAACACAATCTTCATTCCAACGTTGTGCTACCAATGCCATACCAGGACTCCAAACTCAAGAACATTTACAAAAATAATCAATACAGAGATGAAATGTGTTAGATAAATGACAGGAAACAGAAAAGAAGAACTGAGAAAAAAGTCAGAAATAATTCCTGCCATAAAGTACATTAAAAAAATATCATATAAAACGACCGCCTATCCAGAAGTGTTCGGAGACTCCTGGATAGTGTCGCGTCAAGCATCGAAACTCACGATGCAAGGTGGCATTCCTCACCTTCCCAGGGCACTACCCAGGTACATATTTCTGCAAGTGACTGGGTTGACCGTGGAGACATTTTTTCTCCAACCACGAGTACAACTCACACTGCTTCCAGAGGGAATCGAACACGGGTTGTCCGAACGTCGGCAGCTCAGTCGGGTGGTTTCCCCGACTAGGCCACCGAGGCCTCCACAACTTTACCATGTACTGTATTCAACTCTTTAGCTAAAAAAATTATTTAATTAATATATATTATATATTATTATATATATTATTAAATTATAAATTATATAAAGCCATATATAAAGCCATATATAAAGCCATATATACAGCCATATATACAGCCATATATAAGGCCATATATAAAGCCATATATAAAGCCATATATACAGCCATATATAAAGCCATATATATAGTAGCCTGTCGACACCAAAATGGCGATTCTGGAGTGTCCTCTCCAGGGCGCGAGCTTGGGCAGAAAAAGAAAGAGACAAGTTGTTGCCCATGCAGCATGTTTCTTCACTCCACGCAGCCGAGCGATCCAAAGGTCTAGCAGGGCAAGAACAGTTTGGTGCCAACTGCGCCGCAGGAGTTGCCAGAGCAATGTTGAAATCAACACTGGACTGCCTTAGGGACTCCATCTCCGGATTTTTCCTCAGGGTTTACTCCCGAAGTCTATTCCGTGAACGGGTACCTGCTAGACAGCGGGGGTTTATAATCAGAGTTGACCTTCTCCTAGATGCGTTGCCATCTTTAGGCTGACGGGTCGCACCTACCCGGGGAGGAGGTTAGAGGCGCCTCCGATTCGCCGGTGAAAACGTCATAGGGCATTTGGGGCATTTTATAGAATTAGCTGCCCCACGCAACTAATTCATCCCACCCTCTGTATCGCCACTTGACTTCATTTAAAGCCATATATAAAGCCATATATAAAGCAATTTCAGTAATCGATGTATGTTTGCGTGATTGTCTGGTCATTTTCAGAATGGAAAGTTACCCGATGACTCTTTATTAGATCTTCTCCTTCTTGTTCTGGTTCCCCTAACTATTCTCTAGAAATTTATCTGGTTCTCCTATCTAATTACTAGAAATTTACCTAGTTCCCCTAACTAATTAATAGAAATTTACATTGTTCCCCTAATTAGTAGAAATTTACCTGGTTTCCCCGAACTAATTACTACAAATTTACCTGGTTCCACTAACTAATTACTACAAATTAACCTGGTTTATTACTAATTACTAGAAATTTATCTGGTTCCCCTAACTAATTACTACAAATTTACCTGGTTCCCCTAACTAATTACTAGAAATTTACTTGGTTCCCCTAACTAATTACTAGAAATTTACATGGTTCCCCTAACTAATTACTATAAATTTACTTGGTTCCCCTAATCACTATAAATTTACTTGGTTCTCCTAACTAATTACTAGAAATAAACCTGGTTCCCCTAACTAATTACTAGAAATTTACCTGGTTCCCCTAACTAAGTACTAGAAATTTACCTGGTTCCCCTAATTTTAATTACTAGAAATTTACTTGGTTCCCCTAACTAATTACTATAAATTTACTTGGTTCCCCTAACTAATTGCTAGAAATTTACCTGGTTCTCCCTTTTGCCCAACAGGTCCAGGTGCACCAGGTCTTGTGACTCCATCCCCATCTCCTGACGTTTCATCCATCCAAATATCACTTGTGTCCGTGGAACCCCTTCCTGGTGGTCCAGGTGGGCCAGGTGGTCCTTGAAGTCCTTGTGGCCCACGTTCACCATCACGTCCTGGTTCCCCTCGTTCCCCAGGAATACCTGGGGGCCCATGAATTGAGTCACCCTATAAGGAAAGAATAACAGGAAGTTAGTAATTGGAATAGATAAAGAGTAATGTATTACCTCCAGGAATACCTGGGGATATCCCTATGTTTTGAGTCATCCTATAAAGAATGGTTTTGGAATGACACAATTAGAACGAGACAAATGAAATTTTTGGGGCATGTTAAAAGACACAACAGCCTAATAAAAGTAATATTGGAAGGGAAAATACAAGGTAAAAGAGGCAAAGGCAGACTAAGACTAAAATGAACGAGTAACATCAAAAGATTGACAAGTCAACCTATGACAATCTGCACCATCAAAGCAAGAGACAGGGTGGAATAGCGCTCCATATTAGCCAACCTTCGATGAGGAGACGGCACTCAATGATGATGATATAAGGAATGAAAAATAGGAAGTGTTTAATTGAAATCATCATCATCAGGTGTCGTACAAGTTGACGTAGGCGATCATGTCTCATCACATCTCTTGGTCCTTCTTGCATGCCATAATTTCAATCAGTGACTTTCTATTACGCCATTTGGCGTAAGCTAGTAGCAGCATAACCAATGCAAAGACAAACAGAGGAGTATAACAAATTATAAGAGCAACCAGTGGCAATTAGAGATGATAAAATACTGATTTTAACCATCTTGATTAGGAACATCAACTACATGGCCTATTCCTATTCTGGTAAACTATATTGTTCTGCTACTAACCTGGTTCTGTCAAGAAATATATTTCTGTTAACTAATCTGGTCCTAATAGGACAACAAACAAGAAAATCCCTGGAATCTGTAGAAATGTGGTTTTACAGATGAATGTTGAAAATACCACGGACAGATAAGACGAGTAATGAAACTTTCTGAAAGAGGCCAAAGCAAAAGGAGAGCTAATTTCCAATATTAGGAAGAAACAATCATCATTTGTTAGCCATGTAATGAGAAGGGAACAGCTGGAATATATTGTAACAACTGGGGAAATTCAGAAACAAAGCGATAGAGGGAAGCAAAGAGAAAAGATACCAGACAGCTTAAGAGAATGGCTTGGGAGAAGATCAACAACAGAAATGATAAATAACTGTCGAGATCGAAAGTTGTGGAGAGACACGATCACCTACACCAGCAGGCCTGGTACTTGATGATGATGATGATGATGATGATTAATATTACAAATGTCAGTAATGACAAAGCCATTCTGACATACATGAAGAAGGATACAGTGGTTGAAAAATGGGAGAAACTATCATCATTAAGACAGACTGATGAGACAGACATGGAAATAATTATCTATAAAATACTATCAAATGTAATGATTTTTTTAATCAAAAGAGTGACTTATGAATATATTTGTGTTTATTAAAAATGATTAAAGAAAGTTATGATCTAAAATGATTGCAAACATTCATTCAAAGCGATAACAAAATCAACTTATTAAACTGGCTGATAAAATATTGACTTTCAAATATTGAATGATAAATATTGAGCGATAAATATTAACTGATAAACATACAACAATAAATATTAACAGACAAAACATAGAACATAAATATTAAATTATAAACATTAACAGATAAAAATGAACAATAAACATAAGCAGATAAACATAGAACAATAAATATAAACAGACAAAACATAGAAAAATAAACATTAACAGGTAAAACATAGAACAATATAAATTAACAGATAAAACATAGAACAATATATATTAACAGATAAAACAGAACAATAAATATTAACAGATAAAACATAGAACAATAAATATTAACAGGTAAAACATAGAGCAATAAATATTAACAGATAAAACATAGAAAAATAATATTAACAGACAAAACATAGAAAAATAAACATTAACAGATAAAACATAGAACAAATAAATATTAACAGATAAATCATAGAAAAATAAACATTAACAGATAAAACATAGAACAAATAAATATTAACAGATAAACGTAGAACAATAAATATTAACAGATAAAACATCGAACAATAAATATTAACAGATAAAACATCGAACAATAAATATTAACAGATAAAACATCGAACAATAAATATTAACAGACAAAACATAGAACAATAAATATTAACAGACAAAACATAGACAATAAATATTAACAGACAAAACATAGAACAATAAATATTAACAAACAAAACATAGAACAATAATATTAACAGACAAAACATAGAACAATAAATATTAACAGATAAACGTAGAACAATAAATATTAACAAATAAACGTAGAACAATACATATTAACAGATGAACATAGAATAATCAATATTAACATATAAACATAGAGAAATAATTATTAACATATAAACATAGAGCAATCAATATTAACATATAAACATAGAGCAATAAATATTAACATATAAACATAGAGAAATCAATATTAACATATAAACATAGAGCAATAAATATTAACATATAAACATAGAGAAATCAATATTAACATATAAACATAGAGCAATCAATATTAACATATAAACATAGAGCAATAAATATTAACATATAAACATAGAGAAATCAATATTAACATATAAACATACAGCAATAAATATTAACATATAAACATAGAGAAATCAATATTAACATATAAACATAGAGCAATCAATATTAACATATAAACATAGAGCAATAAATATTAACATATAAACATAGAGCAATCAATATTAACATAAATGTGAAGCCTTTACCTTTTCTCCTTGCTCTCCACGAGGGCCAGGAATCCCTGGTTCTCCTTTGGTCCCTTGATCTCCTGACGGTCCAATTTCCCCCACTCCTGGCATGCCCGGCTCACCAGGCTCCCCTTTCTGACCTGATCCTGACTCTGGGATGGTTTCCAGGGATCCAGGTCGCCCTGGCGGGCCAGGAGGCCCTGGAGGTCCAGAGACGGATACGCCTGATTGGCCCTGAAACAGAATAACCCCCCTTTAATGTCAGCTGGTCATCACGGTTATTATTGAATTAACATAATTCATACATTCATTATTGAATTAACATAATTCATACATTCATTATTGAATTAACATAATTCATACATTAATTATTGAATTAACATAATTCATACATTCATTATTGAATCAACATAATTCATACATTCATTATTGAATCAACATAATTCATACATTAATTATTGAATTAACATAATTCATACATTAATTATTGAATCAACATAATTCATACATTCATTATTGAATCAACATAATTCATACATTAATTATTGAATCAACATAATTCATACATTCGTTTTCCTCTCAGACCGAAGACGACACGTAGAGGATTGTTGTTGTTAATGGATTGCCACGAGTTGATACGAGCTTGTTGCCCTTTGACTCACAGAATGTGGCGGGTCGTAATGGCTTTCTTGACATTCCCGGCTCTTACTGGAGAGGTTGGAGTTCGCCTGTCCCCGGCTATGCTGGGAAACTACTAGTCCAGCCCAGAGGTACTGCAATACTGGGTCTTCTATATCAGTAACAGCCACCACTACAGGGAACACAACAATCCTAGCTTCTGTTAGCCAATCTGTTTTGACGCAGACTGTTACCAGGGGAGACCACGTGGAGGTAGATCTGCTAGGTCTTGGTCAGCTGATGGTTCGCCGTCGTAATAGCATATTGCGACCGCAGGTGCTTGTGCACCCCCAAGGCACGTAGTGGGCAAGTCATAGTTCTCCACTACTGACGATCTGCTGCTAGTTCTTGGTTGTTTCTTAGTCTCATGGTTCAGCCTTCCATAGTAGTTGTTCCCCGTAGCATTTCTCTTGGTCTGTCTTGTTTTCTTTTACCAGGAGGTTTCCACATGAATGTCGGACATGACAATAATGAGAATGAGAAAAAGATTCAGCAGAAGAAGAATGAGAAAAAGAATAAGTAGCACAAGAATGAGAAAAAGAATATGTAGAAGAAGAATGAGAAAAAGATTCAGCAGAAAAAGAATGAGAAAAAGAATAAGTAGAAGAAGAATGAGAAAAGAATAAGTAGCAGAAGAATGAGAAAAAGAATATGTAGAAGAAGCAAAAAGCAGAAGAAGAATGAGAGGAAGAAGAAGAAGAAGAAGAAGAAAAAGTTACCAGATTTAAAAGAAGACATACAAGATTCAATTTTATGTTTATTTTACAAGCTCTCTGCGACCTGACATGATATTACGTGTTCTCTGCAGCTCCACATAATATTACATGTTCTCTGCAGCTCCACATAATATTACATGTTCTCTGCAGCTCCACATAATATTACATGTTCTCTGCAGCTCCACATAATGTTACATGTTCTCTGCAGCTCCACATAATGTTACATTTTCTCTGCTATCTATCTATCTATTGACCTTTCGAGCCGTAACCGGCCCATAGGGCGTAGACCAAGATACACCTTCTCCTATATGAATTTTTGTTCTAGCAGTTTTCTTTTAAAGATATTTTATCAAATCTCGCCATCTGTCTCTGTTCTGTGCAAGCAGTTCTATCTCATTGAGGGAGCCGATTCCTGCTGCTCTTGCCTCTCTCATCAATGTTCTTCTCAGTGTCTCCCTGGGTCTTCCTCTTTTTCTTTTACCTGTTGTTTCCCATATGAGGGCTTGCTTTGCTATTCGATTATTATCTCTTCTCATCACATGTCCAACGTATGACCATCGTCTTTTCTTTATTACTGAAGATATTAGTGGTTGATTGGCGATTTCTCTAATTTCCTCGTTTGTTTTGAATTCGTTCCATTCTATACCAAGTATTTTCCTTAGACATTTATTTTCGAATGCGTTCAACTTTGTTTCTATATCTCTTGTTGTTTTCCAGCTTTCACACGCATACGTAAGGGTTGATAGTACATTTGATTTGAATAGCCTAAGTTTTGTGTTTGTGCTAATGAGTTTTGATTTCCACAACTTTTCAAGGCTTCTGAAAGACATTGCTGCTTTAGCCAGTCTGATTCTAATTTCTTTGCTCGTATCCCCTTCTCGATCAATGTGACTTCCAAGATAGATGAAGTGATCGATCTCTTCTACTGGTTTGTTTTCCATGTATATTTTGTCACTTGTTGGAATTAAACTTTTCATGACTTTAGTCTTTTCATGATTGACCTACGGACCTGTGTGTATGAAAATCTAGTTATTCCTGCTGTGTGCGAAACATTTTCACTTTCTCTGCTACTCCACATAATATTACGTGTTCTCCGCTACTCCACATAATATTACATGTTCTCTGCTACTCCACATAATATTACGTGTTCTCTGCTACTCCACATAATGTTACATTATCTCTGCTACTACACATAATATTACATGTTCTCTGCAGCTCCACATAATGTTACATTATCTCTGCTACTCCACATAATATTACGTGTTCTCCGCTACTCCACATAATGTTACATTATCTCTGCTACTACACATAATATTACATGTTCTCTGCTACTCCACATAATATTACGTGTTCTCCGCTACTCCACATAATGTTACATTATCTCTGCTACTACACATAATATTACATGTTCTCTGCTACTCCACATAATATTACATGTTCTCTGCTACTACACATAATATTACATGTTCTCTGCGGCCCCGAATACATGCCCCACGAGGCATTAATGAATCACACTCGTACACATAGTTTCCCTGTGGCTGTCCCTTCCCTATTGCGTATTCTCTGCTACTCATGTCTGAGCACATTAGTATATACACATGTTATGCTATTCACATCTCTCCTCTACTAGACCACAGTGCATTACTTCTGCTGTCCCCTATATCTCTTACCCCACTCTGCGGCATCTAAATTTTTCCTCTTCTCGTGTACCCTTCTGGTCTGTTCTTTGCGCTTTATGTATGCACACGGACCTGTGTGTATGAACATCTAGTTATTCCTGCTGTGTGCGAAACATTTTCACTTTGTTATGTGTTTCATGGCACTATATTTGTGTTAAAAAAGTGTGGGTTCCTGTTGAAGGCCTATTGGGCCGAAACGTTGTTCTAATTTGTGTCTTCCAATTATTACGTAAAGCTTTAACAATGCCTTTTTTTTCAATTTTTAAATATTTTTACAAAAAAATTCTCCTCCTTTTTAGCTTTCCAGGGAACTTTCAACATTCTTCTGAGAAATGCGGGGATCTGTGGCCTCTAACCGTCTTTTCATTTGTTTATCTACTATCCATGATTCGCTTCCATAGGTCAGAATTGGCTCTATATAGCACCGATGAACTCTCATTCTCACGTCTATTGACATAGACTTGTTGCATAAGACGTTTTCCATTTTCTGAAATGCTATTTTGGCCTGAGCTATTCTGCTTTTTATTTCTGTGGTGCATCTCCCATCTGATGTTATTATTGTGCCCAAGTATTTGAAACGTTGTACTTGTTTCAGATTTGTCTTGTTTATTTTTATGCTGCATGATGGTGATGATTGTTTCTTCGATATAACCATTAGTTCTGTTTTCTTACTATTCATACTGAGACCTTTATTGTTGCTTTCTTTTGCTACTATGCCTTTCATTTATTGTAGTTCATTCTCGTTCTCTGCTATTAAGACTATCATTCGCACATCGCAAATTGTTTACGTTATGTTATCTACCACTGCTGCTGTAAAATGTAATATGAAAAAAAAACACGTTTATATGATTACACATAAAATGAGCACCAGTATTTTAACTGAATTAATTCCTCCAGTCAATATGTACCTTTCATGTTGTAGCCTGTCAGTCTTAACTGGCAATCTATTTAGTGCATGTACTGTAACTTTGAAGCTGTTTTGGCTTCCGTTTAGCCAGTCTAGAGTCAGCAATCTGTCGCAATTTGGCTTCAAGTTTCCAGGCCAGGGTTTATTGTTGGCATTCACCTGCGCCTGTTCCTGGCAAGCTGATAGCAATTTGGTATTTTTATGCCTAGCGTTTTCATGTCGCGTTTTGTAAATATCTTTGTACAAAGAAGAAGTGTTCATTTAGTAAAGTTGCAAGGCGTAGTTATTTAATTTCAACCCAGAGAGTTATTTTAGAGATTACTGAATTCTTTTTGCGCAGGATTTTAAATTTCTTTAACAAGCTTGGATGGGCAGATGCCAGTTTGGCCTACTAATTTAGTATTTTAACAATCACGGAAAATTGAAGCCCTTGAAATGTGGATTTATAGAAGAAAAGGCAGAATTGGGTGGAAAAACAAGAAAACAAACGGTGAAGTTTAATAACAACTAGAAATTAAAAGAGAACTACTAAATACAATTAGAACAAGACAAATGAAATTTTTGGGCCATGTTAAAAGACACAGCAGCCTACTTTAAGTAACCTTGGAGGGGAAAATACAAGGTAAAAGAGGCAAAGGTAGATCAAGACTAACATGGACGAGTAACATCAAAAGATGAACAGGTCAGCCTATGACACCTTGCACCATCAACGCAAGAGACAGAGTGGAATGGAACTCCCTGATAGCCAACCTTCAATGCGGAGACGGCACACAATTATGGTGAAAATGAACTATCAGGGTTACTTTTGCGTGTGCAGAGTACACATGGGATCTCATGGATTTTCTCTGTTATTTGAAAGAGTTAAACATTGGATATCATTGTCCAGGGGCTAATGTCTTACCTTTAGAACACCAATCGATACACAGGAATATCCACAATTGAAACAGACCATGTTTATGTGCATGTCTATGTTAGTCATGTGTCATATACCTTGATGTGTGTCGGTGTTAGTCATGTCTCGTATCGCTGTGTACATGTCCTTGTTATTCACACCTCATATCTTTATGTGTGCATGTCTGTGTTAGTCACCTCTAGCGACTCGGGCAGATGGTGCTCGTAAACCTGGGAGGGCAGACCATCTAAGGGCTGAATCCCCCTACAGAAAAGACAATCTGCTGCCTTGCAGGAAGATTGGGGACAATCAAAGGCTAAGGAAAGCAAACCTGAAAAAATGCTGGCTGAAATCGGATGCACTGGGCCACTGGCGCAGAACACAGTGCAACGTATTAACGGGTGTTCAGTCAGAGTGGATCCGGCGGACTCTAAACGTGACGTTCTGTCTGTGGGGGCGATCAACACACTTAACCTGACAGCTGACTTCATATGGGAGTCTGGAATCCTACTCTGACTGAGTCCTGATCGCAGATAGAGAGAGAGAGAGAGAGAGAAACAGACCTATACTCTCTGCCATGATCAGAATGTTGCTGGTTCAGGAACATTATATACAATACCCCATTCCCAAAGTAGACTTATCTAGAGTAAGCTCTTATCTATTAGCATAGTCATAATTATCACCAAGAACCATGCCTTATGGCGTAGGTGATCATGTCTCTCCACAACTTTCGATCTCGACAGTTATTTATCATTTCTGTTGTTGACCTTCTGTCTCTGACCTTAATCTCAATTAAGAGATTGACATTCTCTCTGGTATCTGTCTGGTATCGTTTCTCTTTGCTTCCCTCTATCTCTTCGTCTCTGAATTTTTCCAGTTGTTACAATATATTCCAGTTGTTCTCTTCTTTTTACATGGCCAAAAAATGATGATTGTTTCTTCCTAATATTGGAGATTGGCTCTCTTTTTGCTTTGGCCTCTTTCAGAACATTTTCATTACTCTTCTTAGCTGCCCATAGTATTCTCAACATTCTTCTGTTAAACCACATTTCTACAGTCTCCAGTGATTTCTTGCCTGTTGTCCTATTGTCCATGATTCACATCCATATATTAAGACTGGCTCTACATAATATTTAAAAACTCGTTTTCTTGTTTCAAATGTCAAAAATAAATTGCACACTATCTTCCTCATTTTAAGGAAAGCTACTTTCGCCTGAGTCATTCTAAATCTCATCTCTGTTGTATATCTACAATCTGAGATTAACAAAGTTCCCAGATATTTAAATTAATTTACCTGTTTTAATATTGTTCCACTTGTCTTTATTGTGTATTGTGGTAAATTCATTTTCTTTGTTGCTATTATTACTTCTGCCTTTTTTATATTATGACTGAGTCCTTTATTTTTGTTTTCCTTTACTATAATGTCTAACATTTCTTGTAACTCATTTTCACTCTTAGCAATTAGGACTGTATTACCGCTATCTACAAAAGCAAGTAAAAATAAAGAGCCCCCGTCACGCCAAGTGGCGTATAGGGAATATGGTGTTAGTGACCAGGCACACCAAGTGGCGTATAGGGAATATGGTGTTAGTGACCAGGCACACCAAGTGGCGTATAGGGAATATGGTGTTAGTGACCAGGCACGCCAAGTGGCGTATAGGGATTATGGTGTTAGTGACCAGGCACACCAAGTGGTGTATAGGGAATATGGTGTTAGTGACCAGGCACACCAAGTGGCGTATAGGGAATATGGTGTTAGTGACCAGGCACACCAAGTGGCGTATAGGGAATATGGTGTTAGTGACCAGGCACACCAAGTGGCGTATAGAGAATATGGTGTTAGTGACCAGGCACACCAAGTGGCGTATAGGGAATATGGTGTTAGTGACCAGGCACACCAAGTGGCGTATAGGGAATATGGTGTTAGTGACCAGGCACACCAAGTGGCGTATAGAGAATATGGTGTTAGTGACCAGGCACACCAAGTGGCGTATAGGGAATATGGTGTTAGTGACCAGGCACACCAAGTGGCGTATAGAGAATATGGTGTTAGTGACCAGGCACACCAAGTGGCGTATAGGGAATATGGTGTTAGTGACCAGGCACACCAAGTGGCGTATAGGGAATATGGTGTTAGTGACCAGGCACACCAAGTGGCGTATAGAGAATATGGTGTTAGTGACCAGGCACACCAAGTGGCGTATAGGGAATATGGTGTTAGTGACCAGGCACACCGAGTGGCGTATAGGGAATATGGTGTTAGTGACCAGGCACACCAAGTAGCGTATAGAGAATATGGTGTTAGTGACCAGGCACACCAAGTGGCGTATAGGGAATATGGTGTTAGTGACCAGGCACACCAAGCGGCGTATAGGGAATATGGTGTTAGTGACCAGGCACACCAAGTGGCGTATAGGGAATATGGTGTTAGTGACCATACATTTTACAGACCTTCCGCACATGATTTTTGGGGTAATGTGGTCGGTATTACGTCCATGCAGTTTCACGTTTCACTGCCCCAGAAAAAAATATGGTACCCATTTAAGGCTGGGTGAACCCGGAGCCGTCGATCAGAATCGAACCGGAATTATTGTCCTTTGTAGTCCAGTTGACTAACCACTCTGGGCTATCGCGGCTTCCAAAGAAGCAAGCCTGACGGCTGAAGGGAAACAGAAGAATATCAGGTATCAGGTGTCAGCCATCTAGTGCACCTACAGCTGAAAACGTCACACTAGTAGGGCTAGTTTTGAGCTTTTTTTCTGGAAATTTGTTTTTTTTTTAAATATAAATTTATAACAAAATTGTAAAAAAATTAATTATAAATCATAATGTACATACCTGCTCTCCTTTCTCTCCCTTTGGCCCAGTCATCCCAATACCTCCAGCCACTCCAGGTAGACCTATATCTCCCATTTCTCCTTTTTGTCCAACAAAGCCTGGAGTCCCTGTTTCACCTGGTGAACCTGGGTCTCCTTTATCTCCTGGATTAATTAAAAAAAGTATATAATTTTTTTTAATTGCAGTACAAACTGGCAAGTCACACAATATCATCATTATGTGCCTTACACTTAAATAAATAAAGCCAAGATCTACTCCCTCCATCGCCATATATAAACAATACTCTATATGGGACATTACCCCCAAAAATAAACTTGTAGCTCCTTTGTTTCTTTGATTATGGAAGGCCCCGGTATCACTGCAAACGAATTAAAATCCATAATTCCTCAACCGCCTGTACCAGTGGAATCATCTGTATTACTATCTCATGTCCCAAACAAAGAAAGGTAGCTGTAGTCCCCCATCATAGCAGTGTCAGCACACGCCAAAAGACATAAGGCGAAACCGCACAGAAAGTGAGCACAGCCAACTGTTCCCTGTCATACGATAACATCACTCATCGCAAACAATCGGAATATCGAAACACGATCAAAACGGATGAAACACACAGCTCACGATGTGCACAGAGCACGTAACTCGGTAGCTCCTACAAGATCATACTGCTGATATACAGGGATAACTTCTAGCATTTGATTATTAGACGCAATACGTGTACACAGGACTCTGGACAAAGAGGTCCAGTCAAGTTTGTTCTTCATTCATAAGAGAAGATAGAAGGATGAGTGTAAGAGATGTATAGATTTATGGATCTGGAGGTGTAAAATAGGACAGCTCGATCTCAAATGGTTAAGGTTAGTCCAATGTCCCGGTATCACTGCAAACGAATTAAAATCCATAATTGCTCAACCGCCCGCCTTAGTGGAATCATCCGAATTAAAACTCATCTCATTGAAGGATCCATACAAAGAAACGCTGCTGCAGTCCCCATCATAGCAGCTAAAGCACATGCCAAAAGACATAAGGTCAAGCGGCACCGAAAGTGAACGCAACTGAACTGTCCTTTATCAAACGATATCATCATTCATCGTTATCGAATATCGAAACAAGATCTGGATGAAAAACACAGCTCACGGTGTGCACATATCACTAAACTCAGTAGCTCCGGCAGCAAGCCGGACTTGGAATATGAGGAAACTGCAACAAGGAACACTTTTCAGACTGAGCCTCAATGGTTCTTACCGCCTATCCGCCATATTGACCGGATGTCCTAATCCGAAATGCTTAGTGGGATAGGCAATTTTATCTTATATCAGTCTGCAAACGCTTTGAGACATCCTGAGATGGGCCTTGGAGCGGATTTGGGATTTCCCCGAATGCAACCAAACTGATTCGATGACTAGAGTAGAACATGTGTACTGCTGGTTGACATAGGAAACATTATGTGTTCATATCTTGACATTTGAAAAATGAAATACATATTGTGCAACATATCTATATCAATAGAAATGAGAAATAGAATTCGTCGGTGCTATATAGGGCCAAATCTGACTTATGGAAGCGAATCGTAGACAGACATCATCATCATCATGTGCCATATCGGTTGGCGTAGACGATCATATCCTTCCACAATCTTCTATCTACAGTGCATCGTATCAGTTCTGTTGTTGAATGTTTTCCATGCCATGACACCAAGCTATCCAGTATTTTCTCTCTTTGTCGTCCGCGACCTCTCTTTAATTTTATTTTACCAGTTGTAACCAAGTATTCCAACTTTCTTCTTCTCATGATGTGCTCGAAAAATGTTGATTGTTTCTTTCTGATGTTTTTTAGGAGCTGCCTTTTTGTGTTGGCCTCTTTGAGAACTTCCTCATTGGTCTTTTTAGTTGTCCAGGGAACTTTCAACATTCTTCTGAGAAATCCTATCTTTGTGGCCTCTAATCGTCTTTTCATTTGTTTGTCTACTGTCCATGATTCGCTTCCATAGGTCAGAATTGGTTCTTTATAGCACCGATGAACTCTCTTTCTCATTTCTATTGACAAAGATTTGTTGCATAAGATATTTTTCATTTTCTGAAATGCTATTTTTAGCATTATAGACAGTAGACAAACAAATAAAAAAAGATGACTAGAAAGCACAGAGAAAGGATTTCTCAGATTTTGGTTGCGAATTTCCCGGACAGCTAAAAAGACCTAGGACGAAATTTTCAAAGAGGCCAACACAAAAAGAGAACTTCTAAAAAACATCATAAAGAAACAAGTAACATTTTTCGGACACGCCATGAGAAGAGGAAAGTTGGAATATGTGTTTACAACTGGCAAAATACAGTGAGAGAGAGATCGCGGACGACAAAGAAAGAAGATACTAGACAGCTTGGTGTCACGGTACCGTAAACAATCAACAAAATAATTAATACGATGTAATGACAACAGATGGGAGTCGTGATAGCTCAGTGGTTAGTGAACTGGACTACAAAGGATAAGAGGTAGGGTTCGATCCCAACCGACGGCTTTCGGTTCACCCATCCTTTAATGGGTACCGGATTTTTTTCTGGGAAAG
This sequence comes from Megaustenia siamemsis, assembly GCA_032433765.1. Lineage (NCBI taxonomy): Eukaryota > Metazoa > Mollusca > Gastropoda > Stylommatophora > Ariophantidae > Megaustenia > Megaustenia siamemsis. The sequence goes on along the minus strand of JAVIAB010000145.1, from coordinate 15,602,244 downwards.
TAAAGCAACACGGGCGTAATACCGACCACATTACACCAAAAATCATATGCCGAAGGTCTATAAAATATATGGTCACTAACACATTATTCCCTATACGTCACTTGGCGTGACGGGGGTACTTTACTAACAACTGGGAAAATTGAGGGACGAAGAGATAGAGTAAAGGAAAGAGAAAAAAAATAACAGACAGCTTAAGAGAATGGATTGGCAGAAAGCCAACAACAGAAATGATAAATAACTGTCGAGATCGAAAATTGTGGAGAGACATGATCACCTACGCCAGCAGGCCCGGTACTTGATGATGATGATGATTTTAAAATGTCAACTAAGAATGAAATACTTGGTGAATTTGTTTCTTAGTGCAGCGTAGTTATCCACCCTCAGCTTGCTGGGCCTGTCATGCTGTATTTACATGTTAATTGTATTTTTCCTGATGATAGTAACAGTGGTTCTTATAACATTGATGCCAGTTCATTATAGTTATTCTTCTCAGCTGGCAATGGGTTTTTTTATCGTCAGTTTTCTCAGCTACTAGTAACATACCATTAGTTGTATTAGCTACCAGTAACATATTAGTTTTATTAGCTACCAGTAACATATTAGTTTTCTCAGCTACAAGTAACATATCATTACTTTTATTAGCTACCAGTAACATATCATTAGTTTTATTAGCTACCAGTAACATATCATTAGTTTTATTATCTACCAGTAACATATCATTAGTTTTATTATCTACCAGTAACATATCATTAGTTTTATTATCTACCAGTAACATATCATTAGTTTTATTATCTACCAGTAACATATCATTAGTTTTATTATCTACCAGTAACATATCATTAGTTTTATTATCTACCAGTAACATACCATTAGTTTTATTATCTACCAGTAACATATCATTAGTTTTATTATATACCAGTAACATATAATTAGTTTTATTATCTACCAGTAACATATCATTAGTTTTATTATCTACCAGTAACATATAATTAGTTTTATTATCTACCAGTAACATATCATTAGTTTTATTATCTACCAGTAACATATCATTAGTTTTATTATCTACCAGTAACATATCATTAGTTTTATTATCTACCAGTAACATATAATTAGTTTTATTATCTACCAGTAACATACCATTAGTTTTATTATCTACCAGTAACATATCATTAGCTTTATTAGCTACTAATGGTTTATACTAAACCATTTTTAAAGTTTCCATTAGCTTTCTTAGCTTCCATTAGTTTTCTTAGTTTCTATTAGTTTTCTTATTTTTCAGATAGTTTTCTCCTCTTAATAAAATAAGAAGAAAAAGAAAAGAAGAAGAAGAAGAAGAAGAAGAAGAAGAAGAAGAAGAAGAAGAAGAAGAAGAAGAAGAAAAAACATGAAACCGTTTTGCAACGTCACTCGATGGTCAGGCCTAGCAAAGATCACTCTGCGGGGAGCTGTCGCAGAATGAAGAGGTAAGCAAAGAAAGAGATAGAAAGAAAAGAGTGGACAGGTCTCGACTTCTCAGTAACATACCATTAGTTTTATTATCTACCAGTAACATATCATTAGCTTTATTAGCTACTAATGGTTTATACTAAACCATTTTTAAAGTTTCCATTAGCTTTCTTAGCTTCCATTAGTTTTCTTAGTTTCTATTAGTTTTCTTATTTTTCAGATAGTTTTCTCAGTTTCCATTAATTTTCTTAGTTTCCATTAGTTTTTTTTAGTTTTAGAGTTTTCTCATTTTCCATTATTTTCTTAGTTTTATAGTTGTCTTAGTTTCCATTAATTTTCTTAATTTTCGTTAGTTTTCTTAGTGTTATAGTTTTCTCAGTAAGTCATTATTTTCATAGTTTCCATTTTAGTTTTCTTAGTTGGTGTAGTTTTCGTAAAATCTTAGGTTTTCTTAGTTTGTGTAGTTTTCTTACAATCCATTAATTTTAATAGTTTCCATTAGTTTTCTCAGCCGCAAATAGTATTTTAAACATTCTTCTCTAATTCGCGTATTTCAATTTAGAAACGTTTTTCCCCACACAGAAAACTAACAACTCACCCTTCTCTCCCATGAGCCCCTCCAAATCTGGAGGTGGTGGAGTAATGAGTGGTGGACGGTCCATCCTACCTGGTGGCCCTTGGTCACCCTTATCACCTTTAGTTCCTGCAAGCCCCTGATCACCTTTGTCACCTTTGGCACCTTTCTTAATGTCAGAATCCTGGAGAATACAGTAATGTTGTGTCAATATCTAGAATCAAATATTGTGAACATGCTAACACATATCTGGAGATCCAAAGTAGTCAGTAAATGTAAACATATGATGAACTTTGTATTACTGTACTACATTGGATAACATGACAACAAACGTTCTACAGGATTGCCCCCAGTACACAGACCTGAGAAGGACAATGTGGTCCACACCCACCTCCCTGGAAGAGATACTATACAGGGCAACCGAATCACTGAAACAGACAGCTGCCTTCATAAGAGAGTCCGGAACCCTAGTCTGAATGAACTATTATCGCAGAAGAAAAAGAAGAAGAAGAAGCAGAAGAAGAAGAAGAAGAGGAAGAAGTAGAAAAGAAGAAGAAGTAGAAAAGAGGAAGAAGAAATACAGAAGAAAAGGAAGAAAAGAAGAAGAAGTAGAAAAGAAGAAGAGGTAGAAAAGAAGAAGAAGAAGAAGAAGAAACGAAGAAGAGAAGAAGAAGAAGTAGAAAAGAAGAAGAAGTAGAAAAGAAGAAGAAGAAATAAAGAAGAAGACGAAGAAGAAGAAGAAGAAGAAGAAGAAGAAGAAGAAGAAAAGAGTAAGAAGAGGAAGAAAAGAAGTAAAGAAGAAGAAGAAGAAGAAGAAGAAGAAGAAAAGAAGAAGAAGTAGAAGAAGAAGAAGAAAAGTTGAAGAAAAGATGAAGAAAAGAAGAAGAGAAGAAGAAGAAGTAGAAAAGATGAAGAAAAGTTGAAGAAGAAGAAGAAAAGAGGAAGAAGAAGAAGAAAAGAGGAAGAAGAAGAAGAAGAAGAAGAAGGAGAAGAAGAAGAAGAAGTAGAAGAAGAAGAAGGAAAGGAGAAAAGGAGAAGAAGAAGAAGTAAAATAAGAAGTAGAAGAAGAAGAAGAAGAAGAAGAAGAAGAAGAAGAGGAAGAAGAAAATAAGAAGAAAAAGAAAAGAAGAGGAAGAAGATGAAGAAGAAGAAGAAGAAGAAGAAGAAGAAGAAGAAGAAGAAGAAGAAGAAGAAGAAGAAGAAGAAGAAGAAGAAGAAGAAGAAGAAGAAGAAGAAGAAGAAGAAGAAGAAGAAGAAGAAAAAACATGAAACCGTTTTGCAACGTCACTCGATGGTCAGGCCTAGCAAAGATCACTCTGCGGGGAGCTGTCGCAGAATGAAGAGGTAAGCAAAGAAAGAGATAGAAAGAAAAGAGTGGACAGGTCTCGACTTCTCAGTTTTCCAAAGAATGACTATGGTTATGGAAGGCCCCGGTATCACTGCAAACTAATTAAAATCCAACCGTCTGTGCCAGTGGAATCATCCGAATTACTAACTCATCTCCCAAACAAAGAAAGGTAACTGTAGTCCCCATCATAGCAGTCTCAACACACGCCAAAAGACATAAGGCGAAACCGCACAGAAAGTAAACACAGCCAACTGTTCATTGTCATACGATATCGTCATTCATTGTAAACAAAGAATGACTAAAGACAGAGACTAATGGAGAAGGTTGGCTAAGTCTTCTAGTAGTGCCCCAACAACCACTTACTATATGGGACGTAGAACAATAAGAAAAATTAATGAAAAGAGATCTATTTAAAAGAGGCATATGTAGGGCATGAAAGACAAATATGGCAGACCACCGTGAAAGAGACCGGAGTCTCATCACGTAATATTCCAAAGAAAGCAATTGAGAGAAATTCTAACGTATGTCAAAATACAAGGTAATAGAGGCAGAAGCAAACCAAGACTAACATGGACGAGAAACATCAACGGATGGAAAGGTCAGTCTATGACATCCTGCACCATCAAAGCAAGAGACAGCAGAATGGCGCTCCATGGTAGCCAGCCTTCCTTGCGTAGATGGCGCTAGATGATGATGATGATCTATTTAAATAGTTATATATTGTGTATAATATATAATAATATATTAATTGTATATACAAGCAACATTTCTCAGGCACACAGTGAGAAGAGAGATAGTGAAATACTTGGTTGCAACTGACAAAATACAGGAAAAAGATATCGTGGACGACAAAAGAGAAAAGATACTAGATAGCTTGGTGTCATGTCATGAAAATGAGTCAACAATAGAATTAATACGATATGCTGTGAATAGGGGAGCCGCGATAGCTCAGTGGTTAGTGAACTGGACTACAAAGGACAAGAGGTAGGGTTCGATCCCAACCGACGGGGTCCGGTTCTATCTATCTATCTATTCACCTTTCGAGCCGTAGCCGGCCCATAGGGCGTAGACCAAGATACTCATTGTCTTATCTGAATTTTTGTTCTAGCAGTTTTCAATTCTTTTAAAGATATTTTATCAAATCTCGCCATTTGTCTCTGCTCTGTGCAAGCAGCTCTATCTCCTTGAGGGAGCTGATTGAGAGGTCCGGTTCACCCAGCCTTTAATGGGTACCGGAATTTTTTCTGTGAAAGTAAAGCGGCACGGGCGTAATACCGACCACATTACTCCAAAAATCATGTGCTGGAGGTCTGTAAAATTTATGATCACTAACACCATATTCCCTATACGCCACTTGGCGTGACGGGGGCTCTTTACATTTTATTACTGTGGATAGGAATTTGTGAAAGGAGGTAATGGCCTACACCAACCAGTACGGCACATGATGATGATGATATTGTGTATAGTTTTGATAGGAAATCAAGGATAGTTAACAGAAAGTTGTGGAGAGACATGATTATCTATGCCGTAAGCGTGTCACTAATTTGATATCATTTATCATAATTAGTTGCTTTCTTTTGGAAGGAAAAAAAATAAATACAAATATAATCATATGGAGTCGTAGTATTGGTTTTCATAGCTTAGAATTATATACGCCATCTGAAAATTCTGAGTCTCACACGTCGTGGCGACTGCTTTGACCAAGCGGCCTTTATTTCCCTGGTTCTATCGTTGCCCCCGTCATACACCAGCAATGGTACTATGTGACGTAAAGATAGTTTTTAAGATAGTTTTTTTTTTTAATCTGACACATAGAAAAATAAAGAACTTTCTCCTTCTTCTTATTTTCTTCCTCATTTGCCTTTCAGCGTCGATGGGAGATATAATTTGCGGTCTTTTGCCCTTCTGTTCGCCTATGTTGCTGTTATGTTTCCTAGTGTTTCTAATATTCCATCGATCCATCTTTTGCCCTTCTGTCCGCCTCTGCTGCTGTTATGTTTCCTAGTGCTTCTAATATTCCATCGATCCATCTTTTTCGTGGTCGACCCTTGGGTCTGGTGTTCTCACAACGTTTATTTTAATCTCGGTGTGTTGTGTTTTGATCACTCTGCCTTGTCACGTGGCCAAACCATTTTATCTGTTGCTTCTTTTTATATGCTATGACACATGGCGGGGGTTATTCCTAGCTTGTTTCTCAAGCTGTTTCCTGTCATTCGTCTAACACATTTCATCTCAGTAGAGGTTATTTTCCTTGTTGATCTTACATCTAAGGTCCAGGACTGGCATTGGTAGGACAATGTTGGGATGAAGAATAAGTTGAGAAAGACAAAATCATCTTTGTTTTGTCTTCATTAGTTACCGACCTATAGAGCTTTTATGCCTTGTAGTGTCTTATAGGACATACAGATTGTGGCGTCTTATGAGGCAAGTAGCTTATGATGTCTTATGAGGCAAGTAGCTTATGATGTCTTATGAGGCAAGTAGCTTATGATGCCTTATGAGGCAAGTAGCTTATGATGTCTTATGGGGCAAATAGCTTATGATGTCTTATGAGGCAAGTGGCTTGAGGTGTCTTATGAGGCAAGTGGCTTGAGGTGTCTTATGAGACAAGTGGCTTGAGGTGTCTTATGAGGCAAGTGGCTTGAGGTGTCTTATGAGGCAAGTGGCTTGAGGTGTCTTATGAGGCAAGTGGCTTGAGGTGTCTTATGAGGCAAGTGGCTTGAGGTGTCTTATGAGGCAAGTGGCTTGAGGTGTCTTATGAGGCAAGTGGCTTGAGGTGTCTTATGAGACAAGTGGCTTGAGGTGTCTAATGAGGCAAGTGGCTTGAGGTGTCTTATGAGGCAAGTGGCTTGAGGTGTCTTATGAGGCAAGTGGCTTGAGGTGTCTTATGAGGCAAGTGGCTTGTGATGTCTTATGAGACAGCAACAAAATTCCTCTGCTTTTCGCGATGCACAGCCATTCCTTTCATTTAAGGGTGCCCTATATATGGTTATAAATATTAATATAATATTATATTTGTGGAAAATTCTGAAGCAATATGGTTTACCATCAAAAATCATAAATATTATCAAAGACATGTATGATGGTTACACATGTGCAGTTCGAACAGAGGAAGGACTGAGCGAATGTTTCCCAATAGAAACTGGGGTTAAACAAGGATGTATTTTATCGCCCTTGTTATTTGGAATTGTTATGGACTTCATAATGAAGAAATGCTGCACTGGTAATAAAGGCATCGAATGGATACAAGGAGACCATTTGGAGGACCTCGACTTTGCTGATGACATAGTCCTCATCAGCAGTCAGATAAAAACGATGCAGGAAAACACAAATGAACTATCATCAATAGCCAGCAAAATTGGGCTTGAGATCAATCATGAAAAGACTAAAGTCATGACTAGTTTAATTCCAACAGGTGACAAAATTATACATGGAAAACAAACCAGTAGAAGAGATCGATCACTTTATCTATCTTGGAAGTCACATTGATCGAGAAGGGGATACGAGCAAAGAAATTAAAATCAGAATAGCTAAAGCAGCAATGTCTTTCAGAAGCCTTGAAAAGTTGTGGAAATCAAAACTTATCAGCACAAACACAAAACTTAGGCTATTCAAATCAAATGTACTATCAACCCTTACGTATGCGTGTGAAAGCTGGAAAACAACAAGAGATATAGAAACAAAGTTGAACGCATTTGAAAATAAATGTCTAAGGAAAATACTTGGTATAGCATGGAACGAATTCAAAACAAATGAGGAAATTAGAGAAATCGCCAATCAACCACTAATATCTTCAGTAATAAAGAAAAGACGATGGTCATACGTTGGACATGTGATGAGAAGAGATAATAACCGAATAGCAAAGCAAGCCCTCATATGGGAAACAACAGGTAAAAGAAAAAGAGGAAGACCCAGGGAGACACTGAGAAGAACATTGATGAGAGAGACAAGAGCAGCAGGAGTCGGCTCCCTCAATGAGATAGAACTGCTTGCACAGAACAGAGACAGATGGCGAGATTTGATAAAATATCTTTAAAAGAAAACTGCTAGAACAAAAAAATCCATATAGGAGAAGGTGTATCTTGGTCTACGCCCTATGGGCCGGTTACGGCTCGAAAGGTCAATAGATATATGGTAGCATTCGGGCAACTATGTTTCTTGTATCCTCGGCCAGATCGTTGTTAGTTAATAATTTAATCTAAGGAAAATATTTATTCTATTTTCACGTTTTCCGGTGCAACGTACACTAGTGTTCCTGTCTGTCTGTCCGTCCTCAGTCTCTCTGAAGTTCTTTTAAGTCGAAAACAGCACAAAGGGTCGACAATTCTAGACCCTCCATGTTGGAAGATTTTTACTAAGTGTCAGTCCTTGCATAGGTACCGTATCGTATCTAGACATGAATCCTTGTTATGGGTCAACCTCTAAACTTCGTCGAGGAAGCAGATGCATGCTGTTGTTGCTTCACGCCTCAATGAAGCGTTTTTCCATGTCTGCATCTTTTTCTTTTACCCTCTATTTTCCCCATTTTAAGACTTGCTTTGAGATTCTCGTGTTGTCTCGTCTCATCACATGGTCAATATATGACCACCTTCTTCTCTTGATTGTATATATATATATATATATATATATATATATATATATATATATATATATACTGTCATGTATATCATCATCATCATCATGTGCCATACTGGTTGGCGTAGGCGATCATGTCCTTCAATAATCTTCTATTTACAGTGCATAGTATCAGTTCTGTTGTTGACTGTTTTCCATGCCATGACACCAAGGTATTCAGTATTTTCTCTCTTGATCGATCTTTTCTTTTATTTTACCTGTTGTAACCAAGTATTCCAACTTTCCTCTTGTAACCAAGTATTCCAACTTTCCTCTTGTCATGACGTGACCAAAAATGTTGATTGTTCCTTTCCGATGTTTTTTATGAGTTCCCTTTTTTGTGTTGGCCTCTTTTAGAACTTCCTCATTGATCTTTTTAGCTGTCCAGGGAACTTTCAACATTCTTCTGAGAAATTCCATATCTGTGGCTTCTAATCGCTTTTTCATATGTTTATCCACTGTCCCTGATTTGCTTCCATTGGTCAGAATTGGTTCTATTTCTGAAATGCTATTTCGGCCTGAGCTAGTCATGTATATTTGTTACTAATATATATATATATATATATATATATATATATATATATATATATATATATATATATATATATATATATAACAAATTGCAATGCCGCTAATTCAAACATAAATATTTATTTCATCCTGAAATTTTACGATTTGTGTCATGTGTTATAAATTTAAACCACTTCCACATCATATCAATATTATGAATAAGTGGAATGTACTAGACTGCAGAGGTATACATTAAAAAACGATGCAACACTTCCGAAGTTCATAAAAAATATTGTCACTAAAATATTACTTTTGGGTAAAAAGAAGCAGCCGTGAACTCAATGTTATTAACTTTCACCACGAACTTGTTAATAGTTACCATAATGTTATTATTTAATGAATAGCTCAAACTGCAAATATCATCATCATCATCATCATCATCATCATAATCATCAAGTACCATGACTGCTGGCGTAGGTGATCATGTCTCTCCACAATGTTCGATCTCAAGTTATTTACCATTTCTTTTGTTGACCTTCTGCCAAGCCATTCTCTTAAGCTGTTTGGTATCTTTTCTCTTTGCTTCCCTCTATATGTTCGTCCCTTAATTTTTCCATTTGTCACAATTTATTCCGGCTGTTTCTTTCTCATTACATGGCCAAAAAAATGATGATTGTTTCTTTCCTAATATTGGCTCTCTCTTTGCTTTGGCCTCTTTCAGAACGTTTTCATTACCCTTCTTTGCTGTCCGTGGTATTCTCAACATTCTTCAGTAAAACATTTCCACAGCCTCCTGTGATTTTCTTATCTGTATTGTGGCGATTCATGATTGTACAAAGAAATTACGACAGTGGTTTTCTGTTGCCTTCCGTCGGTTTGTTTACGGTTGGTTCCACTAGCCTTTGACTAAAAAGTCTCACCCATAAGGCAGTGGGGTTGTTTTACTTCAAGTACCCTCCCTTAGCCTTTTACTCTCCCGAGCATACTGCAAACATACATTTTCTGAAATTAAATTAAACAATTTTGTGTTTTAAAATAAAAATGACATATTTGGAAACTTACCCCGTGAGTAGGTGTCCAAAGGTCAGGGGTCTCAATAATAACACTACCGTCACCTGACCCGCTTAAATCCTAACAGAGAAAAAAATATTTATTAATTTAAAAAAGAATATTTCACAAAGAAATAGTAGATGGGGACATAATAGTAATGAAGAGAAGATGGCACACTGAAACAGTCAATAGTAAAGAAGAGAAGATGGCACACTGAAACAGTCAGTAGTAATGAAGAGAAGATGGCACACTGAAATAGTCAGTAATAATGAAGAAAAGATAGCACACTTAAATAGTCAGTAGTAATGAAGTGAAGATGGCATACTGAAATAGTCAGTAGTAATGAAGAGAAGATGGCATACTGAAATAGTCAGTAGTAATGAAGAGATGATGGCACACTGAAATAGTCAGTAATAATGAAGAGAAGATGGCACACTGAAATAGTCAGTAATAATGAAGAGAAGATGGCACACTGAAATAGTCAGTAGTAATGAAGAGAAGATGGCACACTGAAATAGTCAGTAATAATGAAGAGAAGATGGCACACTGAAATAGTCAGTAGTAATGAAGAGAAGATGGCACATTGAAATAGTCAGTAGTAATGAAGAGAAGATGGCACACTGAAACAGTCAGTAGTAAAGAAGAGAAGATGGCACACTGAAACAGTCAGTAGTAATGAAGAGAATATGGCACACTGAAACAGTCAGTAGTAATGAAGAGAAGATGACACACTGAAATAGTCAGTAATAATGAAGAGAAGATGGCACACTGAAACAGTCAGTAATAATGAAGAGAAGATGGCACACTGAAACAGTCAGTAGTAATGAAGAGAAGATAGCACACTGAAACAGTCAGTAGTAATGAAGAGAAGATGGCCCACTGAAACAGTCAGACTAGTTAGTCTGTTTCTATAGTCACTGCTAAGAGGCCGGCTGTTTCTATAGTCACTGCTAAGAGGCCGGCTGTTTCTAGTCACTGCTAAGAGGCCGGCTGTTTCTATAGTCACTGCTAAGAGGCCGGCTGTTTCTATAGTCACTGCTAAGAGGCCGGCTGTTTCTATAGTCACTGCTAAGAGGCCGGCTGTTTCTATAGTCACTGCTAAGAGGCCGGCTGTTTCTATAGTAACTGCTAAGAGGCCGGCTGTTTCTATAGTAACTGCTAAGAGGCCGGCTGTTTCTATAGTAACTGCTAAGAGGCCGGCTGTTTCTATAGCCACTGCTAAAAGGCCGGCTGTTTCTATAGCCACTGCTAAAAGGCCGGCTGTTTCTATAGTAACTGCTAAGAGGCCAGGTTCAATCCAGGCCGACGAATTCCGGGTTCACCAGCCTTAAATAGGTACCGGGTTTTTTAATGGTAAAGTAAAGCGGCACGGGCGTAATACCGACCACATTACCCCAAACTCATGTGCTGAAGGTCTGTAAAATTATGGTCAAACAACATATTCCCTATACGCCACTTGGTGTGACGGGGGCTCTTTACTTTTTTACTTTTATAGTCACTGGTGGGTGGTGGAGTAGGATTGTGACCCGTTCTGGTTATATGATGGTGATACAATCAGTCAGGTACAAATTAATGACAACCTTCAGCTTATGACACATGAAATATGACACATGAAACATAACACATGAAACATGACACACGAAACATAACACATGACACATGAAACATAACACATGACACATGAAACATGACACACGAAACATAACACATGGCACATGAAACATAACACATGACACACGAAACATGACACATGAAATATAACACATGTCACATGAAACATGACACATGAAACATGACACATGATACATGAAACATGACACATGAAACATAACACATGACACATGACACACGAAACATAGATGATTTAGAAAATAGTTTGCTATATGAGTTGGAATTACAAATAAATAGTTAGTAGTTTACACATTTCTCAAACCAAATAGTAAGACAGTGTGACTTTAGTAAAATACAAAACAGTGTCAATCAATCATCATAATCATGTGCATTACCGGTCGGCGTAGGCGATCATGTCCTTCCACAATCTTCTATCCACAGTGCATCGTACCAGTTCTGTTGTTGACTGTTTTCCATGCCATGACACCAAGCTGTCCAGTATTTTCTCTCTTTGTCGGCCACGATTTCTCTTTCCTTTTATTTTGCCAGTTGTAACCATGTATTCCAACTTTCCTCTTCTCATGATGTGCCTGAAAAATGTTGATTGTTTCTTTCTGATGTTTTTATGAGCTCTCTTTTTGTGTTGGCCTCTTTGAGAATTTCCTCATTGGTCATTTTAGCTGTCCAAAGAACTTTCAACATTCTTCTGATAAATCCCATCTCTGTGGCATCTAATCGTCTTTTCATTTGTTTATCTACTGTCCATGATTCGCTTCCATAGGTCAGAATTGGTTCTATATAGCACCGATGAACTCTCTTTCTCATTTCTATTGACATAGATTTGTTGCATAAGATATTTTTCATTTTCTGAAATGCTATTTTGGCCTGAGCTATTCTGCTTTTTATTTCCATGGTGCATCTCCCATCTGATGTTATTATTGTGCCCAAGTATTTGAAACGTTGTACTTGTTTCAAATGTGTCCTGTTTATTTTTATGCTGCATGATGGTGATGATTGTTTCTTCGATATAACCATTACTTCTGTTTTCTTACTATTCAGACTGAAACCTTTCTTGTTGCTTTCTTTTACTATTATGTCTATCCTTTCTTGTAGTTCATTCTCTGTCTCTGTTATTAAGACTGTGTCATCCGCACATTGCAAATTATTTATGCTGTGACCGTTGACTTCAATTCCTTTTTTGTCTACTATTGATCTCATAATATGTTCGCTGTAAAGTGAAAACAAATCCGGCGACAGAACACAGCCTTGTCTGACTCCTTGTTTATACATTGAAATTGTCCTGTTTGGTTGTTAATTTGTATAGCTGCTGTTTGTTGCCAGTACATGTTTTTTATGATTCGCAGATCCTTGCCATCAATGCTTAATTTCTTCAACATATTAATTATTTCCACATGCTTTACTTTGTCAAATGCTTTTGTGTAGTCTATAAAGCACATATATAGTTCTTTCTTCACCTCTATAGATCTTGCTATCAATGTTCTTAAGATGTATATTGCATTATTGGTGCCTTTTCCTTCCACATTGTTCCTCACTTATTTCTGGTTTTATTTTGTTCCTTACACGTCTCATGATGATTCTTAGTAATATTTCCGTCATATGGCTCATGAGACTAATAGTGCGATGGTCTTCACAATCAGTGGCGACTGACTTCTTCGGTATAGCTATAAAGATAGATTTTAGTAGATCTTCAGGTATATGTCCAGTGTTATATATGTCATTGAGTAGTTTTGTTATGACTTGTACTTCCAGCTCTCCTAATGCATTTATCTCTTCGATTGTTATATTGTCGGGACCTGGAGCTTTGCCTCTTTTCATGTGTTGAATTGCGTCCTCCACTTCACTCTGCATTATTGGTGGTCCTGTGTCTTCATTTGAATTGTTTAACTCTGGTCTTTTATCATCATAGAGTTGACTGATATATTATGTCCATCTTTCCGTTATCTTCTCCTGTCCCATTATTATATTTCCTTCCTTTGATTTCACACATCCTGAAACTTTAACTTCTTTTCTTCCTGTTAATTCATTTAACTGATTGTGCATAAATTGTGAGTCTTTCTTTTGTTGTTTTTCCATTTCTTCACATTTCTGTTTTAACCATCCTTCCTTTGCTTCCCTGCACTTGTTTTGGATCTCTTTGTGCAATATTTTGTATGCGCGTTCTTCTTTTTTATGTTTTCTTCTTTCATCCATTAGTTGTAATATTTCTTCTGTCATCCATTTCTTTTTGTTGATTCGTTTAGTCACTGGTATTACTTCTTATGATATTTGTTAAATCGATTGTTTCAGCATTTCCCACTGCTCCTGGATGTCCTGTATTTTTTCAATAGCATTATATCTATTTTGTACTATCGTGCTGTACTTATCACTCATCTGTTTATCTACTCTAAGCATATCTAGTTCTAATTATATATTTCTAGGGGATTTCAGTGTTTTCCGCAGTTTTATTCTTATCTTTTCAACTACTAGTACATGGCCACTATTGCAATCTGCTCCTGGCCTTGTTTTAACCGATGTTAGCCCATTCCTGAATCTTCTCTGTACCAGTATAAAATCAGTTTGATTGTATACTTTTTTGTCTGGGCTTTGCCATGTCCATAGTCGCCTAGGGTGTTGTTGTCCATCAATACTCTGTCAAAAACTAAACATTAGGACAGTATGTTACCCTCCTAAATCACCAGTGTCTATCAATACTCTGTCAAAAACTAAACATTAGGACAGTATGTTACCCTCCTAAATCACCAGTGTCTACCAATACTCTGTCAAAAATTAAACATTAAGACAGTATGCTACTCTCCTAAATCACCAGTGTCTACCAATACTCTGTCAAAAATTAAACATTAAGACAGTATGTTACTCTCCTAAATCACAAGTGTCTATCAATACTCTGTCAAAAACTAAACATTAGGACAGTATGCTGCTCTCCTAAATCACCAGTGGTTATCAATACTCTGTCAAAAACTAAACAGCGGAGTTTCAAATTCAAAGTAATGCAGTTTAAGTGTCTTCATGATCACTATTCTACTATGCTTACCCCACTACAACCAACATCTTCCGCCTTTGCTGGATTTTCAGAGATCATGATGTGCAAAAGGGCGCCCTGTAAACGAAAAATAGAGAAGATTAAGTATTTATAATACATATATTTGGGCAGTAATATAGATAAAGAGGGAGCATTGTTTTCGTGGACAATATATGTGTTCTTAGGGTATTGAGAGTGCTGCACTCATGCAAGATTGTTTTTTGTGGACCATATCTGTGTTCCTTGGGTGTTGAAAGTGCGGCACTCATGTATGTTTGTTTTTTGTGGACCATATCTGTGTTCCTTGGGTGTTGAGAGTGCTGCACTCATGTAGATTTGTTTTTTTGTGGACCATATCTGTGTTCCTTGGGTGTTGAGAGTGCTGCACTCATGTAGGTTTGTTTTTTGTGGACCATATCTGTGTTCCTTGGGTGTTGAGAGTGCTGCACTCATGTAGGTTTGTTTTTTGTGGACCATATCTGTGTTCCTTGGGTGTTGAGAGTGCTGCACTCATTCATGATTGTTTCTGTGTACCATATCTATGTTCCTTGGGTGTTGAGAGCGCTGCACTCATGCATGATTGTTTCTGTGGACCATATCTATGTTCCTAGGGTGTTGAGAGCGCTGCACTCATGCATGATTGTTTCTGTGGACCATATCTATGTTCCTAGGGTGTTGAAAGTGCGGCACTCATGCATGATTGTTTCTGTGGACCATATCTATGTTCCTAGGGTGTTGAGAGCGCTGCACTCATGCATGATTGTTTCTGTGGACCATATCTATGTTCCTAGGGTGTTGAAAGTGCGGCACTCATGCATGATTATTTCTGTGGACCATATCTATGTTCCTTGGGTGTTGAAAGTGCGGCACTCATGCATGATTGTTTCTGTGGACCATATCTATGTTCCTAGGGTGTTGAAAGTGCGGCACTCATGCATGATTGTTTCTGTGGACCATATCTATGTTCCTTGGGTGTTGAAAGTGCGGCACTCATGCATGATTGTTTCTGTGGACCATATCTATGTTCCTAGGGTGTTGAAAGTGCGGCACTCATGCATGATTGTTTCTGTGGACCATATCTATGTTCCTAGGGTGTTGAAAGTGCGGCACTCATGCATGATTGTTTCTGTGCACCATATCTATGTTCCTAGGGTGTTGAGAGCGCTGCACTCATTCATGATTGTTTCTGTGCACCATATCTATGTTCCTTGGGTGTTGAGAGCGCTGCACTCATTCATGATTGTTTCTGTGCACCATATCTATGTTCCTAGGGTGTTGAGAGCGCTGCACTCATTCATGATTGTTTCTGTGCACCATATCTATGTTCCTAGGGTGTTGAGAGCGCTGCACTCATGCATGTTTGTTTCTGTGGACCATATCTATGTTCCTTGGGTGTTGAGAGCGCTGCACTCATTCATGATTGTTTCTGTGCACCATATCTATGTTCCTAGGGGGTTGAGACCGCTGCACTCATTCATGATTGATTCTGTGCACCATATCTATGTTCCTAGGGGGTTGAGAGTGCTGCACTCATTCATGATTGTTTCTGTGGACCATATCTATGTTCCTAGGGTGTTGAGAGTGCTGCACTCATTCATGATTGTTACTGTGCACCATATCTATGTTCCTAGGGTAGTGAGACCGCTGCACTCATGTAGACCCGCCTGAAAATTGCTAGATTTTTGAGACCTTTCTTCTATAAAAGTGATCTGAGGCCATTGTGTACCCTGCTCTGTGTCTGAATATTTTGATCTGCTGAGTTTGTTTAGGCTGCCATGTTCTGGCTCATATTTTCCTTGCAACTCTCTCCATTCTGTTTTCTTAGCTCATTTCAGAATTGTCTTTACTTCTTTGAGGCTCTGCGGTTGGTTGGACTGTTCAATGTTTCTACCTACTGTTAGCGTGTTCATCAGCTTTCTCCTTTCCAGGGTAGCACAGTGTGCTTGTGGGAGCCGCGACAGCTGAGTGGGTAGTGAACTGGACTACAAAGGACACGAGGTAGGGTCTATCATCTCGACAGTTATTTATAATTTTTGTTGTTGACTTTCTGCCAAGCCATTTTCTTAAACTGTCTTGTATCTTTTCTCTTTTTTTTGTATTTTTCCTTTTCGTTTTGACCTCGGTTTACACACAGGATAGACATTTTTGTTTTCTTCAACACATTTCGATTGTTTTTGTTTTGGTTGTTTCGTTATTCATTTTGTGTGTGTGTTTTTTTTGTTTGTTCCCGCTAAAGGCCTATTGGGCCGTAACGTCGTTTAGTCTGTGTCGTCCACTTATCACGTAAAGCTTCTTTAATGCCATTTTTTTTTCTATTTTTTAATTTTTCCTCACATTCAGCTTTACTGCAGCTTCGCATTGTTATGCCTTTATCTTTTCTCTTTGCTTCCCTCTATCTGTTCTTCTCTCACTTTTCCTAGTTGTCACAATATATTCCAGCTGTTACATGGCCACAAAAATTATGATTGTTTCTTCCTAATGGGAGCCGCTTTAGCTCAGTGGTTAGTGAACTGGACTACAAAGGACAAGAGGTAGGGTTCGATCCCAACCGACGGCTTCCGGATCACCCAACCTTTAATGGGTACCTGATTTTTTTCTGGGAAAAAAAACGTGCTTAACACCGACCACATTACCCCAAAAATCATGTGTTTGAGGTCACTAACACCATATTCCCTACACGCCACTTGGCATGACGGGGGGGGGGGGGGTTACTTTACTTTTTTTTTTTTTTTACAGTGTACTTGTATTCACAGCAGGACTAGACATATCTATTGTCACAGCGAACACATGAAAATGGATTGTCAAAGGCTGATTAGGGAAAACAATTTGAACAGAATTAATTATTTAGCATATAAAAGGTTGGAATGGAGAAAATTTGTAAACAACTCATCGTGTTTGCGAACTAAAAATATTCAGAGCAACCCCTGGTAGGAGAACAACTTAAAGGTCATATGTTGTTGTTGTTGTTGTTGTTGTTGTTGTTGTTGTTGTTGTTGTTGTTGTTGTTGTTGTTGTTGTTGTTGTTGTGTTCGCCAGCTTTCAACTCTGACGAAGTCCCTAGAGACTAGGAACTGAATTTTGCGTGTTAATCCATTTTCCCCTGGCAGCCGTGTGCACAGGGGTTCCTCGCCGCATAGGCAGATAACTCCGACTTCGGAGGTACTCATGTTTTTTTTTCCGTCGATGAGTGACTGACGCTTCAAGCCGGGCCTCACTGCTGAGACCAGGTGTGGTTGTTGCAGAGAGAAATCATAAATAAAAATCCCAACCGGTGTAGCCGAGATTTGAACCCACAACCTCTCTGTCCCGAGGCCGGCGTCCTGCCTCGAGACCAACCAATCCCCCATGGACTTGGAATATGAGGAAACTGCAACAAGGAACACTTATCATGCATAGCTTGCAATGGTTCCTGCCGCCTATCCACCATATACCAGAAGTTCACGTCCTCCCGAAAGTGATGATCGTCATATTTCTTTAAAAATGTATAAAGCTTGATGATGTTAGGCCATCGTTGTTGACTACAATTTCGAACATATAAACACGCAGTTAGTCGTCAGATTATCCCCGTCGCACATCAAACAACAGACCGTAAGATTAGCGTAACGCCGGTCTAGGGATTTACGATGAGCCATTACGATGACGTAGCACACATAATAATGTCGGACGCACTGCAATGACGCGCCCTTCAGATTCTTGATTACTCTAGTGAATGTAGCCTACGACGAACAGAACACGGTGCAAATTCCCTAAAGAGATAAAACTGCGGCTGACGATCGCGGACTGCGTAACCTTAGGCTGGGTTGTTTATGCTTGTTGACGTTCATTCAACAATTATCTCCAGTTGTCGTCTGATATCAGGAACATTAAATGGCGTCAAGTAGAGCTGTATCCTGGTTTACAGCGACTAGCTACATCAGTTTCCTTGGTCAGCTAAAAATTACCAACGAGGAATTTCTCAGAGGCCAACACAAAAAGGGAACGTCTTAAAAAAAAAAAAATCAGAAAAAAAAAAATCAACATTCTAGGGTACATCATGAAAAGAGGAACGTTTGAATACATAGTTACCATCAGCAAAATAGAGGGGGGGGGGGGGGGGGGGGAGAGAGAGAGAGAGAGAGAGAGAGAGAGAGAGAGAGAGTGGGATAGTGAGAGAGTTGAAAGTGTTTGTTGAAGACTTATACTCCAAAGGGCTGAAAGCGTTTGTTGAAGACATGTGCTTGAAAGTGCTTGTTTAAGACCTATACTCCACAGAGAGCTGAAAGTATTTGAAGACCTATGCTCCTTAGGGAGCTGAAAGTGTTTATTAAAGACATATGGTCTACAGTGACCATATGTCTTTAATAAACACTTTCAGCGCAACAAACACTTTCAACTCTCTCACCCCCCCCCCTCTCTCTCCCTCTCTCCCTCTATGTTTCTGGTGATAACCATGTATTCAGGGGTAGGGTTCGATCCCAACCGACGGTTACCGGGTTCACCCAGCCTTAAATGGGTACCGGATTTTTTCTGGGAAAGTAAAGCAGCACAGGTGTAATACCGACCACATTACTCCAAAAATCATGTGCTGAAGGTCTATAAAATATAGGGTCACTAACACCATATTTCCCTATACGCCACTAGGCGTGACGGGGGTACTTTACTTTTTTTTTAACCATGTATTCAAACGTTCCTCTTTTCATGATGTTCCCGAAAATGTTGATTTTTTTTCTGATTTTTTTTTTTTTAAGACGTTCCCTTTTTGTGTTGGCCTCTGAGAAATTCCTCGTTGGTAATTTTTAGCTGACCAGGGAAACTGATGTAGGAAATTAGAAAAAAAATAGAAAAAAATGGTATGTTAGAAGCTTTACGTGATTAGTAGACGACACAGATTTGAACGACGTTTCGGCCCAATAGGCCTTCAGCAGGAACAAACAAAAAAAAACGCACACACGGATATGTAAGTGAAACTAATCCTACATAGCTAACCAGTAACGAAACATCCAAAACAAAAATAATCGAAATATGTTAAAGTAAAACTGATGTAGCTAGTCGCTGTAAACCAGGATACAGCTCTACTTGACGCCATTTAATGTTCCTGATATCAGACGACAAAGGGAGATAATCGTTGAATGAACGTCAACAAGCATAAACAACCCAGCCTAAGGTTACGCAGTCCGCGATCTCATTTCATTCTTCTGAGAAAATTTTTTTACATTTTTTACTTCTGAAGCTGGTGCTTTCTTGGAAACTGAAGAATAAGGTTAATATGACCTTCATGTTTCTAAGATGGCGGATCTAGTCCGCGTTCTCTCGATCGCTGCAGAAAGTGCATTAGATGTCTGATTAATTTAGGTTCTCCGTTGCACTCCTATGCGTTAAAGTCAGGATGATGATCTACTTATTACATCTGCGCCGATTTGTGTCTTTTTTTTTTAGTTGAAACAAGAAAAAGAGTTCTTAAATGTTATGTAGAGCCAGTCTTGACATATGGATGCGAATCATGGACAATAGGACAGCTGACAAGAAAATCACTGGAGTCTGTAGAAATGTGGTTTTAGAGAAGAATGTTGAGAGTACCATGGATAGCTAAGAAGAGTAATGAACATGTTATGAGAGAGGTAACAGCAAAAAGAGAGCTAATTTCTAATATTAGGAAGAGACAATCATCAATTTTTGGTCATGTAATGAGAAGAGAACAACTGGAATATATTGTAACAACTGGGAAAATTGAGGGACGAAGAGATAGAGGGAAACAAAGAGAAAAGATGCCAGACAGCTTAAGAGAATGGCTTGGCAGAAGGTCAACAACAGACATGATAAATAACTGTCGAGATCGAAAGTTGTGGTGAGACATGATCACCTACGCCATCAGGGTTGGTTATTGATGATGATGAACTTAAAATATTACATGTTAACTTCATCAAGCAGCTACCAACAATGGAACCAGTAGCAGGGTGTAAGTACACCCCTACAAGATATAGTGACAGCTTCACAAAAATGGAGCACAACAAAATACTGACGTTTCAGCCTACATGCTGCCCTCTTTCAACAATGCACTCTTCTCCCCTTTCTGCAGCCCACTTTTACAAAAATACACATTTCAAAAGTTGAAGCAAAATACGTAAAACGCATATACATACATAACAAGTCATTCAAACTCAGTATGTTTTATGTTTAAACACACGAGTTTTGACATTTCTATTACATTTGCGTTTAATTTACTTTCCCTGCTGAAATTGTTAACATTCCACAAAATGGAGACACTTTGTTAACATTTCTATTCAGAAGGAACGTATTGTATGATTTATGGTGTGAACATTTAACCAACTTGAACGAAACGCTCATCTTTCGTTGTGGACTATTTGTAGCCTCCTGCTAGTGGCAAAATACAAAGTGGCAAAATCCAAAGAGGCAACCCGTACGCTGCAAACTTTCATACCGTGCGCCCCCCCCCCCCCCCCCACCCACCCACCTCCCCCCTCCAAAAAAAAAATTATGGAGCGTGCCGTTATTGTTTTTTTTTATTTTATTTTATTTATTTCCTCGAGTTGGAGAATAAATACCGCATGACTAGCACTCGACTCAAGGTGTTCGGGTCAGAGTTTTTATTTCAACTCCATTTAAAAATTAAAAAAATAAAAACAGAAGGAAAACTGTTGTTGATCCTGTTTTGATTGGATCAGCACGGGCTATCCAGAAAAAAATCCGGTACCCATTTAAGGCTGGGTGAACCCGGGACCCGTCGAACAGGATCAAACCTGATCTCTTGTCTTTTGTAGTCAAGTTCACTAACTACTGAGTTATCGCGGCTCACATAACATAACATAGCACAACACAACATAACATAACACAACATAACATAACATAACACAACATAACATAACACAACATACCATAACATAACACAACACAGCATAATATAACATAACATAACACAGCATAACATAACATAACATAACACAACATAACATAGCATAACATAACACAACACAACACAACAACACAACATAACATACAACACAACACAACATAACATAACATAACATAATACAGCATAGCATAACATAACATAACACAACGTAACACAACATAACATAACAACATAACATAACACAACACAACACAACATAACATAACAACACAACACAACATAACACAACATAACACAACACAACATAACATAACACAACTTAACATAACACAACTTAACACAACATAACATAACACAACACAACATAACACAACTTAACACAACATAACATACCATAACACAACATAACATAACACAACATAACAACATAACATAATACAACATAACATAACACAACTTAACACAACATAACATGACATAACACAACTTAACATAACATAACAGAACTTAACATAACACAACTTAACACAACATAACATAACACAACATAACATAACACAACACAACATAACACAACATATATAACATAATTAACTAACTCCCTATCTACCCTTTCCTCTCTCACTATTTTCCAAAAATTAAAGAAAAATGCTGCATTCTTTCACCAACTATTTTTTCCTGTTTTACTTTTTTTCCACATCCATTTTTCAATCCATTCCTCTATGTCATCCTCCTTGCTTCTGTTATCTCCTCATCTTCTTTATTATTCTCAACATTCCCTATTCTTCTCTATCATTCCTTCTAATTATCATTTCCTCGAATTCCTTCTATTTTTTTCAAATTATTTCTTTTCCCGCCTATTTTCTAAATCTGCTACACGATATTACGTCTCTGTCTCTTCGTTTTCACTTCTTTTTCCTAATCTTGTCTTGGCTTTCCTGTATTCATTCTCCTAACCCTCTCACTATCCTCCCCCGCTCTTACATGACACCCCTCCTCCCCAAAAACCCGTCCCTACTTCCTCACTTCTCCTTATCTCCACTTTCCTGAGAAACAAACCCTTTACATTCCTCTTAAATTACATCGATTTTTGTAAACCTCATTCACCACTCTTCTTTACTAAAGAAAAATTAACTGTTGATTATTTTAAAAAAAAAAACACACAATAAAGAAAAAATACTTATTGAAAACGCAAACCTCCAAGATGTGATAAATCTAACACAGCAAATATAAAAACACAAATAATAAGTTTCCACACCAAACAAACAACTCTGTTAACGTTAAAAAAAAAAAAAAGAAACACAGACATAAATATTTCCTCAAAAGAAAATAAGCAAATAAATAACTCCACCCACAAGAAAGAAGCTAAACAAAAACGGAAGCTAACAGATAACCGTGTCACCGTGAAAATGTAAACAAAAACGCGAATAAATTATTCAACTCCGACACACAGAAGAAATAACAATCATTACCATGCAACGGAGAAACGCAGTTTCACATTTTACAAATAAATAAAAACAACGCAAATTA
Source organism: Megaustenia siamemsis (assembly GCA_032433765.1). Classification (NCBI taxonomy): domain Eukaryota; kingdom Metazoa; phylum Mollusca; class Gastropoda; order Stylommatophora; family Ariophantidae; genus Megaustenia; species Megaustenia siamemsis. The sequence continues at coordinate 15,579,671 of JAVIAB010000145.1, read as the reverse complement.
ATTAAACAGCTTCACAAGGTAAGAAATAAAACACCGTGAGTTAAAAATATAAATACTGTAAGTTTTAACTCAAATAAAAAATACATCATCATCACGCGCCACGCCTGCTGGCGTAAAGTGATCATATCTCTCCACACCTTTCGATCTCGACAGTTATTTATCATTTTTGTTGTTGACCTTCTGTCAAGCCATTCTCTTAAGCTGTCTGGTATCTTTTCTCTTTGCTTCCTTCTATATTTTCTTCTCTCAATTTCCCCAGTTGTTACAATATATTCCACTTGTTCCCTTCTCATAACATGACCAAAAAATTATGATTGTTTCTTCCTAATATTGGAAATTAACTCTCTTTTTGTTTTGGCTTATTTCAGAACGTTTTCACTACTCTTCTTAGCTGTCCATAGTATTGTTAACATTCTTCTCTAAAACGTCATTTCTACAGCCTCCAGTGACTTTCTTGTATATTGTCGTCCTATTGTCCATGATTCTCATCCACATGTTACGACTGGCTGAACAGAACATTTAAGAACTCATTTTCTAGTTTCTATTGTTGAAAATTTCCCGTGTAGTACCGGGGCCTCATTATGAGAGAAGTAAAGAATAGTGACACTGTGACCTTCCAGACATGTCGTAAGAGGCGACTAAGGAGTTTGATCGATGGCTTGACAAGCTGTCATTGTAAAAAGTATTGTTATGGAAACAGACCATAGATTTTAGAAGCAGTGATCTCCGCAATATGTGCTATTTTGGCACGCAAGGTTTCTGTTTTTTTTGAGATTGTGGTTCTGCCCTATGTGCCGTCTTTGGCTCGAAAGGACGATAGATAGATAGATAGATAGATAGATAGATAGATAGATAGATAGATAGATAGATAGATAGATAGATAGATAGATAGATAGATAGATAGATAGATAGATAGATAGATAGATAGATAGATAGATAGATAGATAGATAGATAGATAGATAGATAGATAGATAGATAGATAGATAGATAGATAGATAGTTAAAAATGGATTTCACAGTATCTTCCTCATTTTCTGGAAAGCTGCTTTTGCCTGAGCCATTCTACATCTCACCTCTGTTGTACACCCACCATCTGAGGTTAACATTGTTCCCACATATTTAAATTTATTTACCAATTTTAACTCTTTCAGTATGGAAAGTTTTTATCAATTCATCGGTAGAGGTTTCACAGACAAATTTGTTTATGTTTTTAAATATCAATCTACATATTTATATTTATCTAATACTTAACATTTATATATGCATAGTGTAGCCTCAAGCATTGAAACTCACGATGCAAGGCGGCATTCCTCACCTTCCCAGAGTAATAACCTAGTACACACATGATAGACGTTTTTAGTTTACATATTTCGAATATTTTTGTTTTAATGTTTCGTTATTAATTTTGTGTGTGTGTGTTTTTCTTGTTTGTTCCTGCTGAAGACCTACTGGGCCGAAACGTCGTTTAGTCTGGGTCGTCCACTTATCACGTAAAGCTTCTAACATACCATTTTTTTGTATTTTTTAATTTTTCCTCATATTCAGCTTTACTGCAGCTTCGCATTTTATGCATTCATTTGCATTTCTTTGCCTTAACCCCTTACTAATACCCTAGTACCCATTTCTACCAGCGGCTGGGTCGACCGTGTAGGTATTTGTTTTTTCAACCACGAGTACAACTCACACTGCTTCCAGCGGGAATCGAACACGAGTTGTCGGAACGTCGGTGGCTCAGTCGGGTGGTTTTCCCAACTAGGCCACTGAGGCCCCTGCTGAATATTGTATCTCCCCGAAACTTTCAGATTTGCCGATTTTTTTGGTTACGAACATTAACTTCTAAATAATCATTTATCATCATCATCATCATCATCATCATCATCATCATCATCATCATCATCATCATCATCGCCGTTTTCTATGGCTTCTTCTACCTTTTTTAGCTCCCAGTGCAGCATAGGTCTTCAACAAACACTTTCCAAGTCATTCTGTTTTTTGCCATTCTTTTAAGATCATTCCATGTCTTCCCCATCATCTTCATCTCTGTTTCTATCTGTCTCCTCCAAGAATTTCGTGGTCTTCCTCTTTGTCTTTTCCCCTGGGGATTCCAGAAAAGGGCCTGTTGTGTAATACTCTCAGTTAGCTTCCGTAGTGTTCGCTTTCTATGTAGTGATGGCATTTCCTGATATAGAAGACGTGTCATTGCGGTACCTACAGACAGTACAAGTCACACAGTTCTCCAGTCATAACCTGGAACTAGGCAAACTCCAACTTGTCCAGAAAAAAACCGGAAAGTTTAAAAAAGCCATTACGAACTGGGAGCCGCCATAGCTCAGTGGTTAGCAAACTGGACTACAAAGGACAAGAGGTAGGGTTCGATCCCAACCGACGGCTTCCGGTTCACCCAGCCTTTAATGGGTACTAGATTATTTTATGGGAAAGTAAAGCGGCACGGGCGTAATACCGACCACATTACCCCAAAAATCATGTGCCGAAGGTCTGTAAAATTTATGGCCACTAACATCATATTCCTTATACGCCACTTGGCGTGACGGGGTACTTTACTTTTACTTTTTTTTTTTATTATGAACTGCTATTATTTTGCTATACACTCCATGAGTCACTTGTCTTCTGCTCGTTTCAACTCGTGACATTCTTGTCTTCCTCTTCTACCTTTCAGCTCCCAGTGGAGCATATGTCTCCAACAAACACTTTCCAAGTCGTTCTGTTTCTTGCCATTCTTTTAAGATCATTCCATGTCTTCCCCATCATTTTCATCTCTGCTTCTGTCTGTCTTCTCCAAGAATTTCTTGGTCATCCTCTTTGTTGTTTCCCCTGGGGATTCCAAAAAAAAGGGCATGTTGTGTAAAACTCTCAGTTGAACTCGTGGCATTACGTCAGCGAAAACATGAAATCAATCTCCGATGCGGAGGCGCGCAAATGACATCATCACCATCAGCACCACCACTTTGCTGTTGTCACCGCGGCCTGACGTCAACTAGTAACGTTACCTCTCATCTAATTCAGAAAACATTCAACTAGCAAAAGCACTTTAGAGTGAAGAGCCTAGCAAGTCATGGAGGTGAACAGCTATAGCATACCGTGGACGGTGGGGTTATTTGCACAGCTGTTAAATAACCTCAACAGTGATCTGTTAGTTCTATTTGTTTTTATGTTTAAAAAAAAACCAAAGAAATTCCCAGCGTGAAAAAAAAAAACTGTAAGCTTCTATGATGTTTATTGATAGATTTATTGGAGTTTTTGTGTGAAACAGAATAGTTTTTCTTTCTTTCTTTCTTTCTTTCTTTTCTTTCTTTCTTTCTTTCTTTCTTTCTTTTTTTCTTTCTTTCTTTCTTTCTTTCTTTCTTTCTTTCTTTCTTCCTTTCTCTTTCTTTCTTTCTTTCTTTCTTTCTTTCTTTCTTTCTTTCTTTCTTCCTTTCTTCCTTTCTCTTTCTTCTTTCTTTCTTTTATTCTTCTCTTTCATTCTTTCTTTCTTTCTTCCTTTCTCTTTCTTTCTTTCTTTTTCTTTCTTCTTTCTTTCTTTCTTTCTTTCTTTCTTCTTTCTTTCTTTCTTTCTTTCTTTCTTTCTGTCTTTCTCTTTCTTTCTTTCGTTCTTTCTTTTATTCTTTTATTCTTTTCTTTCTTTCTTTATTTCTTTCTTCCTTTCTCTTTCTTTCTTTCTTTCTTTTATTCTTCTCTTTCTTTTCTTCTTTCTTTCTTTCTGTCTTTCTCTTTCTTTCTTTCGTTCTTTCTTTTATCCTTTTCTTTCTTTCTTTCTTTCTTTCTTTCTTTCTATTTTACTTTCTTTCTTCATCTGCTTGTCAGTGTCATGGATAGACAAATTTGTGTCCTTTACTATTCTGTTGGCTTTTTCTACTGTTATGTTTCCTAGTGTTTCTAATATTCCATCAACCTATCTTTTACTATTCTGTTGGCTTCTTCTACTGTTATGTTTTCCTAGTGTTTCTAATATTCCATCTATTTATCTTTTACTATTCTGTTGGCTTCTTCTGCTGTTATGTTTCCTAGTGTTTATAATATTCCTTCTATCTATCTTTTACTATTCTGTTGGCTTCATCTACTGTTATGTTTCCTAGTGTTTCTAATATTCCATCTATCTATCTTTTACTATTCTGTTGGCTTCTTCTGCTGTTATGTTTCCTAGTGTTTCTAATATTTCATACTTTTTTGTGATGGCCGGGCCTTGAGTCTATTGTTCGTAACTTTTTATTGAGAGCCCATTGTTTTGTTTTGGTCTTTCTGTCTCACCACGCCGAGAAACGAGTTCATCTGTTGTTTTTATTTTTTTTTCTTCTCTTTCCTTAATCACACAACAACAACAAAAAAAAATCAAAGTAAGAAATCGGTGATTAATATGTGCTTTGGCGTTCTTTGACATAAGTTATTTCACGTCGTGTGGTCTCTATCTATTCTTCCTTCACACGGCATACACTATCTATGTCAGTTTCCAGATTACTTACTTTTGATTCTGCTTAATTTCTTTTAAGCTGTCTGTTATTTTTTCTCTTTGCTTCCCTCTGTCTCTTCGTCCCTCAATTTTTCCAGTTGTTACAATATATTCCAGTTATTCTCTTCTCATTACATGACCAAAAAATGATGATTGTTTCTTTCTAATATTGGAAATTAGCTCTCTTTTTGCTTTGACCTCTTTCAGAACATTTACATTACTCTTCTTAGCTGTCCATGGTATTCTCAACATTCTTCTGTAAAAACACATTTCTACAGATTCCAGTGATTTTCATAACAGAAAATAATCTATTCTTGAGGCATTGAACACCAAAGAGGAGTAGATATCATCTTGGATGCAGAAAGAGCAAGAACAGTGAAAGGCTTTTACCCAATATCTGACATAGTCCTTTTAGTGAAATTGAATGGATAGCCAATAGATATAAATCTTATACAAGTTTATGCACCAACAGCAGACAGTCTAGAGGAAACAATTGATACATTTTATGAGTTAAATGAGGCACTTCGTGATTCCAAACCACACGAAAACACCATAATTCATCTCTCTATAGTTATTTATATAATAATTGTTTGTTTTTTTTAAACCACAGATGGGGTTGTCAGTCCATTACTATACCCCATAACCTGGAAAACCAGGATGTCCCCATTATGTTTCAACCCCTACCTGCTCAACAAACCTGACCAGCAGAACCTGTCAGGGAAACTCCCATTATCATAGTTTTAGGGGTGGTTAGGGAACACACGCTAAAGGCACTTTTACTGACAGTGGGTTTGTCCTGGATAAAATAAAAATCAAACCATGTACATTACGTTGCGACGGCAATGGATATGCATGCCTTTTTTTTAAACAATCATAAACCATCGGCGCACCAACACCACCACACTTGACAGACCACAGAAATGAATAATGACTAAATATATAGTTTAGTTTTAACTTTAAGTAGTTCAATGAAATGTTCTGAAAGAGGTCAAAAAAAAAAAAAGAGAGTTCATTTCGAATATTAGGAAGAAACAATCATCATTTTTTGGCCATGTAATGAGAAGAGAACTACTGGAATATATTGTAACAACTGGAAAAACTGAGGGACGAAGAGATAGAGGGAAGCAAATAGAAAGAAATATCAGACAGCTTAAAAGAATGGCTTGGCAGAAGGTCAACAACAGAAATGATAAATAATTGTCGAGATCGAAAGTTGTGGAGGGACATGATCACCTACGTGAACAGGCCCGGTACTTGATGATGATGATGAGTTAATTTTACCAATCAATTTTTCGAGTACATCATGAGAAGAGGAAAGTTGGATTACTTGGTTAGAACTGGCAAAATAAAAGGAAAGAGAGATCGCGGACGACAAAGAGAGAAAATACTTGATAGCTTGGTGTCATGGCATGGAAAACAGTCAACAACAGAATTGATACGATGCACTGTAGATAGAAGATTGTGGAGGGACATGATCGCCTACGCCAACCGGTAAGGCACATGATGATGATGAGTTCATTATACAGGTCCTAAGCTAGGTAGGTGTATGGGGAATATGGTGTTAGTGACCATATTTTTTCATGACCACGTGACATTTTTGGATCATGTGGTCAGTATCACGCCAGGCCGCATTTACTTCCCAGAAAAAAAATTATTATGGTAATTTTTAGAGCTGGGTGAATTCCGGAGCATAGTCGGTCAGAAAAAGAATACACCACTTCTAGGAATCGAACACAGGCATTTTTGATCATGAAGCGAGCGCGCTATCTGCTCAGCCGCCGAGGCATCAGGATGTGGTAAAGCATCATCTTTATAAAAAAATCATCTAGACGAAGCTGCCAGACGGAACAGTCTGTTTTTATCTTCATGTAGTGACCACTAGACCCAACAGCGCCGGACTTAAAGCGGTAAGTGAACCATAGCTGACTGTCCGAATCATGATCAGCGAACCAGACCCCACACCTCCCCGTTGTGGGTCAGGAAATAGACTAATCAGTCGGTTAAGCTATTTGGTATCTAAGAGGGAAGGCAATCAGCTACACAAAATATCTTTCTGAAGTCGGAGGTACTGGGACAGAGTTTGTAAAATATCGCAGTTTGTTGTAAATGACAGCGTAAAATGGTTTTACATCCTTTGTAATCGTTTTTAAATGTAGTTGGTGAAGAGACATCGTAAAGGAACCCACGGAGAAAATGAAAGAGGAGGATAAGGAGATGAAAGAGGAGGACAAGAAAGCGAATAAGAAGATGAAAGGGATTAAGAAAATTAAGAAAAAGAAAGAAGAGAAAATGAAGGAGGATGAGATGAAGCAGAAGAAGAAGGAAAAGAACCTTCTGAGGATACGCACACACACAAAACGGCCATATATGGGTCACGGATACACGATGGCAGCCATGGAGAGAGGCCAGGCGGAAAGAAGTACCACCGCACACTTTCGTTAAAAATGTAGAAACAATATTTTGTTGGCTCAGAACTCACATGAAAAAAAAAAATAGTGCAGACAGACGTCATCGGCCAAAAGAAATTTAGTTTAAACTCAATAATAGCTCAATAAAATAAAAAGTTAGTTTTAAAAAACTCAATAACTCAACTTAGTTTTAAAAAAATCATAAAGGAGATAGCAATATAACATATTTATTTATCGTGCAGTATACAAAGTCTATGGAGAGTAACAAAATCGTTATCGTGAAATTGAAATTGGAAATCTGACCATCAGAAGTTACTCCGCCCAAGTACCAAGACTTTAGAATTAAATGCCTTTGAAAATAAATGTCTTCGTAGGATCTCGAACATAAGCTGGAAAGAATAGATTTCAAATCAACAGACGAGATTAATCAAAACAAGAATACATGTTGAGCTTTATATGAAGAAGGAGTTGGAAATACATCGGTCATGTGCTGAGAATAAATGAAGAAAGGCTTCCCTGTCCGACATTGAGTTATTGAGTTTTTTGCAGGTCATCATCATTGCACTCCGAACATGTCTATAGATGCTCAGATCCCTTCCTCAGCAAGTCCCGCAGTGTCCAGTGACTGACGACTCCAATTCTGTGTTGGTTGATAAGTCTTATTACATGCCAACTAAGTTTCTCATTTCTGGCTGTGCCCATCTTAACACCCATCTCTTTCATCCGAAGAAGTGACGTGGACTCATGGTTGTCGAAGTTCTGTGCCCTTTTCACATATCGGAGGGCATTGATGATGTCCGCCCGATCCATTGGTTGACCGACCTAGCCAACCCGTTCGCTCTTTTATTTCCCCGTACTCCCACATGTCCAGGGACGTAGACAAGGTGACCTACTGTTTATTTGACTTCTGCAACGACTCTACCCATTGCATGCGTACAGAGCCCGCCTCTTTTTATCATGCTCATCGAATCACTCAGTATACATGCGTGGGTGTAGTCTTGTGACTCTAACCAGATGAATGCCTTGGTCATTGCCATCACCTCCATCGCCATGCTACTCGTGGTCATGACGTATGCACCACTATCATCCTTGACTGTCCTGCCTCTCGAGCGTGCTGTAAATGCCCCATGCACTCCTTTGGTTTCGTGAAAATAAGGTTGTTGATTGCTAGTAACGGTTAACAGAAACGGAAAATGAACTTTAGGAAATGATAACATAGTAGTGAAAGAAGGCAGCAAGAATGGTCTCAAGTATGAATAGTAAGAAAACATTAGTATTTGTCATATTGAAGCCATGAAAAGCATGAAAAAGAGAAATACGGGACAAATCTGAACCAAGTACAGAGCATCAAATACGTGGGTACAAAAATAACATTAAATGGAAGATGGACTACAGAAATAAAATGAAGAATAGTTCAGGGGATAGTAGCATTTCAAGAAATGCTAAATATTTTGCGCAACAATTCTATGTCAATAGAAATGAGAAAGATAGATTGTCGGTGCTATATATAGCTAATTCTGACCTATGGAAGCGAATCGTGGACAGTAGACAAACAAATGAAAAGACAATTACAGGCCGCAGAAATGTGATGTCTCAGAAGAATGTTGAGAATTCCACGTACGGCTAACAAAACCAACGAGAAAATTCTCAAACAAGCGAACAAAAAAAGAGAACTCCAAAAAGAACATCAGAAAGAAACAATCAACATTTTCCGGGCGCATCATGAGAAGAAAAAAATTGGAGTATTTGGTTACAACTGGCAAAATGTAGGGAAAGAGAGCTCACGGACGACAAATAATAGAAAAAAAAATAATTAGAAAAAATAGAAAATAAGGGAAAACATGTATTCGACGCGTAGTAGAGTGGGAGCAGTAAAAAAGTTAAGTACCCCCGTCACACCAAGTGGCGTGTAGGGAATATGGTGTTAGTGACCATATATTTTACAGACCTTCAGCACATGATTTTTGGGGTAATGTGGTCGGTATTACGTCCGTGCCGCTTTAATTTCCCAGAAAAATATCCGGTACCCATTAAAGGCTGGGTGAACCGGAAGCGGTCGGTTGGGATCGAACCCCACCTCTTGTCCTTTGTAGCCCAGTTCACTTACCAGAGTAGGAGCAGTAATGCATAATTATTAGGTACAACAGTAAAGCTCGATGGAAATAAAGGCCACGGAAGACAAACTAGGAAGATGCCAGTTGCCGAAAGAATGAAAGAACCAAGCCAAGCCGCATGCTGTAAAAGAACTACATAATATTTATAGCCCGGGAGGTTAGTATTACTTCGCTGTTTGGGAGATGAGTTAGTAATTCGGATGATTCCACTAGCACGGGCGGTTGAGCAATTAAGGATTTTAAATCGTTTGCAGGGATACCGGGGCCTTCCATAAACAAAGAACTTCACTGCCGTCTTTCTTCCCCCCCCCCAAAAAAAAAAAATGATTTATCAATTTTTGCCTGAGTAAGTCTAACAGCGTCGAATTTTGCCCTTATAGATCCAGCTCCTGGTTGTCGAATTCTTGGAAAAACAAAATTCCTGATGAGAGTTAAGTACCTTGAAGACAGAGAGAAGTGACGTCGATAAGGGCAGGTAAATCTGGAGAATAAAAATTGCCAGCTTGCACGCCACATGATGTTGATGATAACCATATAATTCCCTCTTTACCGTTCCAGCTCTTAAGTGGGCCATATCAGTCACGAACCGTCCTATTAACGCCAGGTGTTAAGCAGATCTGACTAGGGTATAATGCTACAGCGGTTCTAGAATTTGGCGGAAATACGGGGCCGTTAATGTGTTAACATGTACTACAGAGGTGAGATGGTAGATGAACAACAGAGGTGAGATGGTAGATGTATAACAGAGGTGAGATGGTAGATGTACAACAGAGGTGAGATGGTAGATGAACAACAGAGGTGAGATGGTAGATGTACAACAGAGGTGAGATGGTAGATGAACAACAGAGGTGAGATGGTAGATGTATAACAGAGGTGAGATGGTAGATGTACAACAGAGGTGAGATGGTAGATGAACAACAGAGGTGAGATGGTAGATGTATAACAGAGGTGAGATGGTAGATGCACAACAGAGGTGAGATGGTAGATGTACAACAGAGGTGAGATGGTAGATGTACAACAGAGGTGAGATGGTAGATGTACAACAAAGGTGAAATGGTAGATGTACAACAGAGGTGAGATGGTAGATGCACAACAGAGGTGAGATGGTAGATGTACAACAGAGGTGAGATGGTGGATGTACATCCGAGGTAAGATGGTAGATGTACAACAGAGGTGAGATGGTAGATGTACAACAGAGGTGAGATGGTGGATGTACATCCGAGGTGAGATGCAGAATGCTCAGGCAAAAGCAGTTTTCCAAAAAACTGAGAATGATACTATGGAATCCATTTTTGATAATAGAAACCAGAAAAAGAGTTCTTAAATGTTATGTACAGCCGGTCTTAACATATGGATGTCAATCATGGACAATAGGACAACAGACAAGAAAATCACTGGAGTCTGTAAAAATGTGGTTTTACAGTAGAACGTGGAGAATACCATGGACAGCTAAGAAGAGTAAGAGTACATCAGAAGGGGAAAGAAGTTGTACTTGGTTACAAATGGCAAAAAACAGGTAAAGAGTGATCGCGGACAACAAAGAGAGAAGATACTAGATAGCTTGGTTTAATGTCATGGAAAGCATTCTACACTAGAATTGATTCGATACATTGTGGATAAAAAAATCGTGGAAGGACATGATCGCCTAGGCCAACAGGTATGGCACATAGTGATGATGAAGCTCCTAAGCTGCGTTAAGCTAAATTAAAACTTTGAGCCCCCCTCTCCCCCTCCTCTTCCCGCCCCTCTGTAAAAAAAAAACATTAACAGCATAAGGTACCTCTCTCAGAATACAATATAAATGGAAGCCGCGGAAGCTCAGTGGTTAGTGTGAACTGGACTACAAAGGACAAGGGGTAGGGTTCAATCCCAATCGACGGCTTCCGGATTCGCCCTGCCTAAAATTGGTACCGGATTTTTTTTCTGAGAAAGTAAAGCGGCACGGGCGTAATACCGACCACATTACCCCAAAAATCATGTGCCGAAGGTCTGTAAAATTTATGGTCACTAACACCATATTCCCTATACGCCACTTGGCGTGGCGGGGGCTCTTTATGTTTTTTTTTTTAAATACAATATAAATAAATCTGAGGTCTTCTCGAAATGTGACCTCCTAAACTGTAGCTTAATTAGACTAGGCTTAAGTACGGCCCAGGACATGATCGCCGGCGCCAACATGGCACTTAATGAATATGATTTGTGTCCAACTTTGGGAAGTCCCGTTTATGTGTCCATTAATATAACTCAAGAACCACTACTCTATGTGTTTGTTCAACTTTCAGTCTTTGGGAATTCCTCTTATTTCTGGTTCCAAAAAAAAAAAATCCTGGAAGGAGACTCTGGTGTACAAGGATACAGCTGTTGTTGGTAATTCCGAAGATTGTCTGGAACGTCAAATGTAGACCACAGCTATTTCATGAAAACACACACACGTGGTGGTAGGGTAAGTACAAGACAGCAGCCGTGGGGTTATCATCATTATCATCATCATCATCATCATCATCATCATCATCAAGTACCAGGCCCTCTGGCGTAGGTGATCATGTCTCTCCACAACTTTCGATCGCGACAGTTATTTATCATTTCTGTTGTTGACTTTCTGCCAAGCCATTCTCTGTCTGGTATTTTTCTCTTTGCTTCCCTCTATCTCTTCGTCCCTCAATTTTTCCAGTTGTTACAATATATTCCAGTTGTTCTCTTCTCATTACATGGCCAAAAAATGATGATTGTTTCTTCCTAATATTGGAAATTAGCTCTCTTTTTTTTTCTTTGATCTCTTTCAGAACATTTTCATTACTCTTCTTAGCTGTCCATGGTATTCTCAACATTCTTCTGTAAAACCACATTTCTACAGACTCCAGTGATTTTCTTGTCTGTTGTCCTATTGTCCATGATTCACATCCATATGTTAAGACTGGCTCTACATAACATTTAAGAACTCTTGTTCTTGTTCCTATTATCAAAAATGGATTGCATAGTATCTTCCTCATTTTTGGAAAGCTGCTTTTGCCTGAGCCATTCTGCATCTCACCTCTTTTGTACATCTTCCGTCTGAGGTTAACAAAGTTCCCAAATATTTAAATTCATTTACCTGTTTTAATATTGTTCCACTTGTCTTTATTTTGCACTGAGGTGATGTCTTTTTCTTTGTTGTTACCATTACCTCTGTCTTTTTGCTATTAAGGCTGAGTCCTTTATTTTTGCTTTCCTTCACTATAATGTAAAACATTTCTTGTAGCTCATTTTCACTCTTAGTGATTAAGACTGTATAATCAACATACCTTAGATTATTTATATTATGACCTCCAATTGTTATTCCAGGCATGCCCCTTATGGATCTTAAAATAATCTCACTATAAATATTAAACAAATCTGGTGACAGCACACAACCTTATCTAACACCCTGTTTTATTTGTTTGAAACATCCCCAATTGGTTTCCAGTTCTTATGGCCGCTGTTTGTTGCCAGTACAAGTTCTTCATTATTCTTAGATCTTTGCTGTCTATGTTTATGCTTTCTAAAATGTTGATTATTTCTTGGTGCTTTACTTTGTCAAATGCCTTGGTGTAATCTATGAAACATAGGTATAGATCTGTTTTCACCTCTGTGGCTCTTTTTACTAAAGATCTTATGATATAAATGGCATTGCTTGTTCCTTTATCTCTAACACTGTTCATTTTTCTAATTTCTAATTTTGCTAATTTCTGGACTGATTTTGTTTCGCACTCTTCGCATGATGATTCTTAGTAATATCTTAGTCATATGACTCATAAGGCTTATTGTGCGATGATCATCGCATTCAATCGCATCCGATTTCTTTGGTAGGGCTATGAATATTGATTTGAGCATGTCGTCTGGTACATATCCACTGTTGTAAATATCATTCAATATTTTTGTTATTAATTCTATTCCAAAATCACCCACGGCTTCAATCTCTTCTTTAGTTATATTATCTGGTCCAGGAGCTTTGCCTGCTTTCATATTACGCAAGGCGTCTTCCACTATGCAGACACTCAAAAGAAAAACCAATTGTTGTATTGGATTACTTCCCTTTCTACAAAAAATCAGATAACTATAAGGTAACTAGTGATAACCGGACATTTTACAGAAATGCTTGAAGATAGTGTGTTGTAAAGTACACCCGCTGGTCAGTTTACGCGATTAGAGCTTTTACCTTACTATTTCTCACCTTTTACTGTATGGTAGAACCGTCTGTCTTTTCTGTACACCATTTAGTTATTACATTTATGTAAAAATGTACGTAACGCTACAGATAAATGTCGAACTCAACTATATCTTCATAGACATCATGGGAACCCCCAGGACTAAACATCGATGGATATAGAATCCCTAATTCAGGATATCCTGATGATGCACTATTCGCAGACAATCCAGAAAACCTTCAACTAGTGAACAGAAAAAAAACGAGGTATGCAAAGAAAATGGATTGGAAATAACTATTACAAAGTCAAAAAACTGTGATTAATATTATAGCAGAGACACCCACGCGGTCCAGCCACTAGCAGAAATGGGTACCAGTGTATAGTACTCTGGGAAATTGAGGAATGCCGTCTCATATCTTGAGTTTCGATGCTTGAAGCGACACCATCCAGAAGTCTCCAAACACTTCTCGATAGGCGGCCGAGCACATTTGGGTGAAAACTCGCGTGCTAAGATGCCGATTCGTATATTACCTTTAACTTTATGAGTACACCTGGAAGCCGCGATAGCTCAGTGGTTAGTGAACTGGACTACAAAGGACAAGGGGTAGGGTTCGATCCCAACCGACGGCTTCCGGTTCACCCAGAATTTAATGGGTACCGGGTTTTTTTCTGAGAAAGTAAAGCGGTACGGGCGTAATACCGACCACATTACCCCAAAAATGCATGTGCGGAAGGTCTGTAAAATGTATGGTCACTAACACCATATTCCCTATGCTCCACTTGGCGTGACGGGGATACTTTACTTTATTTTATTAGCAGAGACATGGCACAAAATATAGAAGGAAATATTTAAATAGATGGACAAGAACCTAGAAAAATTCAAAGAATATAAGTAACTTGGACATTATATAACAAATGTTGGAAAATGTAAGACAGAAATAAACAAAAGAAGGGAATGGCAAAAAGCAAATTTAACAACATGAAAAATATTCTCACATCAGAGCAAAATGCACCAGAACTAAACTACGAACTGCAAAATGCTATGTTAGCTCAATCTACCTGTATGTTGCAGAAACATGGACATTAAATAATAAAAACAGTACAGAAAATTGAAGCCTTTGAAATGTGAGTCAATAGAAAAATGAGAAGAATTGGGTGGAAGGAAAAGGAGATAAAGAAGATCTGAATCAGCTGAAAATGAAAAAAAAGAACAACTACTTAACACAATTTAAAAAAAAAAAAACTGAATTTTTTGGACATGTGAAAAGACGTAATACCCTTTCTAGAAGTTATCTTGGAAGGGAGGGTACAAGGAAGACGAGACCGAGGCAGACCAGGACTAAAATGGTCTGATAACATCAAAAAGTGGACAGGTGAACCTACGACAACATGCATCGTCAAGACAAGAAACAGATTAAAATAATTCCACTCCATGGTAGCCAATCTTCGATGTGGAGACGGCACTCAGTGAATGGCGCTCCATGGTAGCCAACCTTCGATGTAGATACGGCACCCAATGAATGGCGCTCCATGGTAACCAACCTTCGATGTAGATACGGCACCCAATGAATGACGTTCTATGGTTGCCAACCTTTGATGTGGAGACGGCACTCAGTGAATGGCGCTCCATAGTAACCAACCTTCGATGTAGATACGGCACCCAATGAATGGCGTTCCATGGTAACCAACCTTCGATGTAGATACGGCACCCAATGAATGGCACACCATGGTAGCCAACCTTCGATGTAGATACGGCACCCAATGAATGGCGTTCCATGGTAACCAACCTTCGATGTAGATACGGCACCCAATGAATGGCACACCATGGTAGCCAACCTTCGATGTAGATACGGCACCCAATGAATGGCGCTCTATGGTAACCAACCTTTGATGTAGATACGGCACCCAATGAATGGCGCTCTATGGTAACCAACCTTTGATGTAGATACGGCACCCAATGAATGGCACACCATGGTAGCCAACCTTCGATGTAGATACGGCACCCAATGAATGGCACACCATCGTAGCCAACCTTCGATGTAGATACGGCACCCAATGAATGGCACACCATGGTAGCCAACCTTCGATGTAGATACGGCACCCAATGAATGGCGCTCTATGGTTGCCAACCTTCGATGTAGATACAGCACCCAATGAATGGCACACCATGGTAGCCAACCTTCGATGTAGATACGGCACCCAATGAATGGCACACCATCGTAGCCAACCTTCGATGTAGATACGGCACCCAATGAATGGCACACCATGGTAGCCAACCTTCGATGTAGATACAGCACCCAATGAATGAACGAACATTTAGTTGTGCATTCTCCCCCACCCACCAACATCTACCAGCCCTAAACATCATCGCTTTACTGACATTTTGTGTGAACTGTGTTCTGGCACACACTATGGCTGTTTATTTTTATTTTAAAGATTTAAAAAAACCTCCGGAGGAAAGCTAAATATAAGGGATTGAAGAAAGACGATTATAAAGAAAGAAGATGAGGAAGGAACAAAATATGAGGAAGGAAAAAAAGATGAAAAAAGACTATGATGAAAAAAGAATAAAGATGATAAGGAAATAAGATAATGAAGAAGGAATATAACAAATAAAGAAGATGCTAATGAAAGAAGATGATGAAGAAAGATGATAATAAAAAAGGAAGATGATGAAGAAAGAAGATAATAAAGAAGGAATATAAGAAGAAAGAAGATAATAAAGAAAGAAAACGACGAAGAAAGAATATACTGAAGAAATACGATAATACAGAAAAAGAAAGAACGAAAATTATAAAGAAAGAAGATAATAAAGAAAAAGATAATGGAAGAAAGAAAGTAATAAAGAAAGAAGATGATAAAGAAAGAGTATAGTAAAGAAAGATGATAATAAAGAAAGAAGATCATGAGGCAAAAGAAGATAACAAATACAAAATATAATGAAGATAGAGGATGATGAGGATACAAAAATAATTAAGAAAAAGACGTAAAAAGGGATAAAAAAAAAGAAGCAGTGTTTTAAGAAGAAGAATATTATTAACCGAAAAAAAACCAGAATTAATAATTGCAGAAAGAAAAAAAAAGTAACAAAATAGTAAAAAGGGAAAAGAAGTAAAATTGGAAGAAGAAAACGAGAATTAAGAGGCGGCGTTGGAAGATGTGAAAGATTAAGAAACAAAACGACACACTTTATGAGAAAAACCAAATTAAGAAAAAGGAGAAAGAGAAACGGTTGGAGAGGAAGCAAAAGAAAATGAGCAAGAAAAAAAGAAGAGGAAGACAACGTGTAGTATACAAAAGGAAAATGGATTAAACCAAAAAAAAAAAAAAAAAAAAAAAAAAAAAAAAGTGAAAAACAAAAAGAAAAAAAAAGATTGAAGTATGTCAGAATAACAGGTCGAAAAGTGGAGAAGCGAAACAACGAAAAAGTTACACCGTAAATAAGCGAATTAAGAAATAACAAGAAAATAAATAATATGATATGAAAATGAAATAAAGAAGTTTCCCCCCCCCCCCCCCTAGGGATTTAGTTGCCTTATATCAAGAGATGTTTGCAACCCTGCATTAAGTTGCCATAGCAACGCGCTTATTTTGCAAACGTCACTTCAAAATGAGGTCAGGAATATCAAGCGTGGGAATTTCCTTTCCCCCCGGGCCTCTGTCAGATATTGCTGTAATTGCAAAACTAGATTTGAATCTGACTGCAACGGAATAAATAATAATAATAATAATAGTTTGGAAACTGATACAGAAATGCAATTCGATGAAAGTTGTGATAGCACGGAAAAGTAAACTAAGAGAGGAATAGTAATTGATATAAGATACCTCAGAATTCTGACTGTGACAGACATATAAAATAAATAAAAAAATGTTAGCAGAAGAGAAAGGGCTATATCAATTATATACCCATTCAAAACAATAATACAAAAAAATAAATTGGTATAAGCCATCATGACATGTCAGAAAGAACATCGAATATGAACAGGCAGGCAATTGAATTGAGTTGATATTGCCTGTTGCAACATGTTTGGGAGAGAGCGATGTAGGGGAGGGGGGATCTAGATACTTATGGGTTTGTCTGATGTGCAGTAAGGATGATTTGATGATTGGATAGCCAAGCAACAACCCAACCATCAAAACAAACAACGAGTTAATGAACCATTTAGCCATCCAACTAAGAGACTAGCCATCAAAACAACGAGCTAGTCCACCATTTAGCCATCCAACAGAGAAACTAGCCATCAAAACAAACAAGCTAGTCCACCATTTAGTCATCCAACAGAGAAACTAGCCATCAAAACAAACAAGCTAGTCCACCATTTAGTCATCCAACAGAGAAACTAGCCATCAAAACAAACAAGCTAGTCCACCATTTAGCCATCCAACAGAGAAACTAGCCATCAAAACAAACAAGCTAGTCCACCATTTAGTCATCCAACAGAGAAACTAGCCATCAAAACAAACAAGCTAGTCTACCATTTAGTCATCCAACAAAGAGACTAGCCAACAAAACAAACACGCTAGTCTACCATTTAGTCATCCAACAAAGAAACTAGCCATCAAAACAAACACGCTAGTCCACCATTTAGCCATCCAACAGAGAAACTAGCCAACAAAACAAACACGCTAGTCTACCATTTAGCCATCCAACAGAGAAACTAGCCAACAAAACAAACAAGCTAGTCCACCATTTAGTCATCCAACAGAGAAACTAGCCAACAAAACAAACAAGCTAGTCCACCATTTAGTCATCCAACAGAGAAACTAGCCAACAAAACAAACAAGCTAGTCCACCATTTAGCCATCCAACAGAGAAACTAGCCAACAAAACAAACAAGCTAGTCCACCATTTAGCCATCCAACAGAGAAACTAGCCAACAAAACAAACAAGCTAGTCCACCATTTAGTCATCCAACAGAGAAACTAGCCATCAAAACAAACAAGCTAGTCTACCATTTAGTCATCCAACAAAGAGACTAGCCAACAAAACAAACACGCTAGTCTACCATTTAGTCATCCAACAAAGAGACTAGCCAACAAAACAAACACGCTAGTCTACCATTTAGTCATCCAACAAAGAAACTAGCCAACAAAACAAACACGCTAGTCTACCATTTAGTCATCCAACAAAGAAACTAGCCAACAAAACAAACAAGCTAGTCCACCATTTAGTCATCCAACAGAGAAACTAGCCAACAAAACAAACAAGCTAGTCCACAATTTAGTCATCTAACAGAGAAACTAGCCAACAAAACAAACAAGCTAGTCCACCATTTAGTCATCTAACAGAGAAACTAGCCAACGAAACAAACAAGCTAGTCTACCATTTAGTCATCCAACAAAGAGACTAGCCAACAAAACAAACACGCTAGTCTACCATTTAGTCATCCAACAAAGAAACTAGCCAACAAAACAAACACGCTAGTCTACCATTTAGTCATCCAACAAAGAAACTAGCCAACAAAACAAACACGCTAGTCTACCATTTAGTCATCCAACAAAGAAACTAGCCAACAAAACAAACAAGCTAGTCCACCATTTAGCCATCCAACAGAGAAACTAGCCAACAAAACAAACAAGCTAGTCCACCATTTAGCCACCCAACAGAGAAACTAGCCAACAAAACAAACACGCTAGTTCACAATTTAGTCATCCAACAGAGAAACTAGCCAACAAAAACAAACAAGCTAGTCCACAATTTAGTCATCTAACAGAGAAACTAGCCAACAAAACAAACAAGCTAGTCCACCATTTAGTCATCTAACAGAGAAACTAGCCAACGAAACAAACAAGCTAGTCCACCATTTAGCCATCCAACAGAGAAACTAGCCAACGAAACAAACAAGCTAGTCCACCATTTAGCCATCCAACAGAGAAACTAGCCAACAAAACAAACACGCTAGTCCACCATTTAGCCATCCAACAGAGAAACTAGCCAACAAAACAAACAAGCTAGTCCACCATTTAGCCATCCAACAGAGAAACTAGCCAACAAAACAAACAAGCTAGTCCACCATTTAGCCACCCAACAGAGAAACTAGCCAACAAAACAAACACGCTAGTCACAATTTAGTCATCCAACAGAGAAACTAGCCAACAAAACAAACAAGCTAGTCCACAATTTAGTCATCTAACAGAGAAACTAGCCAACAAAACAAACAAGCTAGTCCACCATTTAGCCATCCAACAGAGAAACTAGCCAACAAAACAAACAAGCTAGTCCACCATTTAGCCATCCAACAGAGAAACTAGCCAACAAAACAAACAAGCTAGTCCACCATTTAGCCATCCAACAGAGAAACTAGCCAACAAAACAAGCACGCTAGTTCACCATTTAGCCATCCAACAGAGGAACTAGCCATCAAAACAACACGCTAGTCCACCATTTAGTCATCCAACAAAGAAACTAGCCAACAAAACAAACACGCTAGTTCACCATTTAGCCATCCAACAGAGAAACTAGCCATCAAAACAAACACGCTAGTTCACCATTTAGTCACCCAACAAAGAAACTAGCCAACCAAACAAACACGCTAGGTTACCATTTAGTCAAGCAACAAAGAAACTAGCCCCCCCCAAAAAAAAAAAAAAAAAAAATAATAAAAAAATAAATAAATTACCAACCGTATTCCAGAAGCTAACTCGTGTAAACAGAAAAGATCAAAGACTGGCAACTCTGAGAGTTCAGGGAGATTGAAGATTCAATTTTTACCCACAAAAGATTTCATTGTAAGATAAAGTTTCATAAAATCACTGAGAATGTATAATAGGCTAAGCTCGTCTGTTTATTTTACTTTGTGGAAAGGGGATTCAAGTGAGCAAATGAAGTAAAGTATCAGAGACGAACGACTGTGTGAGGCAAGAATAGGATGATGAAGCTGAAGCAGCAGGCACATATTGAAAAGAAGAGGAAGAATTGTGAGAGGGGAAATAGATGAAGAAGAAAGATCAGGAGTTTTAGTAGGATAAGAAATTGAAAATAAAGAGAGAAAGGAGAAGAGGATGAAGCAGAAGAAGAAATCTAAAAGGAAACAAAAGATGGAAAACAGAGACAAACTGAAGAAGAAGAGGAAGAGGATGATGGAGAAGAAGAAATCTAAAAGGAAACAAAAGATGGAAAACAGAGACAAACTGAAGAAGAAGAAGAAGATGATGATGGAGAAGAAGAGACTGACAACAATTAAAGACAATAGATGAATAATAATAAGAAGAAGAAGAAAAAGAAGGAGAAAAAAGAAGAAGAAGAAAAGAAAGAAGAAAAAAAGACGAAGAAGAAGAAAAGAAGGAGAACAAAAGTAGAAGAAAAGACGAGGAAGAAAATGAAGTAGAAAAAGGAGAAAAAAAAAGAAGAAAAGGAAGAAGAAAAAGACGAAGAAGAAGACAAAGAAGGAGAGAAAAAAGAAGAAGAAGAAAAGAAAAAAGAAGAAGAAGAAAAGGAAGAAGAAAAAGACGAAGAAAAAGTAGGAGAAAAAAAGAAGAAGAGGAAAAGGAAAAAGAAAAAAGACGAAGAAGAAAAAGGAAGAAAAAAAGGAGAAGAAGAAAAGGAAGAAAAAAGGAAGAAGAAAAAGAAGAAGAAGAAGAAGCAAAGGAAGAAGAAAAGAAGAAAAAGAAGGAGAGAAAAAAGAAGAAGAAGAAGAAAAGGAAGAAGAAAAAGACGAAGAAGAAAAGGAAGAAAAAGGAGAAAAAGAAGAAGAAGAAGAAAAGGAAGAAGAAAAAGAGGAAGAGGAGAAAAGGAAGAAGAAAAAAAGAAAAAGAAGGAGAGAAAAAAGAAGAAGAAAAGAAGAAGAAGAAGAAAACGAAGAAGAAAAGAGGAAGAGGAAGAGACAAACAAAATTAAACACAAAAGAAGAAGAATCAGAAGTCTAAGAAAAAAGCATCAATAGAAGATAAAGGTGGGAAAAAATACAGAAGATACGAATGATGATAATGCAAAAAGTAGAACCTTTACGTTTCTGTAACATTCACAAACGAACATCCTTATGGTACATAAATGTCACTTGAAGAAATAGGGGCGCAACACATCCAAAACAGTTTATCTCCCCCCTGGTGAGTCATATTCGAGTATGTAAGCACTAAAATGTAATGTTTATGTTCAAAGCTAACAGCTGTGGATGCTATATACGTCACCATCATGTGCCATACCGGTTGGCGTAGGCGATCATGTCCTACCACAAGTTTCTATCTACCGTGCATTGTATCGGTTCTGTTGTTGACTCTTTTTCCGTGCCATGACACCAAGCTATCCAGTATTTTATCTCTTTGTCATCCGCGATTTCTCTTTCCTTGTATTTTGCCAGTTGTAACCAAGTATTCCAATTTTCTTCTTCTCAAATGTATATTGTTTCTTTTTGATGTTTCTTAGGAGCTCTTTTTTGTGTTGGCCTTTTTGAGAATTTTCTCGTGGTACTTTTAGCTGTCCGAGGGAGCTTTCTCTGTGGCCTCTAATTGTCTTTTATTTCTTTGTTTCCTGTCCATGATTCGCCTCCATAGGTCAGAATGGGCTCTATATAGCACAGTGGAACTCTCTTTCTCACATCTATTGTTATTGTTATTGTTATTGTTATTGGCTATGGAAGGCCTCGGTCTCACAGCAAACGAATTAAATCCATAATTGCTCAACCGCCCGTGCCAGTGGAATCATCCGAATTACTAACTCATCTCCCAAACAAAGAAAGGTAACTGTAGTCCCCATCGTAGCAGTCTCAGCACACGCCAAAAGACATAAGGCGAAACCGCGCAGAAAGTGAACACAGCCAACTGTTCCCCGTCATACGATATCATCATTCATCGTAAACAAGCGGGATATCGAAGCAGGATCAAAACGGATGAGACACACAGCTCACGGTGTGCACAGAGCACTTAACTCAGTAGCTCCTGCAACAAGCCGGTTTCTCACATCTATTGGCATAGAATTGTTGCATAAGACGTTTTTTGTTGTTGTCTGAAATGCTATTTTGGTCTGAGCTATTCTGCTTTTTTAGGGTGCCGCCACAGCTCAGTGGTTAGTGAAGTACACTACAAAGGACAAGGGTAGGGTTCGATCCTGACCGACGTCTTCCGGCTTCACCTAGCTTTAAAAATGGGTACCAGATTTTTTATGGGAAAGTAAAACCGCACGGGCATAATACCGACCACATTACCCCAAAAACATGTGCTGAAGGTCTGTAAAATTTATGATCACTAACACCATATTCCCTATACGCCACTTGGCGTGACGGGGGCTCATTACTTCTTTTTTATTCTGCTTTTTATTTCTGTGGTGCATCTTCCATCTAATGTTATTATTGTGCCAATGTATTTGACGACTTGCACTTGTTTCACTTTTGCTATATGCAGTTTCTCTTATTTCTATTTTTCTTATTCTGTCTCATTCACGTTGCTCACAGCTGTTTGTATTCATCTCAAAGTGGCACATTAGTTCTAACCCTATCAGTTTGTTCCCAACGTCTATAGATGTGTTTTTAACAAACAGTTTCACTCAAATGAATGAAAACAAAATCGAATGCAATCCATTATCTCAGAGTGGAGATAAGATGAATTATTCAGAGTCGTGTATATCCACTTTGTTATGTCAATCTGACAGCCGTGTAAAACCAGTCTGTTATATAAAACCAGTCTGTTATACAAAACCAGTCTGTTATATAAAACCAGTCTGTTATATAAAACCAGTCTGTTATATAAAACCAGTCTGTTATATAAAACCAGTCTGTTATATAAACCAGTCTGTTATATAAAACCAGTCTGTTATATAAACCAGTCTGTTATATAAAACCAGTCTGTTATACAAAACCAGTCTGTTATATAAAACCAGTCTGTTATATAAAACCAGTCTGTTATACAAAACCAGCCTGTTATATAAAACCAGTCTGTTATACAAAACCAGTCTGTTATATAAAACCAGTCTGTTATATAAAACCAGTCTGTTATACAAACCAGCCTGTTATACAAAACCAGTCTGTTATATAAAACCAGTCTGTTATATAAAACCAGCCTGTTATATAAAACCAGTCTGTTATATAAAACCAGTCTGTTATATAAAACCAGTCTGTTATATAAAACCAGTCTGTTATATAAAACCAGTCTGTTATACAAAACCAGCCTGTTATATAAAACCAGTCTGTTATATAAAACCAGTCTGTTATATAAAACCAGTCTGTTATATAAAACCAGTCTGTTATATAAAACCAGTCTGTTATACAAAACCAGCCTGTTATACAAAACCAGTCTGTTATATAAAACCAGTCTGTTATATAAAACCAGCCTGTTATATAAAACCAGTCTGTTATATAAAACCAGTCTGTTATATAAAACCAGTCTGTTATATAAAACCTGTGCTATATACACTTAAAACCAGTCTGTTATATAAAACAAGTCTGTTATATAAAACCAGTCTGTTATATAAAACCTGTGCTATATACACTAAAAACCAGTCTGTTATATAAAACCAGTCTGTTATATAAAACCAGTCTGTTATATAAAACCAGTCTGTTATATATGAGTAGTCTGTTATATAAAACCGGCCTGTTATATTAAACCGCTCAGTTATATAAAATCAGAATGTTAAATGTAACCAGTCTGTTATGTACAACTAATCTGTTATATAAAACCAGTCTGTTATATAAAACCAGTATTGATATACGGAAGTAAGACCTGAACCAGTTGGGAAAAAAAGACATGAAAACTGTTGGAAGCCACAGAAATGTGGTTTTACAGAAGAATGTTGACAACATGATAGTGTAGCGAGGAAGTTCGGAAAGACGTGAATTCATTGGGCAAAAGATTGCAAAAAGAAAAAAAAAGGTAAGAAAGCAAAAAAAAAAGGGTAAGAAAGCAAAAAAAAAAAAAAGGTAAGAAAGCAAAAAAAAAAAAGGTAAGAAAGCAAAAAAAAAAAAAAAAGGTAAGAAAGCAAAAAAAAAAAAAAAAGTTAAGAAAGCAAAAAATAAAAAAAAAAGGTAAGAGAGCAAAAATGACACAGGAAGAAGAGATAGAAACAGAGAAAGAAAATATATGACTGTTTTAAGAGAATAGTTTGGTGGGAAACAAAGAAAGAAAGAACGATGAAAAGGAAAAGGAAGGAAGAAAAAAGAAAAAAAGAATTAATTAAAGGAAGGAAGGAAGGGAAGGATAGAGGAAGGGAGGGAGGAAATAAAGAAAGCAGAAAAGAAAGTAAAAAAGAAAAAATAAACAAATGAAAGAAAACAGAAAAAAAGAAAGAAAAAAAATGAAAGAAAGAAAGAAAGAAAAATAGAAAGAAAGAAAAAAAGAAAGAAAAAAGTAAGAAAGCAGAAAAAAGTAAAAGAGAAACGAACAAACAAATGAAAGAAACAGATTAATGAATGTCAGAATAAAAGAAAGAAAGAAAGAAAGAAAGAAAGAAAAAGAAAGAAAGAAAGAAAAGAAAAAGTAAAAATGAAACAAACAAACAAACGAAAGGAAAGAAAGAAAGAAGGAAAGAAAGAAAGTGAGAGAGAGAGAAAGAAAGAAAAAAAGAAAGAAAAAAGGAAAGAAAGAAAGTAAGAAAGAAAGTAAGAAAAAAGAAAGGAAGAAAGGAAGGAAGGAAGGAAGGAAGGAAGGAAGGAAGGAAGCAAGAAAGAAAGAAAGAAAGAAAGAAAGAAAGAAAAATAGAAAGAAAGAAAAAAGAAAGAAAAAAGTAAGAAAGCAGAAAAAAGTAAAAGAGAAACGAACAAACAAATGAAAGAAACAGATTAATGAATGTCAGAATAAAAGAAAGAAAGAAAGAAAGAAAGAAAGAAAGAAAGAAAGTAAAAATGAAACAAACAAACAAACGAAAGGAAAGAAAGAAAGAAGGAAAGAAAGAAAGAAAGAAAGTGAGAGAGAGAGAAAGAAAGAAAAAAAGAAAGAAAAAAGGAAAGAAAGAAAGTAAGAAAGAAAGTAAGAAAAAAGAAAGGAAGAAAGGAAGGAAGGAAGGAAGGAAGGAAGGAAGGAAGGAAGGAAGCAAGAAAGAAAGAAAGAAAGAAAGAAAGAAAGATACAAAGAAAGAAAGCTACAACTGAACCGTACAACTGTCTGAGCACATTTATTTTTCCTTAAGCCGATCTCTCCAAAGCAGCGTTTCATGTAAATCTAAAACGCACTTATTTTCACCATCTTATTGATAAATGAAAATGGTTTTTGCGATAACGGAAATCTGGTTTATGGTTTTTCAAGGGAAACCGGCTATCGTTTGTGATTGCGTGCAGATTGTTTGCGTGTTGAGTTGATGTTTCCTGGTGTTATGGGTGAAGTGGGACACACGAGTGGTGATAGAGTAAGACGAGGCAGCTAGACGAGGGCATGAAGATATTGTGGGAGAGGCTGGGGTGAGGGGGGAGGGTAATAAAGTATGGTTGGGGAGGGGGGGAGGTTTCAGTAAGGGTAGTTAAGGGAAAGTAAAAAAGATAAAAATAGAGGAAAATGAGGTCATTGAGTTAGGAAGGGAAATAAAAGGAATGAATGTAGAACTTAGAAATATAGAACTTAAATAGCTATAAGAATTGAAATCTTTCGGAACAATGTTCAGGCAAAAGCAGATTTCCAAAAAAATGAGGAAAATACAATACATTCCATTTTTGACAATAGAAACAAGATAAAGAGTTCTTAAATGTTATATAGAGTCAGTCTTAACATATGGATGTGAATTTATGGACAATAGGACAACAGACAAGAAAATCATTGGGGTCTGTAGAAATGTTTTACAGAAGAATGTTGAGAATACCATAGACAGATAAGAAGAGTAATGAAAACGTTCTGAAAGAGGCCAAAGCAAAAAGAGAGCTAATTTCCAATATTAGGAAGAAACAATCATCATTTTATGGCCATGTATTGAGAAGAGAACAACTGGAATATATTGTAACAACTGGGAAAATTGAGGGATGAAGATATAGGGGGTAGCAAAGAGAAAAGATACCAGACAGCTTAAGAGAATGGCTTGGCAGAAGGTCAACAACAGAAATGATAAATAACTGTCGAGATCGAAAGTTGTGGAGAGACATGATCACCTACGCCAGCAGGCCCGGTACTTGATAATGATGATGATTAGGAAATTTGGGAGAATTGATGAAGAGATCGATGTTAGATGTGATAAGACTCATTAAGTTTTGAGAATTAAAATGTTCAACTTCAGTCATAAATCACTTCTATTATATGGCTGTGGGAGCCGCGAAAGCTCAGTGAACTGGGCTACAAACGTCAAGAGATCAGGTTCGATCCTGATCGACAGCTTCCGGGTTCACCCAGCCTTAAATGGGCACCGGATTTTTTTTTTCTGGGAAAGTAAAACGGCACGGGATTAATACCGACCACATTATCCCAAAAATCCTGTGTCGAAGGTCTATAAAAATTATGCTCACTAATAAGTGTTATTCCCTATAAGCCATTTGGTGTGACGGGGTTCTTCACTTTTTTTGTTATTATATGGATGTGAAACATGGATAACAATTAAAATGGCAATCACGAAGATACAGACCTTCATTATTGGATGCTTGTGTAGAATAAAAGGATGGAAATGGCAGGACAAAATCACTGACGTAGAATTTTGGAAAAGTACGAGTCAAATAGGAAGCCGCGATAGCTCAGTGGTTAGTGAACTGGACTACACAGGACAAGAGGTAGGGTTCGATCCCAACCGACGGTTTCCGGGTTCACATAGCCTTAAATGGGTACCGGATTTTTTTCTGGGAAAGTAAAGCGGCACGGGCGTAATACCGACCACATTATCCCAAAAGTCATGTGCCGAAGGTCTATACAAATTATGTTCACTAACACCATATTCTCTATACGCCACTTGGCGTGACGGAGCACATAACTTTTTTTTTTTTTACTAGTCAAATACCAGTGGATAAAGAGATACAGCGAAGACGATGGCGCTGGATAGGACACACTGTGCAAAGCCAACTGATAGTATCACACAACAGGCCCTTTTTGAAATCCCCAGGGGAAGAGACAAAGAGAAAGATCAAATATACCTTGAGAAGATAGGTGGTAGCATAGATGAAGATGATGGGGAACATGTGGAACGCTATAATAAGAATGACACGAAACAGAATGACTTGGAAAGTGTTTGCTAAAGACTGATGTTCCACAGGGAGCTGAAAGTGTTTGTTGAAGATTGATGTTCCACAGGGAGCTGAAAGTGTTTGTTGAAGATTAATGTTCCACAGTGAGTTGAAAGTGTTTGTTGAAGATTGATGTTCCACAGTGAGCTGAAAGTGTTTGTTGAAGATTAATGTTCCACAGTGAGTTGAAAGTGTTTGTTGAAGATTGATGTTCCACAGTGAGCTGAAAGTGTTTGTTGAAGGTTAATGTTCCACAGTGAGCTGAAAGTGTTTGTTGAAGATTGATGTTCCACAGTGAGTTGAAAGTGTTTGTTGAAGATTAATGTTCCACAGTGAGTTGAAAGTGTTTGTTGAAGACTGATGTTCCACAGTGAGCTGAAAGTGTTTGTTGAAGATTGATGTTCCACAGTGAGTTGAAAGTTTTTGTTGAAGATTGATGTTCCACAGTGAGGTGAAAGTGTTTGTTGAAGATTGATGTTCCACAGTGAGTTGAAAGTTGAAAGTGTTTGTTGAAGATTGATGTTCCACAGTGAGTTGAAAGTGTTTGTTGAAGACTGATGTTCCACAGTGAGCTGAAAGTGTTTGTTGAAGATTGATGTTCCACAGTGAGTTGAAAGTGTTTGTTGAAGATTAATGTTCCACAGTGAGTTGAAAGTGTTTGTTGAAGACTGATGTTCCACAGTGAGCTGAAAGTGTTTGTTGAAGACTGATGTTCCACAGTGAGTTGAAAGTGTTTGTTGAAGATTGATGTTCTACAGTGAGTTGAACGTGTTTGTTGAAGATTAATGTTCCACAGTGAGTTGAAAGTGTTTGTTGAAGATTGATGTTCTACAGTGAGTTGAACGTGTTTGTTGAAGATTAATGTTCCACAGTGAGTTGAAAGTGTTTGTTGAAGATTGATGTTCCACAGTGAGTTGAAAGTGTTTGTTGAAGATTGATGTTCCACAGTGAGTTGAAAGTGTTTGTTGAAGATTGATGTTCCACAGTGAGTTTAAAGTGTTTGTTGCAGATTGATGTTCCACAGTGAGTTGAAAGTGTTTGTTGAAGACTGATGTTCTACAGTGAGTTGAAAGTGTTTGTTGAAGATTGATGTTCCACAGTGAGTTGAAAGTTGAAAGTATTTGTTGAAGATTGATGTTCCACAGTGAGCTGAAAGTTGAAAGTATTTGTTGAAGACCTACGTTCCACAGGGACATGAACGTGATTGTTGAAGACCTATGCTCCACAGATAGCTTGGTGTCATGGCATGGAAAACAGTCAACAACAGAACTGATACGATGCACTGTAGATAGAAGATTGTGGTGGGACATGATCGCCTACCCTAACCGGTATGGCACATGGTGATGATGATGTTCCACAGAGATTTATTTGAAAGGAAGAACAAAACGTATTTGGACAATATCAGTTACTCTACGGTGTAGAGCACCATCATTAAACGTCATGAAACATCTTATACATATTATATTTAAACCCATCCTGTGCTATCAGTATTAAACAGGGACACTTGCTGTGAATGGCTACAAAAATGAGATTACTGAGTCAAATGAGATAGGAAACAGTCTGAGAGATAAGATCAGAAATGAAGAACTGAGAAAAAAGCTAGGAATAGCCCCCGCCATAGAATATATAAATAAACAACAGATAAAATGGTTTGGCCACGTGACAAGGTAGAAAGATCAAAACACAACACAACGAGCCATCAGCAAACGTTGTGAGAACACCAGACCCAAGGGTCGACCACGTAAAAGATGGGTCGATGGAATATTAGAAGCACTAGGAAACATAACAGCAGCAGAGGCGAACAGAAGAGCAAAAGAACGCAAATTATATCTCCCCTCGACGCTGAAAGGCAGATGAGGAAGGAAAGAAGAAGATGAAGAACTTGAGACGGCAGATGCACTGTAGAAATTAGAAGCGGAATAGAACATGCAAAAACATAATTCCATCGAATGGAAAACATTTCAGGAGATACATTTCATTGTCAATTAATGTTAGCAAAAGTGTCCTAAAGTGCTACACCGAACCTATTCTACTTTATTGAAGTGAGACATCGACGATGTGTAAGATAACACAGAGGGCATTAGAGACAGCTGAGATGTGGTTTATCAGAAGAATGTTATGAATTTCATCGATAACAAACATTTTGAAATGAAGAATATTTAAAACGAGCTGGAGAAACCAGAAATTTCAGAATCATAAGGAAGAAACAATGTATATTTATTGGACATGTTATGCGTAAAGAAGACATTGAGAATACTATAACAACAGGCAGAATGAATGGAAAGAAAAGCAGAGGAAAAATAAGAGAAAAAAATGATTGAACAGCTTTTCCAAATGAAATTATTAAAGATCACAGACTGAAATTATTACATGCACGACGGACTGTGTGTTATGGAGAGAGATGACGCCTACACCGATCAGCATGGCACATGATGATGATGAATATGATGGTGAGGCCATTTGATGTTTATTTTATACTTAACTAGACCCGACGGTCAAGCCCTGTTACCTTTGTGGGCAATAGCAAAATATAATTAACATCATCATGTGCCATACCGATTGGCGTAGGCGATTATGTCCTTCCACAATCATCTATCTACAGTGCATCGTAACAGTTCTGTTGTTGACTGTTTTCCATGCCATGACACCAAGCTATCCAGTATTTTCTCTTTGTTGTCCTCGATCTCTCTTTCCTTTTATTTTGCCAGTTGTAACCAAGTATTCCAACTTGAGCAAAATATGGAACTGGAAATAGAAGATGCCGAGGAACAAGAAATAAAGAGGAAGAAAAATCAAGAAGAAACATAGACTAAAGAAATTATGAGGAAAACAAGAAAAATGCAGAAGAGCAGAAAAGTATATAACAAAAAAAATATGGGGGTAAGTAAATAAGAAGAAAATTAATCAAAATAAAAACTAAATGTATACTAAAAACATACGGAATAAGCAAACATGTAAGTAAAAAAAGTAAAGTACCCCCGTCACGCCAAGTGGCGTATAGGGAAATATGGTGTTAGTGACCATATATCTTACAGACCTTCAGCACATGATTTTTGGGGTAATGTGGTCAGTATCACGCCCGTGCTGCTTTACTTTCCCAGAAAAAAAAATCCGGTACCCATTTAAGGCTGGGTGAACCCGGAAGCCGTCGGTTGGGATCGAACCCTACCCCTTGTCCGTGGTAGTCCAGTTCACTAACCACTGAGCTATCGCGGCTCCCTAAAAAATTATGAAGCAGCGGGGTATCGATCCCCGTACCTCTCACATGCTAAGCGAGCGCTCTACCACTTCAGCTACAGCCCCACAAGTAAACATCTAACCAACATAATTAAAAATCTCGACATTAACAGCAGCTACACAGTCAGAATAGTAGTAGGTTACACAGACAACTTTGAAGTTATATCAGGTGTAAGACAGGGGCGCGTACTATCTCCCCTTATTACTTACATGGACTACATATGTAAGTTAGACAACCCATCGGAGACAGGAGATTAGTGAGCTTATATTTGTAGACGATCAGGCACTAATACATGGAAAAATAGACCTACAAGATCCCAACCGGTGCAGCCGAGATTTGAACGCAAAATCTCTCTGTCTCGAGGCCGGCGTTTTGCCTCGAGACAACCAGTCCCCTTCTGTGTTGGTTGATAAGTCTTCTTACATGCCCATCTCGCTTCAGGCTGTGCCCATCTTAACTCCCATCTCTTTCATCCGAAGGAGTGACGTGGACTCATGGATGTCGAAGTCATGTGCACTTCCCACATCTCGAAGAGAATTGATTATGCCCACCCGATCAATTAGTTGACCGTCCTCAACAATAGCGCAGCTAGTCAACCTGCCTGCTCTTTCATTTCCCCGTACACCCGCGTGTCCAGGAACGTTAACATAACTGACGCTACTTCTACAATGACTCTACCCATTGCCTGCGTACAAAGCCCGCCTCCACTCTTTAAAAATCATGCTCATAGGCAGACAGACAGACAGACAGGCAGGTAGACAGACAGACAGACAGACAGACAGACAGGCAGGCAGACAGACAGGCAGGCAGACAGACAAGCCGGCAGGCAGACAGAAAAACAGACGAAAGACAAGCAGGCATACAAGTAGACAGACAGGCAGGCAGACAGACAGACAGACAGACAGACAGACAAACAGACATACAGCCATGTAGGCAGGCAGACAAGAAAAACAGACAGAAAGACAAGCAGGCATACAAGCAGACAGACAGGCAGACAGACAGACAGACAAACAGACATACAGCCATGTAGGCAGGCAGACAAGAAAAACAGACAGAAAGACAAGCAGGCATACAAGCAGACAGATATATATCCTTTCAGTGAATCAGGTTTTACCGATTTATAGGATCACAGCCAGCTACCTACCTAAAGATCTACAACAATTACTTAACAAAATAAACACGACAAGGAAATAATATGGATTAGATGTGAATATCGAACAGTCTAAAACTATGATCATAAAGAAATATAAGACTCAAAACCTAAAAGTGGATATCAAATTTGAAGGAATGGACCTGGAGACAGTTTAGAGCAACAACTACCTTGGACATACTATAACCAGTGATGGAAAATGTACAACTGAAATAAACAAAAGAATAGGTATGGCAAAAAATAATTTTAATGTCATGAAGAACATACTAACATCAAACAAATAACACTGGGCTAAAACTAAGAATACGAAATTGTTACATCTTCTCAACATTCCTATATGGTGCAGAAACATGGACATTAGACAAGAAAACAGAATAGAGATTGAAGCCTTTGAAATTTGGATTTATAGAGCAATAGAAAGAACTGGATGGCAAGAAAAGAAAACAAATGATAAAGTCTTAAGACAACTAAAAATGAAAAGAGAATACTAAACACAATTCAGACAAGACAAATGAGATTTTTGGGGCATGTTGAAAGACACAACAACCTACTAAAAATATTATTGGAAGGGAAAATACAAGGAAAAAGAGACAGAAGAAGACCAAGACTAACATGGACGAGTAACATGAAAACACAAGTCAGCCTATGACAACCTGCACCATCAAAACAAGAAACAGAACATAATGGCGCTCCATGGTAACCAACCTTCGATGCGAAGACGACACTCGATGATGATGATCCGATTATAACTGCCATATGGCGTTGCAAGGATGTGATCAGCAAGGAAATGGAGCCGCAGGTATCAACAATTTGAGAACCTTTGAGATAAGAACCGTATCCACCAACCCTCTATAATGTCCTCAAACAACATGCTTTGCTTTCCAAATACGGACAATTGAAAGACGCTATCATACTGAAAAGAAGCCAAAATAAACATCTCCAAAAAAGAGAGCCAAACCCAGACACAATCAGACCATAGATCTTGTTCCAACTGCGATAATTTGAGTTCCCCATGGAGAGAGTTAATTTCTCCAGGTATTTGAAAAGGCGGCAGCAGGTATTCAAGCAGGCAGTGTTTGGAAACTAAGGGATGTGTCTGTTTTAATAACAACGGTTGAAAAGTGCAGTCTGGCAATATGAAAATATCAGCCAGCCAGCGGTCGTGTTTTCTGTAACATTCTTCAGTGGTTTTCAACTTCTGAGTGCGCGTGGCTGTGAAGCTAAAACCACTGTTCCGTTGGCTGAAAAGCCGGCGTATGGTGTCCGAAACCCAGGGTAGACAAAAAATGATTTTTTCTATCGGGGGTGAAATAAAAATCCTGAGTCTCACACGTCGTGGCGACTGCTTTGCCCATGCGGCCTTTATCCCTCTGGTTCTATCTTGAGCCCCCCGACATACACCAGTAATGGTACTAAGTGTCGTAAAGATAGTATACGATATATTTACAAATTATTATCTATATTTGAAAACGTTTTTCTGTGTTTCTTTCTAGTTAAATATAATTTTAAATAGTTATAATAGTTGTATAGGTATCTATTAAAATAAGTAAACGAATTTAAATATCTGGGAACATTGTTAGCCTCAGATGGTAGGTGTACAATAGAGGTGAGATGGTAGATGTACAATAGAGGTGAGATGGTAGATGTACAATAGAGGTGAGATGGTAGGTGTACAACAGAGGTGAGATGGTAGGTGTACAACAGAGGTGAGATGGTAGGTGTACAATAGAGGTAAGATGGTAGGTGTACAATAGAGGTGAGATGGTAGATGTACAATAGAGGTGAGATGGTAGATGTGCAATAGAGGTGAGATGGTAGATGTACAATAGAGGTGAGATGGTAGGTGTACAACAGAGGTGAGATGGTAGGTGTACAACAGAGGTGAGATGGTAGATGTGCAACAGAGGTGAGATGGTAGGTGTACAACAGAGGTGAGATGGTAGATGTGCAATAGAGGTGAGATGGTAGATGTACAACAGAGGTGAGATGGTAGATGTACAACAGAGGTGAGATGGTAGGTGTACAACAGAGGTGAGATGGTAGATGTACAACAGAGGTGAGATGGTAGGTGTACAACAGAGGTGAGATGGTAGGTGTACAATAGAGGTGAGATGGTAGGTGTACAACAGAGGTGAGATGGTAGATGTGCAACAGAGGTGAGATGGTAGGTGTACAACAGAGGTGAGATGGTAGATGTACAACAGAGGTGAGATGGTAGATGTGCAATAGAGGTGAGATGGTAGATGTACAATAGAGGTGAGATGGTAGATGTACAACAGAGGTGAGATGGTAGGTGTACAACAGAGGTGAGATGGTAGGTGTACAACAGAGGTGAGATGGTAGATGTACAACAGAGGTGAGATGGTAGGTGTACAACAGAGGTGAGATGGTAGGTGTACAACAGAGGTGAGATGGTAGGTGTACAACAGAGGTGAGATGGTAGGTGTACAACAGAGGTGAGATGGTAGATGTACAACAGAGGTGAGATGCAGAATGGCTCAGGAAAAAGCAGCTTTCCACAAAATGAGGAAGATACTATACAATCCATTTTTGACAATAGAAACAAGAAAAAAATTTCTTAAATGTTATGTAGAGCCAGTCTTAACATATTGATGTGAATCATGGACAATAGGACAAAAGACAAAAAAAAAATCAATGGAGACTGTAGAAATGTGGTTTTACAGAAGAATGTTGAGAATACCATGGACAGGTAAGAAGAATAAGGAAAACGTTTTGAAAGAGACCAAAGCAAAGAGAGGCTAATTTCCAATATTAGGAGGAAACAATCATCACTTTTTGTCCATGTAATGAGAAGAGAACATCTGGAATATATTGTGACACCTGGGAAGAGACAGAGGGAAGCAAAGAGAAAACATACCAGACAGCTTAAGAGAATGGCTGAGGGCCTTGGTAGCCTAGTTGGGTCAATCAACCGACTGGGCTACCGACGTTCGGACAACCCGTGTTCGATTCCCGCTGGAAGCAGTGTGAGTTGTACTCATGGGTGGTAAATAAAATGCCCCCGCGGTCGACCCAGCCGCTGGCCAAAATGGGTACAAGGGTATTACTTTGGGAAGGTGAGGAAAGCCGCCTCGCATTGTGAATTTCGATGCTTGAAGCGACACTATCCAGAAGTCTCCGAACAGTTCTGGATAGGCGGCCGAGCACATATGAGTGAAAACTCGCGTGTTAAGACGCTGATTTAAGTCTCGTACTTCACCTTTACCTTTAAGAGAATGACTTGGCAGAAGGTCAACAACAGAATTACTGAATAATTATCTAGATTTAAAGTTGTAGAGATACATATTCACCTACGCCAGCAGGCATGGTACTCGATGATGATGATGATGCTACTGTAGATAATACGATGACACATATTTACTGGCAGAACTATATAACATAAGAGCTGAACCAACTAGTTAACAAAATAAACAAAAGAAGCAAAGAATAGTTTGGATGTAAATATTAAAAGACTAAAACTGTGAAGATAGCACACAAATCCTGCAACTGGATTTTTGAGAAGTAGATAACAAGAGTTAAAGAGTATATATATATCTTGGACATGTTTTTTTAGATGTGTTGGAAAATGTAGGGCAAAAAGAATAGGAATGACAAAGAAGGATTTTAATAAACCAAAAATATACTCACATATTGCACTGTGGATAGAAGATTGTGGAGGGACATGATCGCCTACGCCAACCGGCAGGTACATGATGATGATGATGATGATACTCACATATATAATAATAAATATATCATCATCATCAAGTATCAAGCCTGCTGGCGTAGGTTATCATGTCTATCCAAAACTTTCAGTCTCGATAGTTATTTATAATTTATGTTATTGACCTTCGGTCAAGCCATGCTAAAAGACACAACAGCCTACTAAAAGTAATCCTGGAGGGGAAAATACAAGGTAAAAGAGGCAGAGGCAGACCAAGAGTAACATGGAAAAGTAACATCAAAAGATGGACAAATCAGCCTATGACAACCTGCACCATCAAAGCAAGAGACAGAGCAGAATGGCGCTCCATGGTAGCTAACCTTCGTTGCGGATATGGCACTCGATGATGATGAATTTAGACAAAGAGGGAGGAACAGAAGATGATACCAAAATAAGGATATAACAAGTAAGAGGAGCATTTGTTGCACTGGGAAACATGTGGAAGTCCAAAAGAATTAGGTTAAATAGTAAAATACAAATTTTCAACTCCAATGTTACGCCAGTCTTATTATAAGTAAGTAAAGTAGTAAAGTACCCACGTCATGCCAAGTGGCGTATAGGGAAATATGGTGTTAGTGACCCTATATTTTACAGACCTTCAGCCCATGATTTTGGGGTAATGTGGTCATTATTACGCCCGTGCTGATTTACTTTCCCATAAAAAAATCCGGTACCCATTTAAGGCTGGGTGAACCCGGAAGCCGTCGGTTGGGATCGAACCCTACCCCTTGTCCGTGGTAGTCCAGTTCACTAACCACTGAGCTATCGCGGCTGCCCATTCTTATTATATGGCTGTGGAACATGGAGAACAACTAAAATGACAATCATGAAGATACAGACTTTTATTAATGGATGCTTACGCAGAATAAAAGAATGGAAATGTCAGGACAAAATCACTAACAATGAATTATGGAAAAATACCAGTCAAATACCAGTGGATAGAGAGATACAGCGAAGGCGATGGTGCTGGATAGGACACATACTGCGGAAGCCAACTGAGAGTATTACACAACAGGCCTCTTTTTGAAATCCCCAGGGGAAAAGGCAAAGAGGAAGACCAAGGAATTCTTGGAGAAGGCAGATAGATGCAGAGATGAAGATGATGGGGAAGACATGGATCGATCTTAACAGAATGGCAAGAAACAGAACGACTTGGAAAGTGTTTGTTGAAGACTTTTGCTCCACAGGGAGCTGAATGGTAGAAGAAGATAGTTCCAGTTAAACGAGAAAGAAAGAGTGAGGAAGATCTAGAATAAGGTGAGTGTAAGATACCATAAACAAAGCTGGGATTGATTGCTGCAGACGCTGGAATACTGGCGCAGGGCAGAGAAAAACTTCTGACTATATAGCTGTTATGTGAGCCATGTTCCAAGAAGGAACAATCTAGATGGTGATGATGGTGGTGTTGATGATGATGGTGATGATGATGACGTTGATGATGATAATGGTGATGACATGGATGATGATGATATTGATGGAGGTGATGTTGATGACGATGATGATGTTGATGGAGGTGATGTTGATGACGATGATAATGATGATGGAGGTGATGTTGATGACGATGATGATATTGATGGAGGTGATGTTGATGACGATGATGATGTTGATGGAGGTGATGTTGATGACGATGATGATATTAATGGAGGTGATGTTGATGACGATGATGAAACAACTCACTGAGTTTAATAACGGTTGCATTATATTATAACTATTCCAACTTTAAAAACTCAAAATACAACTCCTTACTCTTAACGAATATTGTTTTTATAATTAATTTGGTTTAACAGAAGAATGTTGAGAATACCATGGACAGCTAAGAAGAGTAATGAAAACGTTCTGAAAAAGGCAAAAGCAAAAAGAGAGCTAATTTCCAATATTAGGAAGAAACAATCATTATTTTTTGGCCATGTAATGAGAAGGGAACAGCTGGAATATTTTGTGACAACTAGGAAAATTGAGGAACGAAGAGATAAAGGGAAGCAAAGAGAAAAAAAATAGCAGACAGCTTAAGAGAATGGCTTGGCAGGTCAACAACAGAAATGATAAATAATTGTCGAGATCGATATTTGTGGAGAGACATGATCACCTACGCCAGCAGGCCCGGTACTTGATGATGATGATGACTCTTAACGAACCAGGCACACATGTAAATTGGTCTATAACCACAGATATAGGAACCCCTCTAACATCTTATGCCTAAACCAGAAATAATATCCGTGGGCGTATCAAATTACATCTTGACAGTCTAACCCCTGACCCCTTTTATAACAACCAAAAGGAGAGTTCCTTTTATCCAATAGCTACATTGTCTAGACTTGTCACTTCCAATTAAAGTGTTTGTGCAGTTCGCTTCACTTATTTATCTTCACGGACAACTGCTGTCAAAACGTAATTTATGTCTGTTGTTGTTATCTTAAAATGAATGTATAAAAATGAAGTTGGAAGTTAAGAAAACAAGTACAATTTAGATAAGCATTGGGTTTACAAAATGTTGTGAAATGAGAGTTATTATTTTTTTTTTTTTAGTATTTACAGGCGTTATAGTTAAAAAAAAGAGAGATAATTTCCAATATTAGGAAGAAACAATCATAATTTTTTGGTCATGTAATGAGAAGAAACCAAATGGAATATATTGTAACAACTGGGAAAATTGAGGGACGAAGAGATAGAGGAAAACAAAGAGAAAAAATACCAGACAGCTTAAGAGTATGTGGATATGTAGAAGAATAGGTAGAATTGGATGGAAGGAAAAGAAAACAAACGATGAAGTCTTAAAACAACCAAAAATGAAAAGAGAACTACTAAACATGATGCTTGTTTCTTCCAAATATTGGAAATTAGCTCTCTCTTTGCTTAGGGCTTTTCAAAACGTTTTCATTGTTCAGGTGTGCATGGATTTCTCAACATTCTTCTGTAAAACCACATTTCTACAGCCTGCGGTGATTTGCTTGTCTGTTGTCCCATTGTCCATGATTCACATCCATATGTTAAGACTGGCTTTACATAACAATTGATAACTCTTTTTCTTGTTTCTATTCTCAAAAATGTATTGCGCAGCAAATTCATCATTTTTTTGGAAAACTGCTTTTGCCTGAGCTATTCTGCAACTCACCTCTGTTGTACATCTACCATCTCACCTCTCTTGTACATCTACCATCTCACCTCTGTTGTACATCTACCATCTCACCTCTGTTGTACATCTACCATCTCACCTCTGTTTTACATCTACCATCTCACCTCTGTTGTACATCTACCATCTCACCTCTATTGTACATCTACCATCTCACCTCTGTTGTACATCTATCAACTGAGGTTAACGTTGTTCCCAGATATTTAAATCCAAGAGTAGGTGAGTGTAGCTATATAAAATAATATGAGTACATCGAGAAATAGGACCACTCCTTC
Source organism: Megaustenia siamemsis (assembly GCA_032433765.1). Taxonomy (NCBI): domain Eukaryota; kingdom Metazoa; phylum Mollusca; class Gastropoda; order Stylommatophora; family Ariophantidae; genus Megaustenia; species Megaustenia siamemsis. The sequence goes on along the minus strand of JAVIAB010000145.1, from coordinate 15,540,950 downwards.
GTGAATTATTGTTCATACCTTCTTAATCCCCTGAACTCATATCGGAGCATGGAGCACTCACAAGAGATCTTCACCCAAACCGGTCTGGTGAAAGTATGGACCTATCGGAGCATAGAGCACTCACAAGAGATCTTCACCCAAACCGGTCTGGTGAAAGTATGGACCTATCGGAGCATAGAGCACTCACAAGAGATCTTCACCCAAACCGGTCTGGTGAAAGTATGGACCTATCGGAGCATAGAGCACTCACAAGAGATCTTCACCCAAACCGGTCTGGTGAAAGTATGGACCTATCGGAGCATGGAGCACTCACAAGAGATCTTCACCCAAACGGTCTGGTGAAAGTATGGACCTATCGGAGCATAGAGCACTCACAAGAGATCTTCACCCAAACCGGTCTGGTGAAAGTATGGACACCTCTCGCCAGGACCTGCCAGCCTTTTCTATTTTATCATGTATGGTTCGTCATCATATCTCCGAAGGTCTGCCTCTCCTTTGTTTAGGGGTTAAGGCAAAGAAATGCAAATGAATGCATAAAAATGCGAAGCTGCAGTAAAGCTGAATGTGAGGAACAATAAAAAAAAACAGAAAAAAATGGTATGTTAGAAGTTGTACGTGATTAGTGGACGACACAGATTAAACGACGTTTCGGCCCAATAGGCCTTCAGCAGGAACAAAAAAACACACACACACACACACACACGGATATGTAAGTAAAACTAATAACGAAACATAAATACTTTAACATATTTCGATTATTTTTGTTTTGGATGTTTCGTTATTAGTTTTACTTACATATCCGTGCGTGTGTTTTTTGTTTGTTCCTGCTGAAGGCCTTTTGGGCCGAAACGTCGTTTAATCTGTGTCGTCCACTAATCACGTAAAGCTTCTAACATACCATTTTTTTTTTTTTTTTTTTTATTGTTCTTCTCCTTTGTTTACCAAGTATTGTCCATGTTAACGCTAGGTGCGGATGCCTGGATCGGGCGGACATCATCAATGCCCTCTGGGAAGTGGGAAGGACACAGGACTTAGACAACCATGAGTCCACGTCGCTCCTTCGGAAGAAAGAGATGGGAGTTAAAATGGGCACAGTCAGAAACGAGAAACTTAGTGGCCGTGTAAGAAGACTTGGAAATTAGAGAAATCGCCAATCAACCACTAATATCTTCAGTAATAAAGAAAAGACGATGGTCATACGTTGGACATGTGATGAGAAGAGATAATAATCGAATAGCAAAGCAAGCCCTCATATGGGAAACAACAGGTAAAAGAAAAAGAGGAAGACCCAGGGAGACACTGAGAAGAACATTGATGAGAGAGGCAAGAGCAGCAGGAATCGGCTCCCTCAATGAGATAGAGCTGCTTGCACAGAACAGAGACAGATGGCGAGATTTGATAAAATATCTTTAAAAGAAAACTGCTAGAACAAAAAAAATTCATATAGGAGAAGGTGTATCTTGGTCTACGCCCTATGGGCCGGTTACGGCTCGAAAGGTCAATAGATAGATAGATAAATAGATAAGAAGACTTATAAACCAACACAGAACTGGAGTCGTCAGTCACTGAACACTTCGAGACTTGCTGAGGAGGGGATCTGAGCACCTGTAGACATATTCAGAGTGCAATGATGATGACCCGCTAATAACTCAATAACGGATGCCTGGTTTGTTCCATTCGTAGAACGTGACCTATCCATTTCCAACGTCTTCATTTCACTTCTTGATTGATGTTGTTCTTGCTTGATCTCCTGACGACTTCTTTGTTTGTGATGAGTTGCCCACAAAGGATATGTATATATTTTTTATTTAGACAGCGACCTTCAAATCTTCCAAATTGACCTTCTATCTTCTAGCTCATTCTTCACGTTTCTATTTCGTAGAAGAGTAAGGACCGCGCATTTTACTTGTAAATTCTAAGCTTTATTGTTGCTGAGATGGATAATAGTTGACAACCAAATGTTTCTAAATTTGTTGAATGCCTGGGCCAACATGCATATTCTAGCATAGATCTTATTCCTGTACTTTGGCAGTATTGTTGTCAATGACTGGTAGAGAGCAGCTATAAGTGTCAGCATAGTGTAGACACAACACATAGTCATAGTAGCAGTGTAAGATGGCGGCACTTCAACTTTGAGACATGCATAAAATAGAAGCTAATTTTCATCACTAGTCTTTAATTTTAGTTCGGACAAGCGCCACTGCAATCAGGGGCATTCCCATATCCGCTCCACCTCATATTTCAGCAATTATGGAAGTGTTCGTTTACTGGTTGTTCCTGCCCTCCACTGATTAAACGTTTAGCGTTCTTTTCCGCTGATAACGCTTCTCCCATTGTCGCCACTCGTAGCCCCGCTTTCCACCATTTCTTTGACATGTGGGTTATATTGTCTACTGTATTTGTCATTTATTTTTTAATGAAATAGTGAAAATTGTGTCATTTATCAAGGATTGAAGATGCCGGTTTAGTGATACACATCTTCCACTGCAGTAAGCGAAACTAGTCGGGTTAAAAGGTGTATTAAAAAAATACCCCCCAAAAAACTAACATTTCTGCGACAGACAGTTCTAGACTAGGTCAGGGACATCCAGCTGTTACGCCCGTCTGAAGCTGTGGATAAAAATTAACACCGATAGCAGATAAAAAAAACAGAGTGAAGATAAATTTTCTTAACTGTCTACACATGAAGATTATTTCACCTCATCAATCCCACTCAACTCCCCCCCCCCCTTTCCACCGATTAAAAAGATGAAAAGTGAACGTGGATGTGTTGTTTACAGCAAACTGTGACGTTTGTACGTTTCGGCCCAACTTAACTCTTCATTTTTATCATCATCATCATCATACCATCATCATCATACCATCATCACACCATCATGATCATCATTATACAATCATCATCATTATCATACCACCATCATCATCATAATTCCATAATCATCATCATAACATCATCATCATCATCATACTATCAGCATCATTATCATATCATCATTATACCATCATCATCGTCATACCATCATCATCATCATAACATCATCATCATGCCATCATCATCTTATCATCATCATCATCATCATCATCATCATCATCCGGTAACCCTGTGAGTTATTGAGACAACACTGACAGACTTCGTCACTCTCCTCCAAATATATCTATATTTAAAGCATTTCTCTACTCTGCGAAGTCGAGGCCTGTCCATTCTTTGTTGCTACATAACCTTCTCGGCCAGACACATCCGTCTTTAGCATGACATTTTAGAGTACGGGATTGCCTTTTTCTCTTGATTCCAACAAACGTGAGGATACTTATTAGTCTGGTCCTAGGGACACCACGAAGAGGCGGAGTATGCTTGCTTGCGTTCGCCCGATGACTAAAAGAATGCACCTCTTCATCATCCGCCCTTAAAAGGACCTTAACTGTGTGTGTGTGCGTTGTGGTTTGCAGTATTACTGATATTTGTGCCTTCCGGCCCTGTACATCCGACTTCAGCACGGAGGTTGTGTTCTGGTTTATCGATCCAGAAAATCACTGGAGTCTGCAGAAATGTGGTTTTACAGAAGAATATTGAGAATACCATGGACAGCACTAGAAGAGTAATGAAAACGTTCTGAAAGAGGCCAAAGTAAAAAGAGAGCTAATTTCCAATATTAGGAAGAAACAACCATTATTTTTTGGTCATGTAATGAGAAGAGAACAGCTGGAATATATTGTAACAACTGGGAAAATTGAGGGACGAAGAGATAGAGTGAAGCAAAAGAGAAAAGATATCAGGCAGTTTAAAAGAATGGCTTGGCAGAAGGTCAACAACAGAAATGATAAATAACTGTCGAGATCGAAAGTTGTGGAGAGACATGATCACCTACGCCAGCAGGCCCGGTACTTGATGATGATTATGGTTCACTGATTCTGTCCCAAGCCATAAGCTACGAGCCACTTCCAGCTCTATTTCTGTCAGGCGCCCCTCCTCCCAAAACTATATATAAACAGCTTCCTATAATTCAAGAAACAAAAAATGTACACAACAACCCACACCTACCTGAAACGGCTGAAATTCCTCGAAGTTCGGCCCTGCCCTGCCAATATACAGCGCGGACCCTGGCTCAATCTCCAAGTTATCAACCTTTCTTGACCAGATCACTCTATCAACTTGCTGGCAGTTCATATACAGAGTTATGTCCTCGCGTTGAACTTTCAACCCCAACTTCGTCCACCGGTTTGTTATTGATGGAACTTTGAAAGTAGCCACAACTTCTGACGTCAGCGCTGTGGGAGAGTTTGCTGTATAATAAAACTTTAAATTTTGGTAATCCTCGTTCACAGCTTCAATCAGTAATCCAAGCTGGATTATCGTGGCTGATGGATTAACAACGGTGAAGATATAACCTGGGGATCTTTGGTATGGCTTTAAGGTCATGATCACAGAAAATTGGGAGAAAAGTGGTTTATTAAAATACTTCATAGCATCCTCTTTGACGAAGGCTTCCCTCGTAAGCTCAAAGGACGGGTAGCCCTCGAGCCCGACAACGTAGTTGATCCCTTTCGTCCGCTGGTTGGGTATTCCCAGAGCTGTGAGTAGTTCAATAGTTTGGGAGTCTTCATCATCTGTTGATGAATAGAGAAAAAGGTATTCGTTAGAGAAATAACAACAGGTGTATGCTATAGAGAAATAACAACAGTTATGTTAGAGAAATAACAACAGTTATGTTAGAGAAATAACAACAGGTATGTTAGAGATATAACAACAGGTATATGTTATAGAGAAATAACAACAGTTATGTTAGAGAAATAACAACAGTTATGTTAGAGAAATAACAACAGGTATGTTAGATAAATAACAACAGTTATGTTAGAGAAATAACAACAGTTATGTTAGATAAATAACAACAGGTATGTTAGAGAAATAACAACAGTTATGTTAGAGAAATAACAACAGGTATGTTAGATAAATAACAACAGTTATGTTAGAGAAATAACAACAGGTATGTTAGATAAATAACAACAGTTATGTTAGAGAAATAACAACAGGTATGTTAGATAAATAACAACAGTTATGTTAGAGAAACGTCGTTCAGATTTGTGTCGCCCATTTATTACGAAAAGATTTAATGGTTACTTTTTTATGTTCTTTTTTTTCATCTCTCATTTAAACTACTGCTACGAGATTATAATGAGCAGCTGTGTGTTTTAATCCGAGCAATAATCTCACATTCTTTCCTCACAGGCGTATTTTTAGCCCTCTATACAGCCTCCATGTTTTAAATCCAAAACGAGACATATCGAAGGTGAATCGAGATAAAAAGTCAGACAATCGACCGCTGTTCTAGTGAGTGCAATCAAAGATGATTTTTCAGATCTCACTCTCCCAACAGATTAAAGAATTGAAGTTCCCCAGTGTATTGTGAACGCACAGTGTATTGTGAACACACAGTGTATTGTGAACGCAGACTTACCGGACCAGTTGCCATTATCAGAGATAAAAAAAAAGCTAGCGAACGCAAAAAATTTTTTTAAATTAAAAAATTTAGAATTGAAAGGGAGTGGAGTGTAGTCTAGAGCTACGACGGCCGGCCTCATGACAAGAAGAACACGGGTTCAAGACCCACTGTGGGTTTTTTTTTTTTTTTTTTCAGAAACAACGAAAAAATTAAAAGGCTGCTTCTTTCTGGCGTTACACTCCCCAGAACTTCTCGGTAGAGAGATCCGAAGTCCAGCCCTCTCGGATAACGGCCGGCATAAAAAAAAAACAAAAAAAAACATGAGGTCCCGCGTGCAGTCGCGCACGTTAAAGGCCCTTGTTAAAATAAAATAAAAAGAAAAGGAACTGGTTGGTCTAGTGGCAAGACGCCGGCCTCGAGACAGAGAGGTTGTGCGTTCAAATCCCGGCTGCCCTTGTTGAGATTTTTATTTACGATTTCTCTCTGTGGCAACCACCCCTAGCCTCAGCAGTGAGGCCCGGCTTGAAACGTCAATTACTCATTGACGGAAAAAAAAATATGAGTACCTCCGAAGACGGAGTTATCTGCCTGTGGGGCGAGGGAACCCTGTGCACACTGCTGCCAAGGAAAAAAACGGATTAACACGTAAAAGAATGCATAAAAATGCGAAGCTAAAAATGATTTTTTTTTTCAATTTGACATTTTTGATTACTTTTACTTTCATATCCGTGTGTGTGTTTTTGTTTGTTCCTGCTGAAGGCCTATTAGGCCGAAACGTCGTTTAATCTGTGTCGTCTACTTATCGCGTAAAGCTTCTAACATACCATTTTTTTCAATTTTTTATTTTTCCTCACATTCAGCTTTACTGCAGCTTCGTATTTTTATGCATTCATTTGCATTTCTTTGCCTTAACCCCTTACTAGTACAATACCGCTGTTACTTTATGTTTGTATTTCGTCCTAAGTGTTTACTTTAGTATTTATATTTCAGTTCGACATTTTTCATTAGTTTTACTTACATATCCGAGTGTTTGTGTTTTTTTTGTTTGTTCCTGCTGAAGGCCTATTGGGCCGAAACGTCGTTTAATCTGTGTCGTCTACTTATCGCGTAAAGCTTCTAACGTACCATTTTTTCTGTTTTTTTTTTATTTTTAACACGTAAAATTCAGTTCCTAGTCTCTAGGGACTTCGTCGGTAGTAAAAGCTGGCGAACGCAAATAAAAAGAAAACAAAAACATATACAATTTAAAAAATAGCCTAATATTGAAAAAGAGTAAGACATATCTATGGACGAAGTAAAGAAGTAAAGGCATAAAATGCAGCAAGATGCGTAGGAGATGCGAAGCTGTTGTAAAGCTGAAAATAATATCAATTCTAAAACTAAAAAAAAGGAAGAAAAATGTGGTATGGTGACAGCTTTACGTGGTAATGGACAAAACAAAAGTCGACGTTCCAGCCAAGTAGGCCTTCATCTGGAACAACACAAATATATATATAAGGATATGTAAATAAATCTAACTACATGGCGATAATATGCTAGATACTCAAGAAAAGAAATAAAGAGGGGTCACTTCCCTGTGTTCCAGAGCGTGGTCAGTCTCTGAATGGACAAAAGCACGGGCAAAACTTGCAAAAAGAAAACTACTCACTGTAGATCCTTAGCCGTGCTACGGAGTTCGTGTACGATTCACCTCGGATCTTATCGAAGGGGATAGGGGAGCACGTATCGATTTGTTCGGTGTACAGTAATGATGCTCTTGATAACAACAACAACAACAGCAGCAGCAGCAACAACAAAAACAACAGCAGCAGCAGCAACAACAACAACAACAGCAGCAACAACAACAACAACAACAACAGCAGCAACAAAAACAACAGCAGCAACAACAACAACAACAACAGCAGCAGCAACAAAAACAACAGCAGCAACAACAACAACAACAACAACAGCAGCAGCAACATCAGGAGCAACAACAACAACAACAACAGCAGCAGCAACAACAACAGCAGCAGCAACAACAACAACAGCAGCAGCAGCAGCAGCAACAGCAACAACAACAACAACAGCAGCAGTGGCAACAACAAGAACAGCAGCAGCGGCAACAACAACAACAGCAACAACAGCAACAACAACAACAACAGCAGCAGCAACAACAGCAGCAACAGCAAAAACAACAACAGCAGCAGCAGCAACAACAACAACAACAGCAGCAACAACAGCAGTGGCAACAACAAGAACAGCAGCAGCGGCAACAACAACAACAACAACAACAGCAACAACAACAGCAACAACAACAGCAGAAGCAGCAGCAACAACAACAACAACAGCAGACGCAGCAACAACAGTAACAATATAAAAACAACAGCAAAAGCAGCAACAGCAAGAACAGCAACAGCAAGAACAGCAACAGCAACAAAAGCAAAATCTTTAGACATTTCAAATGTTAACTTTTAAAGCGAGTCCAGGACGCCAGACTGCACGTAAGTTATGAACGTCAGTGACTCAGAGCTAATCGTTTGAGTCAGGAAAATTTAACAGCTGATCAGAATAATTATTATCATCCCAACGTTGTGCTACCGATGCCAGTCATACACCCTAGACTCAAGAACAACAAAAAAATTATCTCTACTGAGATTAAATGTGTCAGACGAATGGCAGGAGACAGCATGGGAGATAAAACAATCAATGGGGGAAAAAAATAGAAAAGAAAAATCTAGGAATAAATCCCGACATTGCAAACATAAAGAAACAACATATAAAATGGATTGGTCACGCGAAAAGATCGAAAGACCCCAACATATAAAATGGTTTGGTCACGCGAAAAGATCGAAAGACCACAACATATAAAATGGTTTGGTCACGCGAAAAGATGGAAAGACCATAACGAGCCTCTAATAAACGTTACGAGAACACCAGACCCAATGGCCGAACACGAAAAAGATGGATTGACGGAATATTAGAAAAAATAGAAAACGTAGCAGCATGACAAAGTAGACGATGATGGAGAAAAAGAAGAAGAAGAAGACAGAAGAAGAAAAAAGAAGAATATATGAAAACGAAGAGAAATATGATACTACATATTTCATATTAAAAGAATAATCGAATTAATGTTGATAATATAACATAACCCTGTTTATATGTTCTGTTGATTACTCATCAACATTTGACTGCGAACAACATCAGATAATGTTGAGGATCATGACAGACTTGTTATTTTGACCTCACCTAGTGCAAATGATAAAAGTCTTTTAACAAACATCACATTTGCAAGTGTTGCAAATGATATATGGTTTCGTTTAGGATACGGAGTGAGACAAGAGTGCTGCTTATCACCTTTATCTATTTCAACATGTATGCAGAGAATATAATGAGAAACGACAGAGAAGCAAAACAAGAAAAGAAGAAAAACAAAAACGCAACTAAAATGTGATTCTCTTACTCCTAAAGGTGAAGTAATACAAGAAATGTGATAATGTGATGATACAGCTCTTTTATCCACCACAATTAGTGGTATTGAAAGAAGAAAAATAGTTCTTAAATGTTATGTAGAGCCAGTCTTAACATATGGATGTGAATCACGGACAATAGGACAACAGACAAGAAAATCACTAAGGATGTAAAATTTAGTTTTACAGAATAATATTGAGAATACCACGGACAGCTAAGAAGAGTAATGAAAATGTTCTGAAAGAGGTCAAAGCAAAAAGAGAGCTAATTTCCAATATTAGGAAGAAACAATCATCATTTTTTGGCCATGTGATGAGAAGAGAACAACTGGAATATATTGTAACAACTGGAAAAATTGAGGATGAAGAGATAGAGGGAAGCAAAGAGAAAACATACCCGACAGCTTAAGAGAATGGCTTGGCAGAAGGTCAACATCAGAAATGATAAATAACTGTCGAGACCGAAAGTTGTGGAGAGACATGATCACCCACGCCAGCAGGCCCGGTACTTGATAATGATAATGATCTTATGTTATATTAGGATCATCAATACTGCGCAAAGAAATATATAAATACCACGTACAGCTGTTACCATACCACTTCCCCCATCCCCCTTTTTTTTTAAATTGTCACAAGTTATGAAAGGACGTCCCTTTTCTTCAATAGTTCACACAGATGCTGGCAGAAAGGGTGGAGTATCGACTCAATTGATAACGGTGTCAAAGACAGGAGCTGGATCAGTCTGGTATCGGGCTCAAGGGACAGCTGGGACCAAAGTTGATAAGAGACCAGAACCAATCAGAACGCAATGCAAGTAAATGTTTGGAAACTGTCGATAAACAAATATATGAACTGGAGGAGTCTTAAACCACAGAGCGAGCGGGAGAGAAAGAAGAGAGACGAATAGGAGAGTCAGATTTGGCGGACGGACGGAGAGACAGACAGACAGAAGGAGAGACATATTTGGCGGACGGACGGACGGAGAGACAGACAGAAGGAGAGACATATTTAGCGGACGGACGGACGGACGGAGAGACAGACAGACAGAAGGAGAGACATATTTGGCGGACGGACAGATGGAGAGACAGACAGACAGAAGGAGAGACAGATTTGGCGGACGGACGGACGGAGAGACAGACAGACAGAAGGAGAGACAGATTTGGCGGACGGACGGACGGAGAGACAGACAGACAGAGGGAGAGACAGATTTGGCGGACGGACGGAGAGACAGACAGACAGAAGGAGAGACATATTTGGCGGACGGACAGATGGAGAGACAGACAGACAGAAGGAGAGACAGATTTGGCGGACGGACGGACGGAGAGACAGACAGACAGAAGGAGAGACAGATTTGGCGGACGGACAGATGGAGAGACAGACAGACAGAAGGAGAGACAGATTTGGCGGACGGACGGACGGAGAGACAGACAGACAGAGGGAGAGACAGATTTGGCGGACGGACGGACGGAGAGACAGACAGACAGAGGGAGAGACAGATTTGGCGGACGGACGGACGGAGAGACAGACAGACAGAAGGAGAGACAGATTTGCCGGACGGACGGACGGACGGACGGAGAGACAGACAGACAGAAGGAGAGACAGACAGACAGAAGGAGAGACAGACAGACAGAAGGAGAGACAGACAGACAGAAGGAGAGACAGACAGACAGAAGGAGAGACAGACAGACAGAAGGAGAGACAGACAGACAGAAGGAGAGACAGACAGACAGAAGGAGTGACAGACAGACAGAAGGAGAGACAGATTTGCCGGACGGACGGACGGAGAGTCAGACAGACAGAAGGAGAGACAGACAGACGGAGGGAGAGACAGACAGACCGACGGAGAGGCAGACAGAAGGAGAGACAGATTTGCCGGACAGACGGACGGAGTGACAGACAGACAGAAGGAGAGACAGATTTGGCGGACGGACAGACGGAGAGACAGACAGACAGAAGGAGAGACAGATTTGCCGGACGGACGGACGGACGGAGAGTCAGACATATAGAAGGAGAGACATATTTGCCGGACGAACGGACGGAGAGACAGACAGACAGAAGGAGAGACAGATTTGCCGGACGGACGGACGGACGGAGAGACAGACAGACAGAAGGAGAGACAGATTTGCCGGACGAACGGACGGAGAGTCAGACAGACAGAAGGAGAGACAGATTTGCCGGACGGACGGACGGAGAAACAGACAGACAGAAGGAGAGACAGATTTGCCGGACGGACGGACGGAGAGACAGACAGACAGAAGGAGAGACAGATTTGCCGGACGGACGGACGGAGAGTCAGACAGATAGAAGGAGAGACAGATTTGACGGACAGATGGAGCGACAGACAGATAGAAAGAGAGACAGATTTAGCGGACGGACGGACGTACAAAGAGACAGACGGACGGGCGGATGGATGGGTGAATGGGTGGGTGGTTAGGTAGGTATGTAGGGAGGTAGGTAGATATGTTGACAAAGAAACAGACAGACAGACAGACAGACAGACAGACAGACATACAGACATACAGACATACAGACATACAGACAGACAGACAGACAGACATACAGACAGACAAATGCTAAAGTGTTACAAATCAACTTAACTTAAAAAGAAATAGAAAAAATGTGGTGAAGAAATAGGGAGAATTAAACAAAAAGAAAAATACACAACACTCACACAAAACACAACCTAATGACAACATCCCACGCGCAACAAACATCACACCACTATCGTCGCTCCTGCTGTGTAACCGATCCAAGTTTGATAACATTCCCACGATGCAGCATTTTGATGAAGTCAACTGAATAAAATAAAAACACTCAATGGAATCCATCAGCAACTTGTGTGTTTTTTTTTTAATAAACGTGCCACACTGAAAGAGAAACGTGGAGCTGTAGGCTGTTGCAAATTAAATCTCATGGTGTGTTGTAGATTGCTGTTTCTTTACTTTAATTCTTTGTAATCTGGGAGAGAGAGAGAGTGAGAGAGAGAGAGAGAGAGAGAGAAAGATAGAGAACTGGAGACAAAGAAGGATAATGAGAGAAAGAGAGAGAATAAAGAGGGAGAGAAAAATAGAGAGGATTAAGAGAAAGATATAGAAAAGGAGACAAAGAGGGAGAAAGAGTGAGAGAGATTAGAGGAAGAGAAAGAGAGACAAAGAGAGAGGAGGGGGAAGATTGAGAAAAAAAATAGAGAACGAGTGAGAAAGAGAGATTTAGAGGAGAGTAAAAGAGAGAGAGAGAGAGAGAGAGAGAGAGAGAGAAAGAAAAAAGAAAGACAGAATGAGTAATAGAAAAAGAAAGAGGCATATATTGAGAAAAAGAAATAGAAGAGAGAGAGAGAGAGAGAGAGAGAGAGAGAGAGAAAGGGAGATAAAGAGAGACATGTGGAAAGAAAGAGTAAAAATAGAAAGAGAGAGAACGACAAGGAAAATGAAAGATAAAGAGAAAAGAAAGAGAGAAAGACAAGAGAACAGAGAGTGTAAGGGAGAAAAACAGAAAACAAGGAAGGAGAGAGAGAGAGAGAGAGAGAGAGAGAGAGAGAGAGAGAGAAAGCAATCAAAAGAGAGTGGATGTTTTTTTTTTTTTTTTTTCCAGTGGCAAAATCCCAAAATCGTGTTCTTTCCGTGAATGAAACACCCACAAAGCTTTCAAAAGTACATAAGTTAAGGTCAGGTTAAGATAAAATAGAGAAAAAGAAATGAAATAGAGAACGAGGGCCAGTGACATCACAGGGCATCTTATCGTTAGAATCTTCCTGAAATAAGTGTCAATAAATATCTGCAGATTTCTTGAATGGACCAGTGAGAAAGAAAGATGTGTAAGAGAGATAAGAGAAAGAGAGATGTGTAAGAGAGATAAGAGAAAGAGAGATGTGTAAGAGAGATAAGAGAAAGAGAGATGTGTAAGAGAGATAAGAGAAAGAGAGATGTGTAAGAGAGATAAGAGAAAGAGAGATGTGTAAGAGAGATAAGAGAAAGAGAGATGTGTAAGAGAGATAATAGAAAGAGAGGTGTGTACGAGAGATAAGAGAAAGAGAGGTGTGTACGAGAGATAAGAGAAAGAGAGATGTGTACGAGAGATAAGAGAAAGAGAGATGTGTGAGATAAGAGAAAGAGAGATGTCTAAGAGAGATAAGAGAAAGAGAGATGTGTACGAGAGATAAGAGAAAGAGAGATGTGTGAGATAAGAGAAAGAGAGATGTGTAAGAGAGATAAGAGAAAGAGAGATGTGTAAGAGAGATAAGAGAAAGAGAGATGTGTAAGAGAGATAAGAGAAAGAGAGATGTGTAAGAGAGATAAGAGAAAGAGAGATGTGTAAGAGAGATAAGAGAAAGAGAGATGTGTAAGAGAGATAAGAGAAAGAGAGATGTGTAAGAGAGATAATAGAAAGAGAGGTGTGTACGAGAGATAAGAGAAAGAGAGGTGTGTACGAGAGATAAGAGAAATAGAGATGTGTACGAGAGATAAGAGAAAGAGAGATGTGTGAGATAAGAGAAAGAGAGATGTCTAAGAGAGATAAGAGAAAGAGAGATGTGTACGAGAGATAAGAGAAAGAGAGATGTGTGAGATAAGAGAAAGAGAGATGTGTAAGAGAGATAAGAGAAAGAGAGATGTGTAAGAGAGATAAGAGAAAGAGAGATGTGTAAGAGAGATAAGAGAAAGAGAGATGTGTAAGAGAGATAAGAGAAAGAG
>JAVIAB010000145.1:15422378-15522378 GCA_032433765.1 Megaustenia siamemsis | reverse complement strand
GGAGGTACTCATACTTTTTCAGTCGATGAGTAATTGATGTTTCAAGCCGGGCCTCGCTGCTGAGACCAGTGGTGGTTGCCGCAGAGAGAAAATCATAAATAAAAATCCGATGTAGTCGGGATTTGAACCCACAACCTCTCTGTCTTGAGGCCGCCGTCTTGCCTCGAGACCAACCAGTCCCCCAAATTGGACTTCCATATGTTTCCCAAGAAACATCTTATACGGAGTATATTCATTCCCACTTTGTGCTATCAGTGCTAGGAATGATTGCTTACGATTAAGCATAAGAGATGAGATATCTGAGCATTTCTCATGGAGTGATCACAAAAGACCGAAACAGAAGCGATATTATAAGAGAAAGAGCAGTCAATGAATCAATCCTAAACTACCGATATTATAAGAGAAAGATCAGTCAATGAATCAATCCTAAACTACCGATATTATAAGAGAAAGAGCAGTCAATGAATCAATCCTAAACTACCGATATTATAAGAGAAAGAGCAGTCAATGAATCAATCCTAAACTACCGATATTATAAGAGAAAGAGCAGTCAATGAATCAATCCTAAACTACCGATATTATAAGAGAAAGGGTAGTCAATGAATCAATCCTAAACTACCGATATTATAAGAGAAAGAGTAGTCAATGAATCAATCCTAAACTACATATAGAAACAACAAATAACCTGGTTTGCTCATGTAGAAAGAATCCAGTGTGGTTCTTTTCCATAGAAATACTATACACCACAAGAGAACCATCCGTTCAGGTATGATGAAGCCAAATCCATCCTCAAGGGTCAGTTGCATGAAAAATGGAAACGAGAACACCCAAAGCATAACGAGAGTGACGGATACCATCAACTATCAAGGATGGATCAGGTCATCATACTTCGCCTACGTACTGGCCACAATAGAATGAGAAATCACATGTTCACCAAATTCAAAATAGGTACAACCAGCCTATGCCACTGTACACTGGACAATATGGCTACAAAACATGTTCTACAGGATTGCCCCCAGTACACAGCCTGAGAAGAGCAATGTGGTCCACACCCACCTCCCTGGAGGAGAAACTATATGGGGCAATAGAATTCACTTAAACAGACAGTTGACTTTATGAGAGAGTCTGGAATTCTACTCTGATTGAGTCTTGATCGCAGAGAGAGAGAGAGAGAGAGAGAGAGAGAGAGAGAAACACTATAATACATGTTGTGATAGAAGAGCAAGAGGTCAACACTGAGTAAGATGGGCAATAAAGTAAAAAAGTAGAGAGCCCCGTCACGCCAAGCGACGTATAGGGAATATGGTGTTAGTGACCATACATTTTACAGACCTTCAGCGCATGATTGTTGGGGTAATGTGCAGATATGGGCAGACAACATCAAAAGAAACACGACAACATCCAATAACACGGAGTGAAGCTGCCAACAAGGCGAGAACCAGAACTTTGAAACTGCCTCCACAGCTGAACGGGTACAAGAAGAAGTGAATAAATAAGAAAAGAAAGAAAGACAGAAAGAAAGAAAGAAAGAAAGAAAGAAAGAAAGAAAGAAAGAAAGTAAGGGTAAAATAAAGGTGGTCATAAGTTACTTAGCTAGTGTAAAATGTCGTGGTCGCTGACTAGGTTGATATATAACACACATTACTAGGTTGATATATAACACACATTATTAGGATCATATATAACACACATTACTATGTTGATATATAACACACATTACTAGGTTGATATATAACACACATTATTAGAATCATATATAACACACATTACTATGTTGATACATAACAGACATTACTAGGTAGATATATAACACACATTATTAGGATCATATATAACACACATTACTATGTTGATATATAACACACATTACTTGGTTGATATATAACACACATTATTAGGATCATATATAACACACATTACTATGTTGTATATAACACACATTACTAGGTTCATATATAACACACATTACTAGGCTGATGTATAACACACATTACTAGGTTCGAATATAACACACATTGCTAGGTTCATTTATAACACACATTGCTAGGTTCATATATAACACACATTACTAGGTTCATTTATAACACACATTGCTAGGTTCATATATAACACACATTGAATACACTGTATTGGACAGCTTGAGAACCACAGTACTCAAACAAAGATACATCGCTCACAATGTCAGCAGAAATTCAATTTTTGCCACAATCAGCCTTTTACGCGGATGTAAAGTTCAGAATCAGCACAAAAGCTTGCCAACCCAATTAACGAAACAATGTATCAAACATAAAAATAAAAACGTAATTGTGGAAGTTCTTCATTGGCAGTTTCTAAATATAGATCACAGCTGTTTGTGAATGAGACTTTAGTTGATCTGCTTATTTGTGTCTTTCAAGGAAAAAAAAAAACATACTTATATTGTACATTCAAAGTGGTTAGAAAAAGCTGTATCTTAAATGTGGACAAATTTTGTGGTAAAAAAAATTGAATGCTGCACCTACTCCAGAATACAAAAACGGAATGTAACGAAAGATCATATCTGAGTGATCATCAGCTATTACAGTGTCTCTTTATAACACACTTCACACGAGTAAAGTGCCCTAAAAAAATAAATACGTCTTCACACAATAACCACCTTTTTAACTTCTCATGCATGCCCACATTTTAAAAAAATCAGTTAAGCTCTTCCGCTGTCTTGGTTATTTGGTTATAGAAGGCCTCGGTATCACTGCAAACGAAATAAAATCCATAATTGCTCAACCGACCGTGCCAGTGGAATCATCCGAATTATTAACTCATCTCCCAAACAAAGAAAGGTAGCTGTAGTCCCCATCATAGCAGTCTCAGCACACGCCAAAAGGCATAAGGCGAAACCACACATAAAGTGAACACGGCCAACTGTTCCCTGTCATACGATAACAGCATTCATCGTAAGCAATTGGAATATCGGAACATGATCAAAACGGATGAAACACACAGCTCACGGTGTGCACAGAGCAGTTAACTCAGTAGCTCCTGCAACAAGCCGGACTTGGGATATGAGGAAACTGCAACAAGGAACACTTTTCAGATAGCCTTCAATGGTTCCTGCCGCCTATCCACCTTATTGCCCGGAAGTTCACGTCCTCCAGAAAATGATGATCGTCATAGTATTTAAATGTATAGCGCTTGATGATGTTAGGACATCGTGTTTGACTCCAACTCCAAACATACAAAACACAGTTCGTCATCAGATTATCCCCGTTGCACACCAAACAACAGATCGCAAGATTAGCGCATGGTCGGTCTTGGGACTCACGATGAGCCATTATGATGACGTAGCACGCACAAAATGTCTGCGCCCATGGATTCCTGATTACTCTAGTGAATGCAGTCTACAACGAACAAAACATGGTGCAAACTTCCCAAAGAGATGAAACTTCGGCTGACTTGACGGAGCCCACCACATGACGGAGTCCACATTCCGCTGTCTACACCACATTATATCTCCACTCTTTTTTCAACGATTTATTTTATCCCCAACACACTCCGTAGATTGAAGGATCAAACACCAGTTGAAGGAAACAAATATTTCTAACTAAGAAGGTCTTAGCGATCACTCAATGCCCTTAAATGTGTATCAGATATGTTGTCGTGGAGAAAAGGGCAGCTGGGAAAAGGGCGAACCGGCCACCTCACCTTATGAAACGAGGGGCTTAATACAATGAAGTCATTAATGTTTCATTACTAAATAATAATATAATAATTTCAATAACATTACGGACAATAATAGCACTAATAACATCAGTAACAAAAATGGTATTAACAAGTGTAAGAATAATAACAATAACAATAACAACAATAACAATACAATAATAACATTAATAATAACAACAGTAACAATAATAATAATAATAACAATAATAATAATAATAACAACAACAACAATAATAATAATAATAGCAATATCAACAACAACAATATTAAGAACAACAATAATAACAACAATAATAACAACAATAATAACAACAGTACTAATAATATCAAGAACAATAATAATAATAATAATAATAACAACAACAAAATAGTATTAAAAATAATAAAAACAATAATACCAACAGTAATAACAACATCAATAACTGGCATATATAGTCTATGTATGTAATAAACAGTAGGAGGGGACATATAGCACACACCCCTATCATACAAATAATCTAACCTCACCTCGGAAGTTTCCCTCTATAATAATATTCATTTATTATTATTTGTCTCCAGTCTAAACCACTGGAAACTACTATTCGTGCTGTTTCGTCCTATAAATGTTTGTCTCAAAGCAAATATTCATCCCTACCCTATCCGGGAGATACTTGTCTTAATAGGAGAAATACAGATACACTATGTATTTCCGAGCTGTGATCGCGGCCATATAGTCATGAGAACACCTGCGCGAAAGACATTGTGCACGATAGCTTTTTTAGTTAGCTGAGTGGCAGTGTTTCCTAGCGTTTGAGACAAGGCACTGTGCCAAGGAGTACAGGTTCAATCCTGCTTCGGATCAAAAATTGTTCTTTTTTTTTTTTTTATTATTGTTTGATCATTTGTCATTTTTTTCCGAGTGCTGTAAACATACTTCTTCCTCTGAATTGATTCGCTGGTCTGTGTAACCCTGCTGCTGTAAACGTGAAGATGATTGTAGAAAATGACAACCACCTCTCAACGAAGAAGGAGAGAGGAGTGGGGACTCACCACCCATTTATATACGAATAAAAAAAAATAATAAAGTGCCCCCGTCACCCCAATTGGTGTATAGGGAATATGGTGTTAGTGACCATACATTTTACAGACCCTCGGCACATGATTTTTGGGCTAATGTGGTCGGTATTACACCCGTGCCGCTTTACTTTCCCAGAAAAAAAAAATCCGGTACCCATTAAAGGCTGGGTTAACCGGAAGCCGTCTGTTGGGATCGAACCCTACCTCTTGTCCTTTGTAGTCCAGTTCACTAACCACTGAGCTATTGCGGCGCCCCTTTATATAGGAATCACAAGAAGTAAAGAAAGAATTTGACATTTAGGTTGAGAATCTCCCGTGGAAGACCTAACATAAACCACTAGCCTGTGGGTTCTTGTAAACATGGTAGAGCCAGAGGGCTACAAAAACTTTCACAAGAACGTGTCTGCTTACAAGATAACAACGTGCCAGGGATTACTCATTTACTCTGTAGAAGCAGGTCTACTTTTCTTTCTGATGACACAGCTTTTTATCCAATTTTCTTTCTGATCTTTTTTGTTTTGCTGTGACCACTTTTCCCACTGTCGTTCATATTCTTCTGTTGTTAATATTTCCTTTCTTTCTATCATCTTTTCCTTCTACTTTTGCCCTTTTTCTATTTAAAAAAGGAAGCCATTTCCATAATTTCTTATATATATATATATAGACATGTATATTTATTTATTTACTGTGTTCTCTTTTCTTTTCATTTAGACAATATTTACTTTTCTTATAGTTTATATCTTTATTTTTCTTTAAAGATACTTACTTTTTTATATTTTATAACTTCTTTTTCTCTCAAGAAATGTTTACTTTTCTTATGCTTTATCCTTTATCTGTAAAAAATACTTACTTTTTGTGGTTTCTTTTCTAATCCTTTAAATAATATTTACTTTTTTGTTTGTTTCATTTTTCATTATAAAAAAAAAAATTGCCTCTGTGACAGGGATTAATTTGACATGAAAGATTTGCATTCCTGAAGGTGTCTCGGCAATCATCGGTCTGTGGATGAATTCTACAGCAGTGAGGGTCACTCATGTGACTGCAGAGAAATAATTTGAGTCGGAAAACGATGCTCTGTGAGTGCTTTTTACTTCTTCTCCTCCTCTCCTCTCCTCTTCTCTTCCTATTTTTCTTCATCTTCCTCCTTTTCTTCCTCTTCTTCTCCTTCCTCCTCCCCTTCTTCTTCCTCCTTCTCTTCTTCTTCCTCCTCTTCTTCTTCCTCCTATTCTCCTTCTCCCTCCTCCTTCTTCATTCTCTTCTCCTTCTTCTTCTCTTTTTTTCTTCTTCTTTTTCTTCCTTCTCCTTCTTCTTCTTCCTTCTCTTCTCCTTCTTCCTCCTCCTTTTCCTCCTCCTCCTCCTCTTCTTCTTCCTCCTCTTCTCCTTCTGCTTCCTCTTCCACCTCCCCTTCTTCCTCCTCCTATTTTTCTTCCTCCTTTTCTTCCTCCTATTCTTCTTCCTCCTATTCTCCTTCCTCCTCCTATTCTCCTTCCTCCTCCTCCTCTTCTTCTTCTTCCTCCTCTCCCTTTTCTTTTTCCTCCTCCTCTTCTTCTTCTTCCCCTCTTCTTCTTTCTCTTACTCCCCCTCTACTTCTTCTTCCTCCTCTCAACTCCAAGTGGAGTATAGACTCCAACACGTCATGTTTCTTGCCACCCTCTTAATGTCGCTCCATGTCTTCTCCATCATCATCATCACCATCATCATCATCTTCTCTACTGCCACCTACCTTCTCTAAATATATTCTGGCTTCCTCTTTCTCTGAACTGGGAAGTCCCAACAAAAAGGTGTCATATCCAGCGCTATCGGCTTTGTTTTATCTCTATGTCCACTGGTATTTGAGCGATACTTTTCCACAAATTTCTAAATTAGTGATTTTGCCCTGCCCATTTAGGACTGCAGTGAATGCCAACCTATATACGAGGTATTAATTGAGTGTGTTTGAAAACATAGCGAAGAGCAAAATTTCAGTCTAAAATTTAAAAAATTGTTGGGGTCAACGAGCTTATCATTGAGTGACTCGCTTCTCACTTTATATTTGTGATAGGACCATCATTTCTGACAATGTTTAATCAAAAACAAAAAAAAAAAAAAAAAAAAAAAGTAAAGAGCTCCATCCCTCCAAGTGGTATTTAGGGAATATGGTGTTAGTGACCATCATTTATTTTATGGAACTTCAGCACATGATTTTTGGAGTAATGTGGTCAGTATTACGCCCGTGCAGTTTTACTTTCCCAGAAAAAAATCCGGTACTCATTTAAGGTTGGGTGAACCCGGAAGCCGTCGGTTGGGATCGAACACTACCTTTTGTCCTCTGTAGTCCGGTTCTTGAGGGAGCCGCGATAGCTCAGTGGTTAGTGAACTGGACTACAAAGGACAAGGGGTAGGGTTCGATCCCAACCGACAGCTTCCGGGTTCACCCAGCCTTAAATGGGTACAGGATTTTTTTTCTGGGAAAGTAAAGCAGCACGGGCGTTATACTGACCACATTACCCCAAAAATCATGTGCTGAAAGTCTGTAAAATATAGGGTCACTAACACCATATTTCCCTATACGCCACTTGGCGTGACGGGGGTACTTTACTACTTTTACTTAGTCCGGTTCTTGAAGTCTTAAAACAACTAAAAATGAAAAGAGAACTACTAAACACAATTCAAACAAGACAAATGCGATTTTGGGGCCATCTTAAAAGACACAACAGCCTACTAAAAGTAATCCTGGAGGGGAAAATACAAGGTAAAAGAGGCAGAGGCAGACCAAGGCTGACGTGGACGAGTAACATCAAAAGATGGACAAACCAGCCTAAGACAACCTGCACCATCAAAGCAAGAGACAGAGCAGAATGACGCTCCATGGTAGCCAACCTTCGTTGCGGAGATGGCACTCGATGATGATGATGATGATGATGATGATGAGTCCAGTTCACTAACCACTGAGCTACCGAGGCTCCCGCTAACCTATATACGATGTATTGAGTTTAAAAACACAGTGAGATCAAAACTTATGTCTAAAATGTAAAATAAACAACGAAGATAAGATCACTGACAAAATAAGAAGCCAAAACAAGATCATCATCAACAGTGAGGAACTTGAAATTGTAACAAAATATGAATATCTGGGATCTGTAGTAACTAACAATGGAGACTAACAGAAAAAAAGATCAAAAGAAGATTAGCAATGACAATACAAAAATTGGGAGCCGCGATAGCGCAGGGGTTAGTGAACAGGACTACAAAGGACAAGGGGTAGGGTTCTATCCCAACCGACGACTTCCGGGTTCACCCAGCCTTAAATGGGTACCGGATTTTTTTTCTGGGAAAGTAAAACAGCATGGGTGTAATACCGACCACATTACCCCAAAAATCATGTGCTGAAGGTGTGTAAAATATAGGGTCACTAACACCATATTTCCCTATACGCCACTTGGCGTGACGGGGGCACTTTACTTTACTTTTCTTTTTGCTTAATACAAAAATTAAAAGCCATGAAGAACATGTGGCACAAAACCAGCAGGTTAGTACAATTAAAATAACTGAGGACATGTGTCTTTCCGATACCAACATAAGGCTGTAAATCATGGACAATTTTGCAAACAACAAGGAAGAAAATCGATTCATTCGAAACAAAATGCTACAGAAAATTTATTAAGATACCTTAGATTATGACAAACAGCAATGAAGACATGCTAAACGATTTAAACATTAAAGAGAACTAGCATATAACTATTATTCTACAGAATAAATTAAAATACTATGGTCACGACAAAAGACACATCGGGCCGGAGAGAACAATAATGGAAGGCATGTATCCTGAACGACGCATCAGAGGCAGACCATGAGGAAGTTGGTTTCAAGACATCAAGGAGACCCTGACCACGACAAGAATAGATATCTGGCTAGAGACGGAGATTCTTCCAGACGGGCTGTAGTGGATGTAACGTTCTGTGGGAGATCTGGCTAGAGACGGAGATTCTTTCAGACGGGCTGTAGTGGATGTAACGTTCTGTGGGAGATCTGGCTAGAGACGGAGATTCTTTCAGACGGGCTGTAGTGGATGCAACGTTCTGTGAGAGATCTGGCTAGAGACGGAGATTCTTCCAGACGGGCTGTAGTGGATGTAACGTTCTGTGGGAGATCTGGCTAGAGACGGAGATTCTTTCAGACGGGCTGTAGTGGATGTAACGTTCTGTGAGAGATCTGGCTAGAGACGGAGATTCTTTCAGACGGGCTGTAGTGAATGTAACGTTCTGTGAGAGATCTGGCTAGAGACAGAGATTCTTTCAGACGGGCTGTAGTGAATGTAACGTTCTGTGAGAGATCTGGCTAGAGATGGAGATTCTTTCAGACGGGCTGTAGTGAATGCAACGTTCTGTGGGAGATCTGGCTAGAGACAGAGATTCTTTCAGACAGGCTGTGGTGAATGCAACGTTCTGTGGGAGATCTGGCTAGAGACAGAGATTCTTTCAGACGGGCTGTAGTGAATGCAACGTTCTGTGGGAAATCTGGCTAGAGACAGAGATTCTTTCAAACGGGCTGTAGTGAATGTAACGTTCTGTGGGAGATCTGGCTAGAGACAGAGATTCTTTCAGACGGGCTGTAGTGAATGTAACGTTCTGTGGGAGATCTGGCTAGAGACAGAGATTCTTTCAGACGGGCTGTAGTGAATGCGACGTTCTATGGGAGATCTGGCTAGAGACAGAGATTCTTTCAGATGGGCTGTGGTGAATGCAACGTTCTGTGGGAGATCTGGCTAGAGACAGAGGTTCTTTCAGACGGGCTGTGGTGAATGCAACGTTCTGTGGGAGATATGGCTAGAGACAGAGATTCTTTCAGACAGGCTGTGGTGAATGCAACGTTCTGTGAGAGATCTGGCTAGAGACGGAGATTCTTCCAGACGGGCTGTAGTGAATGCAACGTTCTGTGGGAGATCTGGCTAGAGACAGAGATTCTTTCAGACGGGTTGTAGTGAATGCAACATTCTGTGGGAGATCTGGCTAGAGACAGAGATTCTTTCAGACGGGCTGTGGTGAATGCAACGTTCTGTGGGAGATCTGACTAGAGACAGAGATTCTTTCAGACAGGCTGTGGTGAATGCAACGTTCTGTGGGAGATCTGGCTAGAGACAGAGATTCTTTCAGACAGGCTGTGGTGAATGCGACGTTCTGTGAGAGATCTGGCTAGAGACGGAGATTCTTCCAGACGGGCTGTAGTGAATGCAACGTTCTGTGGGAGATCTGGCTAGAGACAGAGATTCTTTCTAACGGGCTGTAGTGAATGCAACGTTCTGTGGGAGATCTGGCTAGAGACAGAGATTCTTTCAGACGGGCTGTGGTGAATGCAACGTTCTGTGGGAGATCTGACTAGAGACAGAGATTCTTTCAGACAGGCTGTGGTGAATGCAACGTTCTGTGGGAGATCTGGCTAGAGACAGAGATTCTTTCAGACAGGCTGTGGTGAATGCAACGTTCTGTGGGAGATCTGGCTAGAGACAGAGATTCTTTCAGACAGGCTGTGGTGAATGCAACGTTCTGTAAAGGACATGCGACCTGATGATGACACGGTGTATAAATATATCACAGAGTTCGGCTAAGAATATTGAATTATTCCTCTATTTTATAACACAAAAAAGAGCACAGACGAAGAAAGCAAAACATCCTTAGCCCCTTTCACATGTCCTATATTTTTATACCACATACAATCATATGACATTCAGAATGTGTATGTGTCGTTATATGAGGCCTAAATGTAACACTTTTTTGAAATATGAAATTTGAAGTATGAAATATGATGTGCCTGCCGACAAAGCCACGATGAAATATGATATATTTCCATTATCCAGTTTGTGAATACCGAAACGGCGGGCTGCTCCGTCACCACAACTATTTCCCTAAACTCGTTATCATTTCGAAAGCACACTTTCTGGGGTATTCAAATAGAGGCTTTTGCTGGATAAGTCAAAGATGGGGTGAGATCTTTCGGGTAGATGTGTTCTTCTTTATGTTTGTTACTCTCTCTCTCTCTCTCTCTCTCTCTCTCTCTCTCTCTCTCTCTCTCTCTCTCTCTTTCTATCTATCTCTATATACTTCAGACGAACGATAGGTAGATAGGTAAATAGTTACGTAGGTAGGTACACAGGTGGGTAAGCAGGTAGGTAGGTAGGTAGGTAGGTAGGTAGGTAGGTACGTACGTACGTAGGCAGGTGGGTAGTTAGGTGCGTACGTACGTAAGCAGGTAGGTACACAGGATGACACGCAGGCAGGTAGATAAGTACGCCATGACTTCCCCATTCTCATATGATTTCTCCATGACTTCCCCATTCTCATATGATTTTTCCATGACTTCCCCATTCTCATATGATTTCTCCATGACTTCCCCATTCTCACATGATTTCTCCATGACTTCCCCATTCTTATATGTTCTATCCATGTCTTCCCCATTCCCATATGATCGTTCCATGACCTCCCAATTCTCTAAAGATCATTTAATGACTTCCCAATTCTCTAAAGATCATTTAATGACTTCCCAATTCTCTAAAGATCATTTAATGACTTCCCAATTATCTAAAGATCATTTAATGACCTCCCATTTCTCTTAAGATCGTCCCATGTATTCCGCATCATCTTCAGCTCTGTTTTTATCTCAACGAACGGTAACTAGCTCTTGTACTAATCGCGTATAGGCCTATTATTGCTGCACTCTGACCGGATCCACTGCCACTCTAATCTCTTGCCTGATAATACAGAATGACAGTACACAACCGCCGTACACCCGCGAGGTACATGCCGCTTTTAGAAAGCTGGTCAATATCTACAATAAAAAGTAAAAAGGTGAAGTATCCCCGTCACGCCAAGTGTCGTATAGGGAATATGGTGTTATTAGTGACCATAAATTTTACAGACCTTCGGCACATGATTTTTGGGTAGTGTGGTTGGTATTACGCCCGTGCCGCTTTACATTTAAAAAAAAAAAAAATTCTGCACCCATTAAAGGCTGGGTGAATCCGGAAGCCGCCGGTTGGGATCGAACCCTACATCTTGTCCTTTGTAGTCTAGTTCACTAACCACTGAGCTATCGCGGCTCCCAATATTTGCATTTTTTCCTGGACTTTCCAATCGTGCAATATATTATCAATAGAAAAATGGAGATGGATTAGGCACACACTAAGAAAGCCTGATGTTAGCATAGCAAGACAGGCACTGTAATGGAACTCACAGCGGAAAAGAAAGCAGAGGAGGTCCATGAATAAGTTATGGAAGCCTCGAAGAACGTTCGTTTAGAATAGAAAGAAGCGGATAAAATATCCAAGGACATGAATGGATAGAGACAACTTGTCCGTTACAATGATTCAAAAAGATTCTAAATGACTGATTTAGTTAGATCTTTAACACTGATTTCATTTATTTTTCTAAACTATATGGGCCAACTACAAGAATTATGAAAGACAGTAAAATTTATACAGGAAACGACATTGCAGATATAGACAATAAATACTTCAGGCGAACGAAAAATAGATAGATGGATTTATTTTTCTGTGAAAAAGACATATAATTTGTTTATATTGAACAGTCAATGGCCTATTTTCGTTCTCAACCAGATCACGTACTCTACTTTTATCGCTTTATTTCCGACAAGGCATGAACTCAAATGCTCTTCCTCCTAAAACTGCGGCTACCTGGAAACAACAACAAAAAAACCCAAAAAACTTGATCGTTCCGCACCGGTTTACAGCCTGATCGGGGCTATTTAATATTTTGTTAAACAAATTTCAAAACAAATAGTTCGCAACACATCGAAACAAATAAAAACAAATCTGGTTTATTTATTTGTGACCCAGACACAGGAAATACCAGCAGTAAAGATCTAAAATTCTCAAATCTGCATGCAAGTCTCCTACAGCTTCAAAGAGCTTATCTGGAAACTCGATTGAAACTCGATACAACCTATTATGATTTCAGACGTAGACCACAATTATACGTTTTCACACGTTCATTAAAACAACAAGAGAGGAACAACTAAAGGAACGGAGTCGAAGAGAGAGACTTTTTACATATATATTTACGTGTTAGTTTTTGATAACATTAAGTTAATCTGACACAAAACTGGTGTGAGAAATCGTGTCACATGAATCCAGATAGATGTGACTATGTAGGAATGGTAGAAACATTAGGACAAGATGTGTCATATTACATATCGCTTAGTACAAGTTATAAATTTCTTCACACTGCTTTGATTATATATCATTTTCTTAAGTTGCTCTACTCTGAGTCTTCAGGTGTTATGTGTCTTCAGTTGTTCTAATATGTGTCTTTAGTTGTTCTGCGTCTTCAGTTGTTCTAATCTATGTTTTCAATTGTTCAAATATATGTTTTCAATTGTTCTAATCTATGTTTCAATTGTTCTAATATAAGTTTTCAATTGTTCTAATCTATGTTTTCAATTGTTCTAATCTATGTCTTCAGTTGTTCTAATCTATGTTTTCAATTGTTCTAATCTATGTTTTCAATTATTTTTAATTTATATTTTCAATTGTTCTAATATAAGTTTTCAATTGTTCTAATCTATGTTTTCAATTGTTCTAATCTATGTCTTCAGTTGTTCTAATCTATGTTTTCAATTGTTCTAATCTATGTTTTCAATTGTTCTAATTTATATTTTCAATTGTTCTAATTTATGTTTTCAATTGTTCTAATCTATGTTTTCAATTGTTCTAATCTATGTTTCAATTGTTCTAATCTATGTTTTCAATTGTTCTAATCTATGTATCAAATATTCTAATCTATGTTTTCAATTGTTCTAATTTATGTTTTCAATTCTTCTAATTTATGTTTTCAATTGTTCTAATCTATGTTTTCAATTGTTCTAATCTATGTCTTCAATTGTTCTAATCTATGTTTACAATTGTTCTAATCTATTGTCTTCAATTGTTCTAATCTATGTCTTCAATTGTTCTAATCTATGTTTTCAATTGTTCTAATCTATGTTTTCAATTGTTCAAATCTATGTTTTCAATTGTTCACATAATATGTCTTCTGTTGTTCTAATATATGTTTTCAATTGTTCTAATCTATGTTTTTAGTTGTATTAATGTACGTCTTTAGTTGTTTTAATCTATGTTTTCTTTTGTTCTAATCCATGTTTTCAGTTGCTCTATTCAATGTTTTCAATTGTTCTAATCTATGTCTTCAGTTGTTCTAATCTATGTCTTCAGTTGTTCTAATCTATGTCTTCAATTGTTATAATCTATGTCTTCAGTTGTTCTAATCTATGTCTTCAGTTGTTCTAATCTATGTCTTCAATTGTTCTAATCCATGTCTTCAATTGTTTAGATCTCTGTCATCAATTGTTATAATCAATGTTTTCTGTTGTTCTAATCTATATTTTCAGTTGTTCTATTCTATGTCTTCAGTTGTTCTAATCTATGTCTTCAGTTGTTCTAATCTATGTCTTCAATTGTTCTAATCTATGTCTTCAATTGTTCTAATCTACGTCTTTAGTTGTTCTAATCCATGTCTTCAATTGTTCAGATCTCTGTCTTCAATTGTTATAATCTATATTTTCAGTTGTTCTAATATATGTCTTCATTTGTTCTAATGAATGTTTTCAGTTGTTCTAATCTATGTCTTCAATTGTTCTAATCTATGTCTTCAGTTGTTCTAATGTATGTTTTCAGTTGCTCTTATATATGTCTTCAATTGTTCTAATCTATGTTTTCAGTTGTTCTAATCTATATCTTTAATTGTTCTAATCTATGATATCACCAAAGAGACATTTCTAATCTGTTGCCTCTAGATATAGTTCAGCAATCTTATCTACCAAAGTTAGAGAAGATAAATTCTGTCTCTCAATGATTCAAGTAGGTTCACTTCAAAGTTTCACTAGACGTAAAGTGAACACGGTATTGGTTCACTTCAAAGTTTCACTAGACGTAAAGTGAACACGGTATTGCTTCAATCAAAGTTTCACTAGACGTAAAGTGAACACGGTATTGCTGCAATCAAAGTTTCACTAGACGTAAAGTGAACACGGTATTGCTTCAATCAAAGTTTCACTAGACGTAAAGTGAACACGGTATTGCTTCACTTCAAAGTTTCACTAGACGTAAAGTGAACATGGTATTGCTTCACTTCAAAGTATCACTAGAAGTAAAGTGAACACGGTTTGCTTCACTTCAAAGTTTCACTAGACGTAAAGTGAACACGGTATTGCTTCACTTCAAAGTATCACTAGAAGTAAAGTGAACACGGTATTGCTTCACTTCAAAGTTTCACTAGACGTAAAGTGAACACGGTATTGCTTCACTTCAAAGTATCACTAGAAGTAAAGTGAACACGGTATGCTTCACTTCAACGTTTCACTAGACGTATAGCGAACACGGTATGGTTCATTTCAAAGTTTCACTAGACGTATAGTGAACACGATATTTTTCATTGACCAACGCATATTTTACGGTGATGTGATCAATATAACGTCAGATCGTCTTCACTTCCACGAAAATAAACTAATGATGAAATAATGAAACTCATTTTTTAGGTCAAGTGAACCTTTGAGACTTGTCCGTTCGAAAAAAAAAAAACCAGCCACTTCTGGGAAATGAAACCGAATTCTGAGAATTGGAAGATATCTTAACACAAAGTAACATTGAAGGCGTGGATACACATAAACATAGATATCTTTTATCGTAAAATACCTTAAAATATTTCTCTGCACAACGGTTGAAGGAAAATGAAGAAAGGAAAGAAGTAGAAGAGATGAAGGAGGTGAAAACGATGAAAAAGAAAAAAAGACAATGATGTAGAAGAATAAGATGATGATCATGATGAAGAAGAAGAAGATAAAAAAAAATTATGAAGAAGACGACAAGGAAGAGGAAGAAGATGATGAATATGATGATGGTAATAATGATGAATACGATGTAGAAGATGATAATGATGAAGAAGAAGAAGATGATAATGATGAAGAAGAAGGAGAATGAGATGAAGAAGATGAAGAAGGTGATGAAGAAGATGATGACGACGAGGAAGAAGAAGAAGACGATGAAGAAGAAGATGCTGATGAAGAATAAGGAGAAGATGATGCTAAAGTATAGGAAAAAGAGGATGATGAAGAGGAAGATCATGATGATGGCGAATAATAATAATAATAATAATAATAATAAGATGATGACGATGATAATGATGATGAAGGAGAAGAAGACGATGAAGTAGAAGATGCGGATGAAGAATAAGGAGAAGATGATGCTGAAGTATAAGAAAAAAGAGGATGATGAAGAGGAAGATGATGATGATGACGAAGAATAAATAGAAGTAGAAGAAGATGGTGATGATGATGATGATGATGATGATGAAGGAGAAGAATAAGATGACATCCGTTTTGATACCGCAGAACTAAATTCCAGACCAACATGCAACAGGTGACGTTCACGTAAGTAGGACAGCAACATCACGTGATTCACGGCATCAGTACGTAGACTAGCCTTCCATCAGTTAATATTCAAATGTTAACTGACATACGAAACAAATGTATTTGTTTCCTGATGAATAACATCACAGTCCATTAACCGAGCGGTTCTCAATCCTGTTACAGGCTGTGGATCCATTACGGTTCATACAACGTATCTGCATTTTCTTATGTAAAAAAGTAAAGTACCCCAGTCACGCCAAGTGACGTATAGGGAATATGGTGTTAGTGACCATAAATTTTACAGACCTTCAGACATGATTTTTGGGGTAATGTGGTCGGTATTACGCCCGTGCCGCTTTACTTTCCCAGAAAAAATCCGGTACCCATTAGAGACTGGGTGAACCGGAGCCGTCGGTTGGGATCGAACCCTACCTATTGTCCTTTGTAGTCCAGTTCACTAACCACTGAGCTATCGCGGCTCCCATATGTGGTTTTACAGAAGAATGTTGAGAATACCATGGACAGCTAAGAAGAGTAATGAAAACGTTCTGAAAGAGGCCAAAGGAAAAGGAGAGCTAATTTCCAAAATTAGGAAGAAACAATCATCATTTTTGGCCATGTGATGGGAAGGGAACAGCTGGAATATATTGTAACAACTGGAAAGGTTAAGGGACGAAAAGAATAACATAAATGATAAATAACTGTCGAGATCGAAAGTTGTGGAGAGACATTTTCACCTACACAAGCAGGCTACTTGGTACTTCATGATGATGATGGTGATGATGATGATGATGATAATGAATCGCAATGTTCTCTTTTTAGATAGGCAAACTAATTTATTTGTTTCTGTATGAAGCTTAGAATTGGTTCATTGCCTACAATATCTCATACACAAACATCTCATATTTGTTTCTAGTCAGATCTCTACAAACACTTATCTGAAAACATCTCATCTCTGATTAGCTTAGTAAAAGGTCAAAATTTGGAGGGAATTTGTGGAAACATCAACAGTCCTAATTTGTAGACTGGAGAAGACCCAATTTCTCACGACCCCTTATTTTCCCATTATGACATTGCAAGTAAATGACAGAGCAGCTGCTGAATTATATGACGTCAATTCAGCCACAGATGTAGCAGCGAATATAACTAGGTCACAAAGTGACGATGTCACTTTTTAAAATATAAATTACCGTAAACACTATATTATTCGAATTTCTCTCTTCTACCTTTTTAGCTCCCAGTAGAGCACAGGTCTTCAACAAACATTTTCCAAGTCATTCTGTTTTGTGAAATTCTTTTAATTCTTTTAATTTTTTCATTCCATGTCTTCCCCGTCATCTTCATCTCTGCTTCTATCTGTCTTCTCCAAGAATTCCTTGGTCTACCTCTTTGTCTTTTCCCCTGGGGATTCCAAAAAAGGGGCTGTTGTGTAATACTCTCAGTTGGCTTCCGTAGTGTGTATCCTATACAGCGCCATCGTCTTCGCTTTTTCTCTTTATCCACTGTTATTTGACTGGTAGATTTCCATAATTCTATGTTAGTGATTTTGTCCTGCCATTTCCATCCTTTATTCTGCGTAAGCATCCATTAATGAAAGTCTGTATCTTCGTCATTGTCAATTTTGTTGTTCTCCATGTTTCACAGCCATATAATAGGACCGACTTAACATTTGAGTTGACAATTTTTATTTTTGTATTTACCTAATTTCTTTGGATTTCCATATGTTTCCCAGTGCAATGAAAGCTCCTCTTGCTTTTGATATCCTTATTTTGGTATCATTTTCTGTTCCTCCCTCTATTATTCGAATACAAGGGAAAAAAAGGTTAAATCTTTTTTTTAACACGATCCAAAAATAGAACGTTACATAAAACGTAATCCAAGATATTATGTGAACGAGTCAAAATTGATGCAGATTTTAATATAACAGATATAAACACGCACATAGTTCTAGATCTATAAAAAGTTCTATGAATTATACATATATCTTATATCGTAGGTGAGTGAAATATAACATTTCATAGTACTAGTCAACGTTACAAATGAAAAGACGATTGGAGGCCGCAGAGATGGGATTTCTCAGAAGAATGTTGAAAGTTCACTGGACAGCTGAAAATAACAATGAGGAAGTTCTCAAAGAGGCCAACACAAAAAGAGAGCTCTTAAAAAAACATCAGAAAGAAGCAATCAACATTTTTCGGGTACATCATGAGAAGAGGAAAGTTGGAATACTTGGTTACAACTGGCAAAACAAAGGGAAAGAGAGATCGCGGACGATAAAGAGAGAAAATACTGGATAGCTTGGTGTCATGGCATGGAAAACAGTCAACAACAGAACTGATACGATGCACTGTGGATAGAAGATTGTGGAGGGACATGATCGCCTACGCCAACCGGTATGACACATGATGATGATGAGTCAACGTTATTGAGAGGTGAGAGGTCCGTGTATCTTCTGCACCCTAGCAAAGATTTGTATTTGATAGATACTTTGTTCACAATGATATAAGTTGTGCTTATGTTAAATTTACAAATATAGCTTTTAATTATCAGCATTATCATCAAGTATCATGCCTGCTGGCGTAGGTGATCATGTCTCTCCACAATTTTTGATCTCGTCAGTTATTTATCATTTCTGTTGTTGACATTATGTCAAGCCATTCTCTTAAGCTGTCTGGTATCTTTTCTCTTTGCTTCCCTCTATCTCTTCCTCACTTAATTTTCCCAGTTGTTACAATATATTCCAGTTTTTCTCTTCTCATTACATGGCCAAAAATATGATGATTATTTCTTCCTAATATTGGAAATTAGCTCTCTTTTAGCTTTGGTCTCTTTCGAAACGTTTCGTTACTCTTCTTAGCTGTCCATAGTATTCTCAACATTCTTCTGTAAAACCACATTTCTACAGCTGCCAGTGATTTTCTTGTCTGTTGTCCTATTGTTCATGGTTCACATCCATATGTTAAGACTGGCTCTACATAGCATTTAAAATCACTTTTTCTTGTTTCTATTGTCAAAAATGGATTGCACACTATCTTCCTCATTTAAAAAAAAATCTGCTTTTGTCTGAGCCATTCTACATCTCTCTCTGTTGTACATCTACCATCTGAGGTTAACATTGTTCTCAGATATTTAAATTGATTTATCTGTTTTAATATTGTTTCACTTGTCTTTATTGTCTATTGCGGTAATGCCGCTTTCTCTGTTGCTACCATTACTTCTGTCTTTTAATTATTAAGACTGCGTCCTCTATTTTTTTTTTATTTCCTTCACTTTAATGTTTAACATTTCCTGTAACTCATTTTCACTCTTAGCGATTAAGACTGGATCATCAGCATACCTTAGATTATTTATATTATGACCTCGGATTGTTGTTCAAGGCACGTCCCTTATGGATCTTAAAATAATCTCACTATAATATTAAAGAAATCTGGTGACAGCACACAACCTTGCATAACACCCTGTTTTGTTTGTTGAAACATTCCCAAATGATTCACAGTTCTTACGGCCGCTGTTTGTTGCCAGTACATGTTCTTTATTATTCTTAGATCTTTGATGTCTACGTTTATGCCTTCTAAAAATGTGACTATTAACTATATTAATATGTAATTCATAACTAAATTGAAAAATAATCATTTGATTATTGTAGTCTCCACAACGACGATTGGTAACCATAGATCACCCTTTTACTTTGTGTCTTAATGATGCACGTTTATGTAAGGTCACCTGTCCGTCTTTTGATGTTAACAGACCACTTTAATCTTGGTCTGCCTCTGCCTCGTCTATCCTGCACTTCCCCTTCCAAATTGTATTTAGTAGGGCAGTGTGTGTTTTAACATCTCACAAAAATCCATGTCTTTATCGAATTGTGTTCTTTTAATTTTTCTCAGTTCTCCCCATTTTTATACAAACCTATACTTCAAAGGTTTCACTTTTCTGTTTTGTTTTATTTAATGTTGAATTTTCTTAACCACACAGGAATGCGGTTAGCAGTAACGTTTTACAATTCGTAGTTTTAGTTCTGATGTTAATCTGGTTTATGTGGGTTATGCTGCTAAAGTTGCTTTTTGACATATTATTTTATTTATTTCTGACTCGCATTCTCCGTCACTTGCTATATCATCATCATCATCATCATCATCATCATCATCATCATCATCATCATCATCATCATCATCATCATCATCATCATCATCATCATCGTGTGCCCTCTCCGCAACGAAGGTTGGCTACCATGGATCGCCATTCTACTCTGTTTCTTGCTTTGATGGTGCAGGCTGACATAGATTGACTTGTCCATCTTTTGATGTTACTCGTCCATGTTAGTCTTGGTCTGTCTCTGCCTCTTTTACCTTGTATTTTCCCTTCCAATATTACTTTTAGTAGGCTGTTGTGTCTTTTAACATGACCAAAAATTTCATTTGTCTTGTCTTAATTGTATTTAGTAGTTCTCTTTTTATTTTCAGTTGTTTTAAAACTTCATCGTTTGTTATCTTTTGTTTCCATCCAATTCTACCTATTCTTCTATAAATCCACATTTCAAAGGCTTCAATTTTCTGTTCTGTTTTCTTGTCTAATGTCCATGTTTCTGCACCATACAGGAATATTAAGAAGATGTAACATTTTGCCATTCTTAGTTTCAGCCCTGCTGATATTTGTTTTGTTGTTAGTATATTTTTCATGGCATTAAATTACTTTTTGCCATACCTATTCTTTTGTTTATTTCAGTTTTGCATTTTCCATCATTGGGTATGTCCTAGGTAGTTGTAACTCTGGACTGTCTCCAGATGTGTTCCCTCAACTGTGATATTTAATTGTAGGTCTTGAGAATTTCTTTGTTTATGAAGCCACTTGCTATAAGATTGCAGAAATCAACAATTCGTGGAGCTAACTTTGTCTACGTCACTGGACAAGCGGGAGTACAGAGATATGAAGAGCTGACAGGATGGCTAGAACGTCAACTACTAAAAATTATCGGTCAGTAAATGCCACACGAAAATAATGCGGATAATACTTTCTCTAGCGCCCACATAAAAGTGCAGAGTTGTCAGATTACGTCATAGAAGGTGTGGTTTCACCTCACTGATCATCTCGGTGATTTACCGGCTTCCCCAGGGTGTTGGCTCAAAGAACAAAGCCAGACTTGTGCAACAGAATCGCGCACTGATAATTAGGGTGGAAGAATAACAAGAGAAAATGGTAAAGCTTCTTGTAATGGGCGACGAATGTGTAAACACGATTATATGCGAACAGGTCATTGTTGAAGCACGTACATAACACGCGTCATTCAGCGGTTCTTTTTTCGACGTATTGTATCATGTATGTCCTCATGACTGCATCTTCCTCATGACTGCATCTTCCTCATGACTTCATCTCCCTCATGACTTCATCTGCCTCATAACTTCATCTCCCTCATGACTTCATCTTCCTCATGACTTCATCTTCCTCGTGACTTCATCTTCCTCATGACTTCATCTCCCTCATGACTTCATCTTCCTCGTGACTTCATCTTCCTCGTGACTTCATCTTCCTCGTGACTTCATCTTCCTCGTGACTTCATCTTCCTCGTGACTTCATCTTCCTCATGACTTCATCTTCCTCATGACTGCATCTTCCTCGTGACTTCATCTTCCTCGTGACTTCATCTTCCTCATAACTTCATCTCCCTCATGACTGCATCTTCCTCGTGACTTCATCTTCCTTGTGACTTCATCTTCCTCATGACTTCATCTCCCTCATGACTTCATCTTCCTCATGACTTCATCTCCCTCATGACTTCATCTTCCTCATGACTTCATCTCCCTCATGACTTCATCTTCCTCATAACTTCATCTCCCTCATGACTGCATCTTCCTCGTGACTTCATCTTCCTCATGACTGCATCTTCCTCATAACTTCATCTCCCTCATGACTGCATCTTCCTCATGACTGCATCTTCCTCATAACTTCATCTCCCTCATGACTGCATCTTCCTCATAACTTCATCTCCCTCATGACTTCATCTTCCTCATAACTTCATCTCCCTCATGACTGCATCTTCCTCATGACTTCATCTTCCTCATAACTTCATCTTCCTCATAACTTCATCTTCCTCGTGACTGCATCTTCCTCATGACTTCATCTTCCTCATGACTTCATCTTCCTCATAACTTCATCTTCCTCATAACTTCATCTTCCTCGTGACTGCATCTTCCTCATAACTTCATCTTCCTCATGACTTCATCTTCCTCATAACTTCATCTTCCTCATAACTTCATCTTCCTCATGACTTCATCTTCCTCGTGACTGCATCTTCCTCGTGACTGCATCTTCCTCGTGACTTCATCTTCCTCATAACTTCATCTTCCTCATAACTTCATCTTCCTCATGACTTCATCTTCCTCATGACTTCATCTTCCTCATAACTTCATCTTCCTCATAACTTCATCTTCCTCGTGACTGCATCTTCCTCGTGACTGCATCTTCCTCGTGACTGCATCTTCCTCGTGACTTCATCTTCCTCATGACTTCATCTTCCTCATAACTTCATCTTCCTCATGACTTCATCTTCCTCATGACTTCATCTTCCTCATGACTTCATCTTCCTCATGACTTCATCTTCCTCATGACTGCATCTTTCTCGCGACTGCATCCTCGTTATGACTGCATCTTCCTCGCGACTGCATCTTCCTCGCGACTGCATCTTCCTCATGACTTCATCTTCCTCATGACTTCATCTTCCTCGTGACTTCATCTTCCTCGTGACTGCATCTGTCTATGAACTGGATAATTTTCGAATCTTAATTAGTCACATCTCTCGATAGGAAACCGCAATAATTCAGTGGTTAGTGAATTAGACTACTAAGGAAAAGATGTCGGGTTCAATTCTGATAGACAGCTGTCATTTCACACAGCCTTAAATGAATAACGGTTCTTTCATGGGAAAGTAAGGCAGCACGGGCGTGATACTGACCACATTACCCCAAAAATCATGTGCCGAAGGTTTGCAAAAATTATGGTCACTAACACCATACTTCCTATACACCACTCGGCGTGACGTAGAACATTAATTCTTTTTGGTATTTTACATCTCCTGATACCTGGATAATTGTCGAATTATAATTAGTCATGTCTCCCTGTAACTGGACAATTATTGAATTATAATTAGTCGTCTCTCCCTGTAACTGGACAATTATTGAATTATAATTAGTCGTCTCTCCCTGTAACAAGACAATTATTGATTTATAATTATTCATATCTCCATGTAACTAGACAATTATTGAATTATAATTTGTCATCTCTCCCTGTAACTGGACAATTATTGAAATATAATTATTCGTCTCTCCCTGTAACTAGACAATTATTGAAATATAATTATTCGTCTCTCCCTGTAACTAGACAATTATTGAAATATAATTATTCGTCTCTCCCTGTAACTAGACAATTATTGAATTATAATTAGTTGTCTCTCCCTGTAACTAGACAATTATTGAATTATAATTAGTCGTCTCTCCCTGTAACTAGACAATTATTGAATTATAATTAGTTGTCTCTCCCTGTAACTAGACAATTAATTAATTATATTTAATTTCATCTCGGCAGAATAGTGAGCGATGCTTTTCAGATTTTATTTTTCAACACGAACAAGGTAAAGTAAAAAAAAAAAAATAGGAAAACAGCGTGAACAACAAATATGTCGTATTTCTCAAATCCTGTAATTTGAAAAACAAAACCTGAAATGCTGAAACGCTCACAATTCTGCCCAGACAGCTTGAAATGTTTCTTGTTACAAGAAGGTGTCGCTGAAAAGGTTACGGAGACGCCCCGACGATGAGTCGTATCGTTGGATGGCGGAAATACCTGTCTAGTTGTTGCGTGCAACCAGATTTAGAGATAGAGGGAAGCAAAGAGAAAAGATTTACAGAATTTCGGGGCTGCATGTTGCTATTTGTGGGTCTACATGTTAGAAGCTTGATAATTTAGATATGAGTCATGTTGAAGTCCTTTAATGATATTGGATGGAAAAAAAAATTCATGAAGTCTTAAAAAAAACCCTCAAAATATATATAGGAGAATTCATCATCATCATCGTGTGCCTTCTCCGCAACGAAGGTTGGCTACCATGGATCGCCATTCTACTCTGTTTCTTGCTTTGATGGTGCAGGCTGTCATAGATTAACTTGTCCATCTTTTGATGTTACTCGTCCATGTTATGTTAGTCTTGGTCTGCCTCTGCCTCTTTTATCTTGTATTTTTCCTTCCAATATTACTTTTAGTAGGCTGTTGTGTCTTTTAACATGCCCCCAAAAATTGCATTTGTCTTGTCTTAATTGTATTTAGTAGTTTTCTTTTTATTTTCAGTTGTTTTAAAACTTTATCGTTTGTTATCTTTTGCTTCCATCCAATTCTACCTATTCTTCTATAAATCCACATTTCAAAGGCTTCAATTTTCTGTTCTGTTTTCTTGCCTAATGTCCATGTTTCTGCACCATACAGGAATATTGAGAAGTTGTAACATTTTGCCATTCTTAGTTTCAGCCCTGCTGATATTTGTTTTGTTGTTAGTATATTTTTCATGGCATTAAAATTACTTTTTGCCATACCTATTCTTTTGTTTATTTCAGTTTTACATTTTCCATCATTGGTTATGTATGTCCCAGATAGTTGTAACTCTGGACTGTCTCCGGATGTATTCCCTCAACTGTGATATTTAATTGTAGGACTTGCGAATTTTCTTTGTTTATGATCATAGTTTTAGTCTTTTTGATATTCATATCTAGTCCATATTTTTTGCTTGTTATGTTTATCAGAAAGGATTTATAGAAGTACTAAAGACAATACAAACAAGACAAATGAGACGTCTGGGGGCACGTTAAAAGATGCAGCAGCCTACTAAAAGTAATCTAGGAAGGGAAAATACAGGGTAAAAGAGGCAGAGACGGTCTAAAATTAACATGGACGAGATACGTCAAAAGATGGGCAAGTCAGTTTATGACAATCTGCACCACCAAAGCAAGAGACAACGGAATGGCGTTCCATGGTAGCCAATTTTCGATGCGGAGACGGCACTCAATGATGACGATGATTAATTTTAATTAGTAACAATTTATAAATGTTACAATACACAAGTGGAAGAAAATAGAGTTTGTATTTTGGAGGCTCAAATAGTTAGAGGACGTTCGTTTAAGATGTGTAACAATATAGAGGTTTAATAATTGAAGGGTTTGTCATTAGAGGTGTAACTTTGTAGAGGTTTTCAAGTTTGGAGATGTAAAAAGATATAGAGGTTTTGTATTTTTAAGGTGTAACAATTTAGAGGTTTAATGGTTGAAGATGTAATCATTAGATGTTTTGTAACTTGCAGTTGTAACATGTTAGATCTTCTATAGTTTAGAGATTGTGTAGTTTGAAAGCCTTACAATTTATAGGTTTATAATTTGACGACGAAAAATTTAAATTTAAAAAAATGGTTATGGTAATCGAAGGCTCCGGTATCACTGCAAACGAATTAAAATCTATAATTGCTCAACCTCCCGTGCCAGTGGAATCATCTGAATTAAAACTCATCTCATTGAAGGATCCAAACAAAGAAATTCAGCTGCAGTCTTCGTTATAGCAGCAACAGCACACGTCAAAAGACATAAATGCAGCAGCACAACATTTGTAGACTATGTTATTTATATATATATATATATATATATATATATATATATACATACATGCTCAGTGGTTAGTGAACTGGACTACAAAGGACAAGAGGTAGGGTTCGATCCCAATCGAAAGCTTCCGGTTCACCCAGCCTTTAATGGGTACCAGATTTTTTTAATGGGTAAGTAAAGAGGCACGGGCGTAATACCGGCCACATTACCCCAAAAATTATGTGCTGAAGGTCTGTAAAATTTATGGCCACTAACACCATATTCCCTATACGGCACTTGGCGTGACGGGGGTACTTTACTTTTATTTTATATATACATAGATCATCCAATGAAAGGTATCAAAACAGATGTTTCTGTAGACCAGCCAATGAGATGTATCGAAACAGATGTTACTATTTTTTCGGTAAATAAAATCTGAAAGATAAAAGAGGGGATTTAAGAGAAGAGCTTTGTCAGTGTTTGGAGACTTAAGAATATAAAAATAGGATGAGCTCAGACAGAGCAAAGAAAATATCAACAGATAGGCCAGGACGGTTGGTGCGCAGATGAACAGATGTATCGATTCATAAGGATATAGTTGAGGTAGCAGAAAGGTTGGTTCTTAAGGTATGCAGGTGAATGGGTAGGGAAAAGAAGGAAGGAAGGAAGGGAAAGAGGGAGGGAAGGAAGGAAGGGAAAGGGGGAGGGAAAGATAGAGGGAGGGAGGGAGGGAGGGAGGGACGAAGGAAGGAAGGAAGGGAAAGAGGGAGGGTGAGAGGGAGGGAGGAAGGAAGGGAAAGACGGAGGGAGGGAGGGAGGAAGAAAGAAGGAAGGAAGGAAGGAAGGAAGGAAGGAAGGAAGGAAGGAAGGAGGAAGAGGAAGTGGGAGGGAGGAAGGGAAAGACGGAGGGAGGGAGGGAGTAAGGAAGGGAGGGAGGAAGGAAAGAAGGAAGGAAGGGAGGGAGGGAGGGAGGGAGGAAGGGAGGAAGGGAGGGAGGGAGGAAGGAAGGAAGGAAGGAAGGAAGAAGGAAGGAAGGAAGGAAGGAAGGAAGGAAGGAAGGAAGGAAGGAAGGAAGGAAGGAAGGGAGGAAGGAAGGAAGGAAGGGAGGGAGGGAGGAGGGAGGGAGGGAGGGAAGGGAGGAGGGAGGGAGGAAGGAAGGAAGGAAGGAAGGAAGGAAGGGAGGAAGGAAGGAAGGAAGGAGGAAGGGGAAGTGGGAGGGTGGGAGGGAGGGAGGGAGGGAGGAATGAAGGAAGGAAGGGAGGG
Organism: Megaustenia siamemsis; assembly: GCA_032433765.1. Classification (NCBI taxonomy): domain Eukaryota; kingdom Metazoa; phylum Mollusca; class Gastropoda; order Stylommatophora; family Ariophantidae; genus Megaustenia; species Megaustenia siamemsis. The sequence continues at coordinate 15,495,355 of JAVIAB010000145.1, read as the reverse complement.
AGGGAGGAAGGGAGGGAGGGAGGGAGGGAGGGAGGAAGGGAGGGAGGGAGGGAGGGAGGAAGGGAGGGAGGAAGGAAGGAAGGAAGGAAGGAAGGAAGGAAGGAAGGAAGGAAGGAAGGAAGGAAGGAAGGAAGGAAGGAAGGAAGGAAGGAAGGAAGGAAGGAAGGAGGAAGGAAGGAAGGAAGGAAGGAAGGAAGGAAGGAAGGAAGGAAGGAAGGAAGGAAGGAAGGAAGGAAGGAAGGAAGGAAGGAAGGAAGGAAGGAAGGAAGGAAGGAAGGAGGAAGGGGAAGTGGGAGGGTGGGAGGGAGTAAGGAAGAGAGGGAGGAGGAAGGGGTTCTAGGAGGGAGGAAGGGAAAGACGAAGGGAGGAAGGAAGGGAGGAAGGGGAAGTGGGAGGGAGGAAGGGAAAGACGGAGGGAGGGAGGGAGGGAGGGAGTAAGGAAGGGAGGAAGGAAGGAAGGAAGGAAGGAAGGAAGGGAGGGAGGAAGGAAGGAAGGAAGGAAGGAAGGAAGGAAGGAAGGAAGGAAGGAAGGAAGGAAGGAAGGAAGGAAGGAAGGAAGGAAGGAAGGAAGGAAGGAAGGAAGGAAGGAAGGAAGGAAGGAAGGAAGGAAGGAAGGAAGGAAGGAAGGAAGGAACTTCGTCCCTCAATTTTCCCAGTTGTTACAATATATTCCAGCTGTTCCCTTCTCATTACATGGCCAAAACATGATGATTGTTTCTTCCTAATATTGGAGATTAGCTCTCTTTTTGCTTTGGTCTTTTTCAGAACATTTTCATTACTCTTCTTAGCTGTCCATGGTATTCTCAACATTCTTCTGTAACACTACATTTCTACATCATCCAGTGATTTTCATGTCTGTTGTCCAATTATCCATGATTCACGTCCATATGTTAAGACTGGCTCTACATAACATTTAAGAACTCTTGTTCTTGTTTCTATTGTCAAAATAATGTAACATTCAGGAAACAAGAAGTGACGACACTTCGGGGGGGGGGGGGGGGGGGAGAAAGAGAAATTTAACGACGTAATAAAAAGATAGACAGCGAAACATGGTAGTAACATGTGAAACTAATAAATATACAACAGACAAAGAAATCGAAATAAAATACAGATTTAAACATGCATTCCCACCTGCAAAGAGGTAGCTATGGTTCAGACAAGCAAGGTGGTAATCTACGCAAGCAGTAGCATAGACACAATCAAACACAGACGCCAAGGACAGATTGTAATACAACCTTAATGAAACAGATCTCGTCACAAAACGAGAACTAAAAGCATAACTTACGTCATGAATATATTAAATCAGCATCGTTGTGTGTGGAGTTTTATTTTCTTGATTCCGGATTCGTATAACTCGTTGTCTTGCATTATTTCTTTTTTGTGCTAGACGTCTGGTGCGCTTCTCTTTGACTGTATCTGCATTTCCATGTTTACAGTCTCGTCTTGAGTCTAGATCCTAACTTCGGAACCCAATCGAATAAAGTAGATAATGAGTGGCAGATTTATAAACAGGTGAAAAGAAAGAACAAAAGACAACTCAATTAAGATTGATATATCTATCTTTCGTTCGCCTGGAGTATTGTCTTGTCTGTGGAAGCGAATCATGGACAGTAGACAAACAAATGAAAAGATGATTAGAGGCCATAGAGATAGGATTTCTCAGAAGAATGTGGAAAGTTCACTGCACAGCTAGAAGTATCAATGAGGAAATTCTCAAAGAGGCCAAACAATAAGGTCAGAAACAACATCAGAAATTTTAAAAAATCAACATTTTTCGGGCACGTCAAGTGAAGAAGAAAGCTGTAATACTTCGTTACATCTGGGAAAATACAGTGAAAGAGAGATCACGGACGACAAAGAAAGAAAATAATAGATAGCTTGGTGTCATGGCATGGAAAACAGTCAACAACAGAATTGATACGATGCTCTGTGGATTGTGGAAGGACATGATCGCCTACGCCAACCGGTATGGTACATGATGATAAAGTACTGTCTGTATCTGGAATGTTGTTTCTTGTATAAACTGCACTGAGTCTTGCTTTTATTTTGGAGTTCATGCAGAGGTCCATATCGTTATGTCTGTAGTGTTGTGTGTATGGGATAATGGGTTTTCGTCAGTATATTATATTTAGTAGTCTTGGAGTTAAATATCAAAGTTGAAGGAATACATCTGGAGACAGTTCAGAACTACAACTACCTGGGACATACTATAACCAATGATGGAAAAAGCAAAACTGAAATAAACAAAAGAATAGGTATGGCAAAACGTAATTTTAATGCCATGAAAAATATACTAACATCAAAACAAATATCAGCAGGGCTGAAACTAAGAATAGCAAAATGTTACATCTTCTCAATATTCCTGTATGGTGCAGAAACATGGACATTAGACCAGAAAACAGAACAGAAAATTCAAGACTTTGAAATGTGGATATATAGAATAATAGGTAGAATTGGATGGAAAGAAAAGAAAACAAACGATGAAGTTTTAAAACAGCTAAAAATAAAAAGAGAACTACTAAACACAATTCAAACAAAACAAATGACATTTTTGGTCATGTTAAAAGACACAACAGCCTAATAAAAGTCATTCTGGAGGGGAAAATACATGGTAAAAGAGGCAGAGGCAGACCAAGACTAACATGGACGAGTAACATCAAAAGTTGGACAAGTCAAACTATGACAATCTGCACCATCAAAACAAGAGACAAAGTGGAATGGCGCTCCATGGTAGCCAACCTTCGATGCGGAGACGGCACTCGATGATGATGATGAGTCTTGAAGTATGTGGTCATCTGTCTGGGGTGCCTGTCTGGGGTGCCTGTCTGTGGTGCCTGTCTGGGGTGCCTGTCTGGGGTGCCTGTCTGTGGTGCCTGTCTGGGGTGCCTTTCTGTGGTGCCTGTCTGGGGTGCCTGTCTGGGGTGCCTGTCTGTGGTGCCTGTCTGGGTGCCTGTCTGTGGTGCCTGTCTGTGGTGCCTGTCTGGGGTGCCTGTCTGGGGTGCCTGTCTGTGGTGCCTGTCTGGGGTGCCTGTCTGGGGTGCCTGTCTGTGGTGCCTGTCTGGGGTGCCTGTCCACATGTATATGTGGCAGACATGCTAATCTTGAATTTTTTATACATGATTATGTTTAAGGTTAGTGGAAGGTCCCGGTATCACTGGAAACGAATAAAAATCCACAACTGCGCAACCGACCGTGCCAGTGGGATCATCCGAATCAACATTGATGTCACTGAAGGATCTAAACAAAAAGGCAGCTGCAGTCACATAAAAAAGCAGCAATATAGCAGCTACAGCACACGCAAAAATACATAAGGCCAAGTGACACCGAAAATGAACGTTGCTGTACAGTCCTTCGTCATACGAAATCATCATTAACTGTAAACAATCGGAATATCGAAACAGGATCCGGATGAAAAATACAGCTCACGGTGTGCACAGAGAACTAAACTCAGTAGCTCCGACAGCAGGCCAGACTTGGAATATCAGGAAACTGCAACAAGGAACACTTTTCAGACTGAGCCTCAATGGTTCCTGCCGCATATCCGCCATATTGACCGGAAGTCTATTTGTGTGTGTGTGTGTGTGTGTGCATACATTTTGCACACAAGTGACTCTGGATGTGCCCTGTTCTGCGGCGTGTAATGAACACGTTGTTCCCATCTATTCATATTATGGTGTGCAAGATGATAATGAGTTTGTTGTCTTCTAATTAACTTTTTTAAAACCGCATTTTCCTCTTTACTGGGGTCTGCCGGGAGGACTGTAAGACCCGAGAATAACGGCCGCGTGACTAGTGCACGCTGCAAGGTGTTCGGGTCTAAGTTCTACTTCACCCCAGATAGAAAAACGTTTGACCTTAACGGGATAGGAACCCGCATCCTCCTAGCTCTTCTGGTAGATCTGATCAACCTAAAATAGACAGAGATAAACTTGATGATGGACAGAATGAAGGAAGTAATTAAAGAGGCGAGAAGGTAAATTGAGAAGGATTGATACACAAATGGATAGACTAGAAACAAAACAAAAAACAGAAATAAAGAAAAACAAATAATGAAAAGGGAAAAATAATCGAAATAATAAAAGTAGGATTGATTGTTGTTTGTTTGTTTTTCACGGCAGATTTACATCTTTAGCCATGTCCCGATAAAAACAAGGTTGGGTAAATATATAACTTGTTACTACCTCTCACAACAATAGAAATGACGTACGAATGAAATAAAGAAGAGCACAAAAAGATATATTTACAACAACAACAACAACAACAAAACAAAACAAAAAAACAGCAGAGAAAATAGAAAACGAGACTGCAAGATCGGTGAGCAGACTGATATTCTTGTGCAAATAGACGAATAGAAAGAAAAAAAAATTAAGGAAGAAATGCAGAATAGGTAGAAATGGAGGAAGACAGGTAGATATAAGTGTATTCTCTCTCGAGCTGGCCATATAACCTTACTGCACTTGCACAAATATACATGAAGAAAACGTCTGATATAACGATATAAATCAAACAAAACTCAGCATAGAACTCAAATAACAAAATAATTAACCGCTTAAATCTCTTAATAAACAAATTGTTAAATAAAACATGCAAAGCTCATCCGAATCAACATTCCGTGCTCACTGCGAGTGCAACAGAACCACGAGCTGAAGGTCGAGGGCTATTCTTGGCACTCGTTTCCAAAAATATAAACCGCACAATTGCTTCTTTATTCTCTATTTTCCAAATAAACAGGATAATTCATTCATTACAAACAAAAAATAACACATGAACTTATTAGACAGCAAAATAACATAAATTTCATGAATGAAATAAGAGTAACAAATACAGAATAATATTGCAAATAGTTATTTTAATTGTTTCCTTAAAAATATGAGACCGTGGGAGTAAACGTAGTCAAGATGTTAGAGCCATGGCTTCTGTCAAAATTAATCGAAAGACGGTCACAAAGGTCTTACATTTAAACACTTGATTTCAGCATTCTCAGGCAGCGGTTCCAGACAGAGACGCAATGACTACTCAATCTACGCCTATATAATAGAGACTACGACACACTATCCACGCCCATTTTCTGTAGACTATGACACGTTAAATACGCCTACCTACTATAGACTACGACACATTAACCACGCCTACTTACTGTAGACTATGACACATTAACTACGCCTATCTAATAGAGACTACGACACATTAACCACGCCTACTTACTGTAGACTATGACACATTAACCACGCCTACCTACTGTAGACTACGACACATTAACCACGCCTACCTACTGTATACTATGACACATTAACCAAACCCACCTATTTTAAACTGACACATAGTCACGCCCTCTAGACATTTTTTAAGGGCATGGAGAGAAAGCGATGTTGTTTGAACACACTAACAAAATAAAGAGTAAAGAAAGAAAGAAAACACGATGAGATAGAAAAAAGAAGGAAAGAAAGAAAAGACGACAAGAAATAAATAAATAAATAAAGAAAGAAAGAAAGAAAGAAAGAAAAAGAAAGAAAGAAAGAAAGAAAGAAAGAAAGAAAGCAAGAAAGAAAAAAATAAAGAAAAATAAAGAAAGAGAGAGAGAGAGAAAGAAAGAGAGAGAGAGAGAAAGAAAGAGACAGAGAGAGAGAAATAAAGAGAGAGAGAAAGAAAGAGAGAGATAGAGAGATAGAGAGAGAGAAAGAGACAGAGAGAAAGAGACAGAGACAGAAAGAAAGAAATAGAGGGAGAAAAAGAAAGAAAGAAAGAAAGAAGGAATGAAGGGAAGAAGGAAAGAAATAAAGAAGGAAGGAAGGAGGGAATGAAGGAAGAAGGAAGGAAGGAAGGAAGGAAGGAAGGAAGGAAAGAAAGAAAGAAAGAAAGAAAGAAAGAAAGAAAGAAAGAAAGAAAGAAAGAAAGAAAGAAAAAGAAAGAAGAAAGAAAGAAAGAAAATCCAACTATAGCAATATTTTTTTTCTACACGACTTTCAACGACCCACCACAACACGCCCCCCTACACCCACACAAACAGACAAATAACAACTAATTTGATGAATTTATTTATTTTTAACATTCACTTTTAGACAAAACCAGCTTTGCACACTTCCAATGTTGAACCAGCAAAACAGCGCAACAAGAGGCCAGGCCAGGTGTACTCAGGTACTTATATCCAATCATCTTGGCCATGAATAACCCACACCTGCAAGTTCTAGAAGATTCCAAAGACCTATATTTTAGGATCTAGACGAAAGTAACGATCTGTTACAGCAGACGTCGATGTAAAGTTGCAGTTGTAATCGTCGCTGTTATTATCATTATGTCGTTAACTTGCAAAGTCGATGGCGAGCTGGTAGTCTCTTGAATAATTCAGAGAAAATGTTCGAATATTTGTATATTAGGGAGCCGTGATTGCTCAGTGGTTAGTGAACTGGACTACCACGGACAAGGGTAGGGTTCGATCCCAACCGACAGCTTCCGGGTTCACCCAGCCTTAAAATGGGTACCGGATTTTTTCTGGAAAAGTAAAGCAGCACGGGCGTAATACCGACCACATTACCCCAAAAATCATGTGCTGACGGTCTGTAAAATATAGGGTCACTAACACCATATTTCCCTATACGCCACTTGGCGTGACGGGGGTACTTAACTTACTTACTATTTGTATATTATTCCTTACAGAAGAAATCGATACATTTATATTTATAGCTTTAAGTGTCTATCGGAAGGTGAGTGATTAACACACAAGTTGATGCAGCTCAAACCAGGTTTTCTGCAAAAGAATCATTCATTTAGCGTCATCTCCGCATAGAAGGTTGGCTATTATGGATCACCATTCCGCTCTGTCCTCTTGCTTTCGTGGTGCAGGTTGTCATAGGTTGACTTGTTCATCTGTTCATGTTTCTAGTCCATGTTAGTCTTGGTCTGTCTCTGCCTCTTTTACCTTGTATTTTCCCTTCCAATATTACTTTTAGTTAGGCTGTTGTGTCTTTAAACATGCCCCAAAAATTTCATTTGTCTTGTTCTAATTGTGTTTAGTAGTTTTCTTTTCATTTTTAGTTGTTTTAAGACTTCACCGTTTGTTTTCTTTTCTGTCCATCAATTCTACCTATTTTTCTATAAATCCACATTTCAAAGGCTTCCATTTTCTGTTCTGTTTTCTTGTCTAGTGTCCATGTTTCTGCACCATACAGGAATATTGAGAAGATGTAACAATTTGCTATTCTTAGTTATAGCAAAGTTTTTAGCTAGTTTTTTTTGTTGTAATTTGTTTTGATGTTAGAAGGTTCATGGACTCCCACATAAGTTGATTCAAACCAGGTTTTATTTTCAAAGGAACCAAGGACAGATTATTTAACTGGATTTTGTAGTCAATACTGCTTTTGCTACTATTGCTGCTACTGTTGTTACTATTACTGCTACTGTTGTTACTATTGCTGCTACTGTTGTTACTATTACTGCTACTGTTGTTACTATTACTGCTACTGTTGTTACTATTACTGCTACTGTTGTTACTATTACTGCTACTGCTATTACTATTGCTGCTACTGTTGTTACTATTACTGCTACTGTTGTTACTATTACTGCTACTGCTATTACTATTGCTGCTACTGTTGTTACTATTACTGCTACTGTTGTTACTATTACTGCTACTGTTGTTACTATTACTGCTACTGTTGTTACTATTACTGCTACTGCTATTACTATTGCTGCTACTGTTAGTGCTAATACTGCTACTGTTACAACTAATTAAGAAAGGAAGGAAACACGGTGAGATAGAACAAAATAAATAAGGAGAGAAAGAAAAGACGACAAGAAAGAAAGAAAGAGAAAGAGAGAAAGAAAGAGAGAGAGAAAGAAAAAGAAATAGAGAGAGAGAAAGAAAGAGAGAAAGACAGAAAGAAAGCAGGAAAGAAAGAAAGAAAAAATGAAAGAAAAAAAAAAGAAAGAGAAAAAAGAGACAGAAATAAAGAAATAAAGAGAGAGGGAAAGAAGAAAGAAAGAGAAAAAAAAGAAAGACAGAAATAAAGAAATAAAGAGAGAGGGAAAGAAAGAAAGAAAGAAAGAAAGAGAAAAAAAAGAGAGACAGAAATAAAGAAATAAAGAAAGGGGGAAAGAAAGAAAGAAAGAAAGAAAGAAAGAAAGAGAGAAAGAAAGAAAGAAAGAAAGAAGAGAAAAAAAGAGAGACAGAAATAAAGAGAGAAATAAAGAAATAAAGAAAGAGGGAAAGAAAGAAAGAAAAAAAGAGAGAAAGAAAGAAAGAAAGAAAGAAAGAAAGAGAAAAAAGGAGAGACAGAAATAAGAAATAAAGAGAGAGGGAAAGAAAGAAAGAAAGAAAGAGAAGAAAGAAAGAAAGAAAGAAAGAAAGAAAGAAAGAAAGAAAGAAAGAAAGAAAGAAAGAAAGAAAGAAAGAAAAAGAAATAAAAGAGAGACATAAATAAAGAAACAAAGAGAGAGGGAAAAAAATAAATAGATAAAGAAAGAAAGAAAGAAAGAAAAAAGAATGAAAGAACTGCTGCTTCTGTTACAAGTACTGCTGCTGCAAAACTGTTACTATTGCTGCTACCACTGCTATTGCTTCTATTGCTATTGCTGCTGTTACTGGTACTACTGTTGCTGCTACCACTGCTATTGCTGCGGTTACTGGTACTACTATTGCTATTGCTTCTGTTACTGGTACTACTGTTGCTGCTACCACTGCTATTGCTGCGGCTACTGGTACTACTATTGCTATTGCTGCCGGTACTGGTACTACTGTTGCTGCTACCACTGCTATTGCTGCTGGTACTGGTACTACTATTGCTATTGCTGCTGTTACTGGTACTACTGTTGCTGCTACCACTGCTATTGCTGCGGCTACTGGTACTACTATTGCTATTGCTGCTGGTACTGGTACTACTGTTGCTGCTACCACTGCTATTGCTGCGGCTACTGGTACTACTATTGCTATTGCTTCTGTTACTGGTACTACTGTTGCTGCTACCACTGCTATTGCTGCTGGTACTGGTACTACTATTGCTATTGCTGCTGGTACTGGTACTACTGTTGCTGCTACCACTGCTATTGCTGCTGGTACTGGTACTACTATTGCTATTGCTGCTGTTACTGGTATACTGTTGCTGCTACCACTGCTATTGCTGCGGCTACTGGTACTACTATTGCTATTGCTGCTGGTACTGGTACTACTGTTGCTGCTACCACTGCTATTGCTGCGGCTACTGGTACTACTATTGCTATTGCTGCTGGTACTGGTACTACTGTTGCTGCTACCACTGCTATTGCTGCTGGTACTGGTACTACTATTGCTATTGCTGCTGTTACTGGTACTACTGTTGCTGCTACCACTGCTATTGCTGCTGGTACTGGTACTACTATTGCTATTGCTGCTGGTACTGGTACTACTGTTGCTGCTACCACTGCTATTGCTGCGGCTACTGGTACTACTATTACTATTGCTATTGCTTCTGTTACTGGTACTACTGTTGCTGCTACCACTGCTATTGCTGCGGCTACTGGTACTACTATTGCTATTGCTGCTGGTACTGGTACTACTGTTGCTGCTACCACTGCTATTGCTGCTGGTACTGGTACTACTATTGCTATTGCTGCTGTTACTGGTACTACTGTTGCTGCTACCACTGCTATTGCTGCGGCTACTGGTACTACTATTGCTATTGCTGCTGGTACTGGTACTACTGTTGCTGCTACCACTGCTATTGCTGCGGCTACTGGTACTACTATTGCTATTGCTGCTGGTACTGGTACTACTGTTGCTGCTACCACTGCTATTGCTGCGGCTACTGGTACTACTATTGCTATTGCTGCTGGTACTGGTACTACTGTTGCTGCTACCACTGCTATTGCTGCTGGTACTGGTACTACTATTGCTATTGCTGCTGGTACTGGTACTACTGTTGCTGCTACCACTGCTATTGCTGCGGCTACTGGTACTACTATTGCTATTGCTGCTGCTACAGTTACTACTATTGTTACCAGAGCCGTCTTTACACCATTTTGGGCGCCTGGGCAAAGAAAGAGTGCTGCCCCCCTCCCCCAGGAATAAAAAATAAATGGTTGATAATATTAAAAATGATGTATTGTTTATTTTATTGTCACTAATTTCAACAAAATTGTGGTTAAAACATGCTGTACAGCTGCAACAATCATCATCATTGAGTGCCGTCTCCGCAACGAAGGTTGGCTACCATGGAGCGCCATTTTGCTCTATCTCTTGCTTTGATGGTGCAGGTTGTCATCGGTTGATTTGTCCATCTTTTGATGTTACTCGTCCATGTTAATCTTGGTCTGCCTTTGCCTCTTTTACCTTGTATTTTCCCCTCCAGGATTACTTTTAGTAGGCTGTTGTGTCTTTTAACATGGCCCAAGAATCGCATTTGTCTTGTTTTAATTGTGTTCAGAAGTTCTCTTTTCATTTTTAGTTGTTTTAAGACTTCATCGTTTGTTTTCTTTTCCTTCCATCCATTCTACCTATTCTTCTATAAATCCACATTTCGAAGGCTTCAATTCTCTGTTCTGTTTTCTTGTCTAATGTCCATGTTTCAGCACCATATAGGAATATTGAGAAGATGTAACATTTTGCTATTCTTAGTTTTAGCTTTGGTGTTATTTGTTTTGATTGCTGCAACAATAATCAACATTAAACATGAAAAACAGAGAAAAGAGATTTTATTTGCATGTTTTAAAGTATTACACATGATATTTACAAAAACAAACACACATTTACACACAAAAACAGATATTTACATATGTAAGCTTTTCCTGAAGAATTGAGGGCACAGTTAACTACTGTCTGATCTGTGGTTAACTTCTGTCTGATCTGTGGTTAACTTCTGTCTGATCTGTGGTTAACTACTGTCTGATCTGTGGTTAACTTCTGTCTGATCTGTGGTTAACTTCTGTCTGATCTGTGGTTAACTTCTGTCTGATCTGTGGTTAACTACTGTCTGATCTGTGGTTAACTTCTGTCTGATCTGTGGTTAACTTCTGTCTGATCTGTGGTTAACTACTGTCTGATCTGTGGTTAACTTCTGTCTGATCTGTGGTTAACTTCTGTCTGATCTGTGGTTAACTACTGTCTGATCTGTGGTTAACTACTGTCTGATCTGTGGTTAACTACTGTCTGATCTGTGGTTAACTTCTGTCTGATCTGTGGTTAACTACTGTCTGATCTGTGGTTAACTTCTGTCTGATCTGTGGTTAACTACTGTCTGATCTGTGGTTAACTACTGTCTGATCTGTGGTTAACTACTGTCTGATCTGTGGTTAACTACAGTCTGATCTGTGGTTAACTACTGTCTGATCTGTGGTTAACTACTGTCTGATCTGTGGTTAACTTCTGTCTGATCTGTGGTTAACTACTGTCTGATCTGTGGTTAACTACTGTCTGATCTGTGGTTAACTACTGTCTGATCTGTGGTTAACTACTGTCTGATCTGTGGTTAACTACTGTCTGATCTGTGGTTAACTACTGTCTGATCTGTGGTTAACTTCTGTCTGATCTGTGGTTAACTACTGTCTGATCTGTGATTAACTTCTGTCTGATCTGTGGTTAACTACTGTCTGATCTGTGGTTAACTACTGTCTGATCTGTGGTTAACTACTGTCTGATCTGTGGTTAACTACAGTCTGATCTGTGGTTAACTACTGTCTGATCTGTGGTTAACTACTGTCTGATCTGTGGTTAACTTCTGTCTGATCTGTGGTTAACTACTGTCTGATCTGTGGTTAACTACTGTCTGATCTGTGGTTAACTACTGTCTGATCTGTGGTTAACTACTGTCTGATCTGTGGTTAACTTCTGTCTGATCTGTGGTTAACTTCTGTCTGATCTGTGGTTAACTACTGTCTGATCTGTGGTTAACTTCTGTCTGATCTGTGGTTAACTACTGTCTGATCTGTGGTTAACTTCTGTCTGATCTGTGGTTAACTACTGTCTGATCTGTGGTTAACTACTGTCATATCTGTGGTTAACTACTGTCTGATCTGTGGTTAACTACAGTCTGATCTGTGGTTAACTACTGTCTGATCTGTGGTTAACTACTGTCTGATCTGTGGTTAACTTCTGTCTGATCTGTGGTTAACTACTGTCTGATCTGTGGTTAACTACTGTCTGATCTGTGGTTAACTACTGTCTGATCTTTGGTTAACTACTGTCTGATCTGTGGTTAACTACTGTCTGATCTGTGGTTAACTACTGTCTGATCTGTGGTTAACTTCTGTCTGATCTGTGTTAACTACTGTCTGATCTGTGGTTAACTTCTGTCTGATCTGTGGTTAACTACTGTCTTATCTGTGGTTAACTACTGTCTGATCTGTGGTTAACTACTGTCTGATCTGTGGTTAACTACAGTCTGATCTGTGGTTAACTACTGTCTGATCTGTGGTTAACTACTGTCTGATCTGTGGTTAACTTCTGTCTGATCTGTGGTTAACTACTGTCTGATCTGTGGTTAACTACTGTCTGATCTGTGGTTAACTACTGTCTGATCTGTGGTTAACTACTGTCTGATCTGTGGTTAACTACTGTCTGATCTGTGGTTAACTTCTGTCTGATCTGTGGTTAACTTCTGTCTGATCTGTGGTTAACTACTGTCTGATCTGTGGTTAACTTCTGTCTGATCTGTGGTTAACTACTGTCTGATCTGTGGTTAACTACTGTCTGATCTGTGGTTAACTACTGTCTGATCTGTGGTTAACTTCTGTCTGATCTGTGGTTAACTTCTGTCTGATCTGTGGTTAACTACTGTCTGATCTGTGGTTAACTTCTGTCTGATCTGTGGTTAACTACTGTCTGATCTGTGGTTAACTTCTGTCTGATCTGTGGTTAACTACTGTCTGATCTGTGGTTAACTTCTGTCTGATCTGTGGTTAACTACTGTCTGATCTGTGGTTAACTACTGTCTGATCTGTGGTTAACTTCTGTCTGATCTGTGGTTAACTACTGTCTGATCTGTGGTTAACTTCTGTCTGATCTGTGGTTAACTTCTGTCTGATCTGTGGTTAACTTCTGTCTGATCTGTGGTTAACTTCTGTCTGATCTGTGGTTAACTTCTGTCTGATCTGTGGTTAACTTCTGTCTGATCTGTGGTTAACTACTGTCTGATCTGTGGTTAACTTCTGTCTGATCTGTGGTTAACTTCTGTCTGATCTGTGGTTAACTTCTACCAGGAAAAAAAACTTGGACATCCAAATTTAATCAAGGGCCGACCCCTAGGCACGGCTTATAGAGGGCCGGAGAGAGAGTTGGAAGTAATTGATAAACCTAAAGTTCGCATATAAACTCAAAATTATGACATTTTTATCAAATAATTCTAAATTTTATACGGGTTTTCCGAAACCCTACAATATATTCGCATGGGGCCCCTATGATCGTGGGCCCGGGGCAAATGCCAAACGGTCCTTTGCGTTAAGGCGGCACTGACTGTTACCACTACTACTACTACTACTGTAACTACTATCACTACTGCTACTACTACTACTATGATTACTATCACTGCTACCACAGCTACTACAAATACTATTACCGCTACTGTTAACACTACGACTACTATCACCACTACTACTACTACTATCACCACTACTACTACCATAACTAGTACCACTACTACTACCATCACTAGTACTACTATCACTACTGTTACTACTACAGCTGCTACATCTAGTACCACTACTACTACTACCACTACTACTATTACTTCCACCACCACCACCACTACTAATACTACTACCACCATTAACACTACTACTACTAGTACTACTACTACTACTATTACTACTACCACTACTACTACTACTACTACCACCACCACTACCACTACTACTACTTAAACCACCACCACTACCACCACCACTACCATTACTACTAATATCACCACCACTACCATTACCACTACTACTACTACCTCTACCACTACTACTACTACCACCACTATTACTACTACCACCACTACTACTACTACTACCACCACCACCACTACCACTACCACCACTATTACTACTACCACCACTATTACTACTACCTCTACCACTACTACTACCACTACTACTACTACCACCACTACTACTACTACCACCACTATTACTACTACCACTACTACTACTACTACCACATTACCACTACCACTACCACTACTACTACTACTACCACCACCACTACCACTACCACTACTACCACCACCACTACCACTACTACTATTACTGCTACCACTACTACTACTATCCCTACTCCTACTGCTACTTTTACTATCACCACGACTGCTACTAGTACAACTACCACCGCTACTACCACACCTACTATCTCTACTATAACTACTACTATCACCACCACTACTACTACCATCACTACCTCAGCTACCACTACTATAAATACTACTACCACTACTATCACTGCTACCACTACAACTACCACCGATCTCTAAGGAGGCGAGTGAGAGAAGAAGGTGACGAGATGGATACAGACAAAGAAGAAAAGAGAGGGAGACGAAAGATATAAGGGAAATGAATGTATGAAGGAGGTATAAATTGATGAGGTTGGAAGGAAAGTAAGAATAGAACGAGAGAGAGTGTGTGTGAGAGAGAGAGAGAGAGAGAGTGTGTGTGTGTGTGCGGGAAGGATAATAAAAGAAGAGTTATAATGGTAAAACAATAAAGAATACAACAAATTATGAATACTTGCACTTCATTATCTTTACCACAAGCTTAACGATAAAAGCGAGATAAAAGAGAGACATTTCCTTATAATACGTTTTCTTCTATTTCCATTTAATGTATTCTAAAGGCACACATATTTTCTGTTAACGTTTCTAACATGGCTGGCTGCTATTGGCTTTTTTATATTTCTTGTAGCTTTCTCTGTGGCTAATTCTCTAAAGCATCTGCTCTTTGGGGAGCTGGTAAGACAGACGGGTGTGATTTAAGAGATAATGATGTTCTGGAAGGTGCAGGGATGGAGTGAAGGAACTAAGGAAGAATGTGGAAGGAGGGAAGGGTTGAACGGAAGTGATGTGATAAGGGAGTGAATGAAAGTGATGAAGAGAAAGTTAGGGAAATATAAGAATGATAGGGAGAGAGAGAGAGAGAGAGAGAGAGAGAGAGAGAGAGAGAGTGAGTGAGAGAGATTAATTGAGGGAAGAGCTAAAACATTGTGGACAATTAAAGAGAAGAGAGGGAGAAAATAGGAAAAGATGAGCTAGAAGAAGAGGATGCAAAGTCGGAGGAGGGGGAAGAACTTGGAGGAGAAGAAGATGGAGGAGAAGAGGATGGAGGAGAAGAAGATGGAGGAGAAGATGATGGAGGAGAAGATGATGGAGGAGAAGAAGATGGAGGAGAAGAGGATGGAGGAGAAGAAGATGGAGGAGAAGATGATACAGGAGAAGAACATGGAGGAGAAGAAGATGGAGGAGAAGAGCATGGAGGAGAAGAAGATGGAGGAGAAGAGCATGGAGGAGAAGAAGATGGAGGAGAAGAGGATGGAGGAGAAGAAGATGGAGGTGAAGAGGATGGAGGAGAAGAAGACGGAGGAGAAGAGCATGGAGGAGAAGAAGATGGAGGAGAAGAGGATGGAGGAGAAGAAGATGGAGGAGAAGATGATGGAGGAGAAAAGGATGGAGGAGAAGAAGACGGAGGAGAAGAGCATGGAGGAGAAGAAGATGGAGGAGAAGAAGATGGAGGAGAAGAAGATGGAGGAGAAGAGGATAGAGGAGAAGAAGATGGAGGAGAAGAAGATGGAGGAGAAGATGATACAGGAGAAGAACATGGAGGAGAAGAGGATGGAGGAGAAGAAGATGGAGGAGAAGATGATGGAGGAGAAAAGGATGGAGGAGAAGAAGACGGAGGAGAAGAGCATGGAGGAGAAGAAGATGGAGGAGAAGAAGATGGAGGAGAAGAGGATAGAGGAGAAGAAGATGGAGGAGAAGAAGATGGAGGAGAAGATGATACAGGAGAAGAACATGGAGGAGAAGAAGATGGAGGAGAAGAGGATGGAGGAGAAGAAGATGGAGGAGAAGATGATGGAGGAGAAAAGGATGGAGGAGAAGAAGACGGAGGAGAAGAGCATGGAGGAGAAGAAGATGGAGGAGAAGAAGATGGAGGAGAAGAAGATGGAGGAGAAGAGGATAGAGGAGAAGAAGATGGAGGAGAAGAAGATGGAGGAGAAGATGATACAGGAGAAGAACATGGAGGAGAAGAGGATGGAGGAGAAGAAGATGGAGGAGAAGATGATGGAGGAGAAAAGGATGGAGGAGAAGAAGACGGAGGAGAAGAGCATGGAGGAGAAGAAGATGGAGGAGAAGAAGATGGAGGAGAAGAAGATGGAGGAGAAGAGGATAGAGGAGAAGAAGATGGAGGAGAAGAAGATGGAGGAGAAGATGATACAGGAGAAGAACATGGAGGAGAAGAAGATGGAGGAGAAGAGGATGGAGGAGAAGAGCATGGAGGAGAAGAAGATGGAGAAGAAGAGGATGGAGGAGAAGAAGATGGAGGAGAAGAAGATGGAGGAGAAGAGCATGGAGGAGAAGAAGATGGAGGAGAAGAGGATGGAGGAGAAGAAGATGGAGGAGAAGAAGATGGAGGAGAAGAAGACGGAGGAGAAGAGCATGGAGGAGAAGAAGATGGAGGAGAAGAGGATGGAGGAGAAGAAGATGGAGGAGAAGAGGATGGAGGAGAAGAAGACGGAGGAGAAGAGCATGGAGGAGAAGAAGATGGAGGAGAAGAGCATGGAGGAGAAGAACATGGAGAAGAGGATGGAGGAGAAGAAGATGAAGGAGGAGAAGATGGAGGAGAAGAGCATGGAGGAGAAGAACATGGAGGAGAAGAGCATGGAGGAGAAGAACATGGAGGAGAAGAAGACGGAGGAGAAGAGCATAGAGGAGAAGAAGATGGAGGAGAAGAGGATGGAGGAGAAGAAGATGGAGGAGAAGAACATGGAGGAGAAGAAGATGGAGGAGAAGAGCATGGATGAGAAGAAGACGGAGGAGAAGAGCATGGAGGAGAAGAAGATTGAGGAGAAGAGGATGGAGGAGAAGAAGATGGAGGAGAAGAAGATGGAGGAGAAGAAGATGAAGGAGGAGAAGATGGAGGAGAAGAGGATGGAGGAGAAGAGGATGGAGAAGTAGAACATGGAGGAGAAGAGGATGGAGGAGAAGAACATGGAGGAGAAGAGGATGGAGGAGAAGAACATGGAGGAGAAGAGGATGGAGGAGAAAAGGATGGAGGAGAAGAAGATGAAGGAGAAGAGGATGGAGGAGAAGAACATGGAGGAGAAGAGGATGGAGGAGAAGAATATGGAGGAGAAGAGGGTGGAGGAGAAGAGGATGGAGGAGAAGAAAATGAAGGAGAAGAAGATGGAGGAGAAGAAGATGAAGGTGGAGAAGATGGGGGAGAAGAGGATGGAGGAGAAGAAGATGGAGGAGAAGAAGATGAAGGAGAAGAGGATGGAGGAGAAGAACATGGAGGAGAAGAGGATGGAGGAGAAGAGGATGGAGGAGAAGAAAATGGAGGAGAAGAAGATGAAGGAGGAGAAGATGGAGGAGAAGAAGATGAAGGAGGAGAAGATGGAGGAGAAGAAAATGGAGGAGAAGAAGATGAAGGAGGAGAAGATGGAGGAGAAGAAGATGAAGGAGAAGAAGTTGGAGGAGAAGAAGATTGAGGAGAAGAAGATGGAGGAGAAGAAGATGAAGGAGATGAATATGGAGGAGAAGAAGATGGAGGAGAAGAAGATGAAGGAGAAGAATATGGAGGAGAAGAAGATGGAGGAGAAGAAGATGAAGGAGAAGAAGATGGAGGAGAGGAAGAAGGAGGAGAAGAAGATGGAGGAGAAAAAGATGGAGGAGAAGAAGATGGAGGAGAAGAAGATGGAGGAGAAGAGGATGTAGGAGAAGAAGATGGAGGAGAAGTAGAAGAAGATGGAGGAGAAGTAGAAAATGATAGAGGAGAAGAAGATGGAGGAGAAGTAGAAAATGATAGAGGAGAAGAAGATGGAGGAGAAGAAGATGGAGGAGAAGAAGATGGAGGAGAAGAAGATGGAGGAGAAGAAGAAGGAGGAGAAGAAGATGAAGGAAAAGTAGAAAATGATAGAGGAGAAGAAGATGGAGGATAAGTAGAAAATTATAGAGGAGAAGAAGATGGAGGAGAAGAAGATGGATGAGAAGAAGCTGGAGGAAAAGTAGAAAATTATAGAGGAGAAGTAGATGGAGGAGAAAAAGATGAAGGAGAAGAAGATGGATTAGAAGAGGATGGAGGAGAAGAGTATGGAGGAGAGGAGGATGGAGTAGAAGAGGATGGAGGAGAAGAGGATGGAGGAGAAGTAGAAAATGATAGAGGAGAAGAAGATGGAGGAGAAGAAGATGGAGGAGAAGAAGATGAAGGAGAAGAAGATGAAGGAGAAGAAGATGAAGGAGAAGTAGAAAATGATAGAGGAGAAGAAGATGGAGGAGAAGTAGAAAATGATAGAGGAGAAGAGGATGGAGGAGAAGAAGATGGATGAGAAGAAGATGAAGGAGAAGTAGAAAATGATAGAGGAGAAGAAGATGGAGGAGAAGAAGATGGATTAGAAGAAGATGGAGGAGAAGTAGAAAATGATAGAGGAGAAGAAGATGGATGAGAAGAAGATGAAGGAGAAGACGATGGATTAGAAGAGGATGGAGGAGAAGAGGATGGAGGAGAAGAGAATGGAGTAGAAGAGGATGGAGGAGAAGAGGATGGAGGAGAAGAGGATGGAGTAGAAGAGGATGGAGGAGAAGAGGATGGAGGAGAAGAGGATGGAGGAGAAGAAGATGGAGGAGAAGTAGAAGAAGATGGAGGAGAAGTAGAAAACGACGGAAGAGGAGTAGAAGAGGATGGAGGAGAAGAGGATGGAGTAGAAGAGGATGGAGGAGAAGAGGATGGAGGAGAAGAGGATGGAGGAGAATAAGATGGAAGAGAAGTAGAAGAAGATGGAGGAGAAGTAGAAAACGACGGAGGAGGAGTAGAAGAGGATGGAGGAGAGAGGATGGAGTAGAAGAGGATGGAGGAGAAGAGGATGGAGGAGAAGAGGATGGAGGAGAAGAAGATGGAGGAGAAGTAGAAGAAGATGGAGGAGAAGTAGAAAACGACGGAGGAGGAGTAGAAGAGGATGGAGGAGAAGAGGATGGAGTAGAAGAGGATGGAGGAGAAGAGGATGGAGTAGAAGAGGATGGAGGAGAAGAGGATGGAGGAGAAGAGGATGGAGGAGAAGAAGATGGAGGAGAAGTAGAAGAAGATGGAGGAGAAGTAGAAAACGACGGAGGAGGAGTAGAAGAGGACGGAGGAGGAGTAGAAGAAGATGGAGGAGAAGAGGATGGAGTAGAAGAGGAAGGAGGAGAAGAAGAAAAAGAAGAAGAAAAGAAGAAGATGGAGGGAGAGGAAGATGGAGGAGAAGAAGAAGGTGATGGAGGGAGAGGAAGATGGAGGAGAAGAAGATGGATGAGAAGTAGAAAAAGATGGAGAAGTAGAAGATGATGATGAAGAAGAAAATAAAGATGGAGGAGAAGAAGAAGATGATGATTATGAGGAGGACAATGATGATAATGAGGAAGTAGAAGAAGAAAAAGAAGAAGAAAAAGAATAAAGTGGAGGAGAAGAAGAAGATGATGGAAGAGAAGTAGATGAAGATGGCGAAGTAGAAGAAAATGGAGGAGAAGTAGAAGAAAATGGAGAAGTAGAAGAAAATGGAGAAGTAGAAGAAAATGGAGGAGAAGTGGAAGAAGATGGAGAAATAAAAGGAGATGGAGGAGAAGTAGAAGAAGATTGAGAAGTACAAGAAGATGGAGTAGAAGGTGAAGAAGATGATGATGATGAGGCAGAAGAAGCCGCAGTGGTAAGAGAAGAGTTGTAGAGGGAGAATAGGAAGAACGAGAAGAAAGAAAAAAAGTAGAAGCAGAACAAGAAGAGAAAGAGAAAGAGAAAGGACAGCCAGAGGGAGTGGTCAGTGAGACTGACTGCGGACAGATAAAATAAAAGTGAGAGGATAAGAGTGTAGAGAAAGAGTCAAAGGAATCAGAGAAACCGACAAATGTAGTCAGTGAGAGCGGTAAAAAGAAAGGGAAATTGTGAGATTGTAGAGAAAGACAGAAATATTTGAGGCAGAAAACAATATGGAGACACGGAGTGAAGAGAGAGAGAGAGAGAGAGAGAGAGAGAGAGAGAGAGAGAGAGAGAGAGAGAGAGAGAGAGAGAAGAGAGAGAGTTATGGAACTTCAAGAAAATGTAGCTTTAATATTCCTTGCGCAGCTAACAGAACTCACTGTTCACAAGACAAAATGAATAACACGTGAACAAATAACAGCATAACCAATAACAGGTGTGTTATTTGTGAACACCCAAAGTCTGATTCATCAGCATCATCATCGTGTGCACTGTCTAGTCGCTCTGCCGATCACTTTCTTCCCATACCCTGGTTCAGTCTTCATATCTCGCATTATCTTTATTGTCTCGAGATTTATGTTGATTGGTGCAGCTTGATCGATTACTTTCCTTCTTTGTTTGTTTGTTTGTTTGTTTGTTTGTTTGTTTGTTTCTTTCTTTCTTTCTTTCTTTCTTTCTTTCTTTCTTTCTTTCTTTCTTTCCTTCCTTCTTTCTTTCTTTCTTTCTTTCTTTCTTTCTTTATTCCTTTCTTCCTTTCTTTCTTTCTTTCTTTCTTTCTTTCTTTCTTTCTTTCTTTCCTTCTTTCTTTCTTTATTTCTTTCTTCCTTTCTTTCTTTCTTTCTTTATTTTTTTCTTCCTTTCTTTCATTCTTTTTTCTTTCTTTCTTTCATTCTTTCTTTCTTTCATTCTTTTATTATTTTTTTCCTTCATTATTCCTTCCTTCCTCCCTCCCTCCCTCCCTACTATTGTTACTAACTCCGCAAGTACTGCCATACTAATATTGCTACTATCGATCACTACTGCTATTATTACTATCCCTGCTACTACTAGCACTACTACCATTGCTATTATTGCTACTTTTACTATTATCACTACTACTGCTATTGTTACTATTCCTGCTATTACTGCTACAACTACTACTAACATTCTTCTTCTCCTTCTTACTACCTTTCAGCTCCCTGTGGAGCATAGGTTTTGAACAAACACTTTCCAAGTCGTTCTGTTACTTGCCATTCTTTTAAGATCATTCCATGTCTTCCCCACCATCTTCATCCCTGTTGAGATGTCTGAAACCCTACAATAACATTTGTGATACGATCTAAGTAAGAGATGTGTGAAACCTTACAATAACATTTGTGATACGATCTAAGTAAGAGATGTGTGAAACCTTACAATAACATTTGTGATACGATCTAAGTAAGAGATGTCTGAAACCTTACAATAACATTTGTGATACGATCTAAGTAAGAGATGTCTGAAACCTTACAATAACATTTGTGATACGATCTAAGTAAGAGATGTATGAAACCTTGCAATAACATTTGTGATACGATCTAAGTAAGAGATGTCTGAAACCTTACAATAACATTTGTGATACGATCTAAGTAAGAGATGTCTGAAACCTTACAATAACATTTCGTCTACACTGTCAAGAACCACAAACACACAAAAAATGTATAAAATAAGAGTGCACAACAATCTTATTTTAGAGCCAAGAGGGAAACTCTAATATTTATTCTACAGTAACGTATAATTATAGCTGACCTTGACAGTCGTATTACTTCTCCTCAAACACGACACCCGAACACAATATCAGCTCAATATATCACTGTCAACAGTCCGGTGCTTGGGAATGTTTCATGGCGCAAAAATAATTATACTTTGCTTCCTCATTTGCCTTTCAGCGTTAAGATTATATAATTTGAGGTCTTTTGTTCTTCTGTTTGCTTCTCCTGCTGTTATGTGTCCATGTGTTTATAGTCCAATAATCCAATAACCCAATAATCCAATAGTCCAATAGTCCAATAATCCAATAGTCCAATAATCCAATAATCCAATAGTCCAATAATCCAATAATCCAATAGTCCAATAATCCATAGTCCAATAATCCAATAATCCAATAATCCAATAGTCCAATAATCCAATAATCCAATAGTCCAATAATCCAATAATCCAATAGTCCAATAATCCAATAATCCAATAGTCCAATAGTCCAATAATCCAATAATCCAATAATCCAATAATCCAATAATCCAATAACCCAATAACCCAATAATCCAATAATCCAATAACCCAATAATCCAATAACCCAATAATCCAATAACCCAATAATCCAATAATCCAATAACCCAATAATCCAATAATCCAATAACCCAATAACCCAATAATCCAATAATCCAATAACCCAATAATCCAATAGTCCAATCACCCAATAACCCAATAATCCAATAATCCAATAGTCCAATAACCCAATAATCCAATAATCCAATAAACCAATAACCCAATAACCCAATAATCCAATAACCCAATAACCCAATAGTCCAATAAACCAATAACCCAATAATCCAATAACCCAATAATCCAATAATCCAATAACCCAATAATCCAATAATCCAATAATCCATAGTCCAATAACCCAATAATCCAATAATCCAATAATCCAATAGTCCAATAACCCAATAACCCAATAACCCAATAATCCAATAATCCAATAGTCCAATAATCCAATAACCCAATAACCCAATAGTCCAATATCCCAATAATCCAATAATCCAATAATCCAATAGTCCAATAACCCAATAATCCAATAATCCAATAATCCAATAACCCAATAACCCAATAGTCCAATAATCCAATAATCCAATAATCCAATAGTCCAATAACCCAATAACCCAATAGTCCAATAATCCAATAATCCAATAGTCCAATAACCCAATAACCCAATAATCCAATAACCCAATAGTCCAATAATCCAATAATCCAATAGTCCAATAACCCAATAATCCAATAACCAGTAATCCAATAATCCAATAGTCCAATAATCCAATAACCAAATAATCCAATAACCAATAATCCTATAATCCAATAGTCCAATAACCCAATAATCCAATAACCCAGTAATCCAATAATCCAATAATCCAATAGTCCAATAACCCAATAACCCAATAATCCAATAACCCAATAGTTCAATAATCCAATAACCCAATAATCCAATAACCCAATAATCCAATAACCCAATAATCCAATAATCCAATAGTCCAATAATCCAATAATCCAATAATCCAATAATCCAATAATCCATCTTGTTCGTGGTCGTCCCTTCAGTCTTGTGTCCTCGCAAGGTTTTATTGAAAGTTCGTTGTGATGTGTTTTGATCTTGCCGTCTTATCACGTGAACAAACCATGTTATTTGTTGTTTCTTTATGTATTCAGCGGCGTGAATTTTTCCTAACTTTTTTCTCAGTTCTTCAATTCTGATCGTATCGCTCGGGCCTTTTCCTGTCATTTGTCTAACACATTTCATTGCGATATTGAGTATGTTTCTTTTTGTTCTTGAGTCTAGCTTCATGGTCAGAGACAACACAGCGTTAGGATGAAGATTGTGTTGTATAGTGGCAATGTCCTTTGTAGAACTTTGCATTCACCACAGCCCGTCTGAAAGAATATGACTCTAGCCAGATCTCCCACAGAACGTTGCATTCACCACAGCCCGTCTGAAAGAACCTGACTCTAGCCAGATCTCCCACAGAACGTTGCATTCACCACAGCCCGTCTGAAAGAATATGCCTCTAGCTAGATCTCCCACAGAACGTTGCATTCACCACAGCCCGTCTGAAAGAACCTGACTCTAGCCAGATCTCCCACAGAACGTTGCATTCACCACAGCCCGTCTGAAAGAACCTGACTCTAGCCAGATCTCCCACAGAACGTTGCATTCACCACAGCTCGTCTGAAAAAATATATCTCTACCCAGATCTCCAACTTCTTCTGTTTTCAGTTCAAGGTCTCCTTCATGTCTTAAGACCACCTTCTTATTGCTCTGCCCCTGATGCGTCGCCCAGGAACCATGCCTTCCACTATTGTTCTCTCCAGCCCACTGTGACTTTCCCATGACCAGACTAAATAAAAACCACAGAAATGGGTAACTGCACTACTTTAAACCTGTTTGTGCTACTAATATCAGACATTTACTGCCCCAAAAGACACACGCCTAACACTATATATAAAATGAACTGCATAAGAAGAGTATTGAATTATTGAGTTATTTGCGGGTCATCATCATTGCACTCCGAACATGTCCATAGATGCTCAGATCCCCTCCTCAGAAAGTCCCGCAGTGTCCAGCGACTGACGACTCCAGTTCTGTGTTCGTTGATAAGTCTTCTTACACGGCCACTAAGTTTCTTGTTGATAAAAGGATGCGCTTTTTGGTGCGTCTCAAGATGGCGGTTTGTTTTCACCGGTCAAATGTTAATGACGCCTAATTTCATTTATTTGTAAAAAAAAAAAAAAAAAAAAGCTCACGGTGTATCCACAGCTGGAGAGCTGATTGACTGGAGTTGGCCAGTTGGAAACGGGTCCTGAACCGTCCCACTGAGTTAGTGCCCTTGAGTCTAGACCATCCACAGCATTGACTTCCAGCGATAGGAAGAGTAATCAATAAATAAGAAATGATATAGTAAGAAAGCAAAGTGATAACAAGCTGATTATGTTACTAAATGACTATGTCGACGATTTCAGGTTTAGGGGGCGATGGCGTATGTCTATCATCATCATTCAAGTACAGGACCTGCTGGCGTTGGTGATCATGTCTCTCCACAAGTTTTGATCTCGACAATTATTTAGCATTTCTGTCGTTGACCTTCTGCCAAGCCATTCTCTTAAGCTGTCTGGTATTTTTTCTCTTTGCTTCCTCTATCTCTTCGTCCTTCAATTTTTCCAGTTGTTACAATATATTCCAGTTGTTCTCTTCTCATTACATGGCTAAAAAATGATGATTGTTTCTTCCTAATTTTGGAAATTAGATCCCTTTTCGCTTTGACCTCTTTCAGAAAATTTCCATTACTCTTCTTAGCTGTCCCTGGTATTCTCAACATTCTTCTGTAAGATCCCATTTCTACTGACTCCAGTGATTTTCGTGTCTGTTGTTTCGTGTCCATAATTCACATCCATATGTTAAGACTGACTCTACATAACTAAGAACTCTTCGTATGTCTATACCAGATCTGAAAGCGGCATACTACTCATAGCTGACTGTAAGCGGCAAAAATGGTGAACCAGAGTTATCCTGATCCTATTCCACCTTTTCGCTGTGCGCCAAGAAACAGACTCCTCAGTTGAGTCTGTCATAATGATTATGGATTGAGAGGGGCGATAACACCGTACACAGAGACGCGATGCGAAGTCGGATCTGTTGGACCGAAAGCTTCAATAGGAAAGCTTCAATAGGAAAGCTTCAATAGGAAAGCTTCAATAGGAAAGCTTCAATAGGAAAGCTTCAATAGGACAGCTTTGCCACAAACAAATTCACATCACCTTTACACGTAATTAACGTACTTTTAAGGCGGGGTGACGTACAGGGCTATACATTTCTTTAGTAGCTATAGAATGCAAGCCACAAAGAAAGAAAGAAAGAAAAGAAAGAAAGAAAGAAAGAAAGAAAGAAAGAAAGAAAGAATGGAAAGAAAGCAAGAATAAACGAAAGAAACAAAGAAATATAAGACAGTGTAAGAAATAACGCAAGATATAGAACACCATAGAATGACACGGTGTGGTCATCTCACACGAGAAAAAAGGAATAAGCGAAGTCATAAATATTAAATAAATTCAAAATATCAACTCAACCTACCCAGTTAACAATATCCAGAAAGCTACACACACCTTCTATCTGTATCAACTCACTGGACAAATAGTAAGAAGAAGAAAGAAGCCATCTTCTTGCCCAGTCACAGCTTTCCAGGAATGTTAAATAGCTCTTTAACGCAACAGATAATGTTGACAGTTGTGCATTAATCACTAAAGAATTTGATGTCAACAAGACAATTCGCAGCTCACAATTAATCAAAACATGCCTTCAGCTATCAACACGTAAGTAATAGGCCAGGACAACACTTGGATTAAGGTGAATAAAGACATGATTTATACTGCTCCAATCTGGCAATCATTATGACAAAGGTTGAAACGGAGAGAAAGGGCGAGAAGTGAATAATGCAAAACATTGAAGCCATATGTTTCAAGCAGACCTCATATAAGTTATAAAGTTCATGTATATATATATATATATATATATATATATATATATATATATATATATATATATATATATATGCTGATCATCATTAGGTAGGTACCATGCCTGCTGGCGTAGGTGATCATGTCTCTCCACAATTTTCGATCTCGACAGTTATATCTCACTTCTGTTGTTGACCTTCTGCCAAGCAATTCTCTTAAAAGTAAAAAAAAAAAATTAAAGTACCCCCGTCACGCCAAGTGGCGTATAGGGAATATGGTGTTAAAGTAAAGTAAAGTACCCCCCGTCACGCCAAGTGGCGTATAGGGAAATATGGTGTTAGTGACCCTATATTTTACAGACCTTCAGCACATGATTTTTGGGGTAATGTGGTCGGTATTACGCCCGTGCTGCTTTTACTTTCCCAGAAAAAATCCGGTACCCATTTAAGGCTGGGTGAACCCGGAGCCGTCGGTTGGGATCGAACCCTACCCCTTGTCCGTAGTAGTCCAGTTCACTAACCACTGAGCTATCGCGGCTCCTACTAATTTTTAGGGAATTAGTAAAACCCAGGTGTCCTCGCCAGGATTACGAACCCCGGCTGTTGCCGTGGTAAGCCAACCGCCTATCGATTGCGCTAACCGGACACCCAATATGGTGTTAGTGACCATAAATTTTACAGACCTTCGGCACATGATTTTTGGGGTAATGTGGTCGGTATTACGCCCGTGCCGCTTTACTTCGCCATAAAATAATCTGGTACCATTAAAGACTGGGTGAATGAACCAGGAGAGCCGTCGGTTGGGATCGAACCCTACCTCTTGTCCTTTGTAGTCCAGTTCACTAACCACTGAGCTATCGCGGTCCCCATTTTCTTAAGCTGTCTGGTATATTTTCTTTTTGTTTCCCTTTATCGCTTCGTCATTCATTTTCCCCAATTGTCACAATATAATAGCAGTTCCCTTCTCATTCATCATCATCATCAAGTACCGGGCCTAGTGGCGTAGGTGATCATGTCTCTCCACAACTTTCGATCTCGGCAGCTATTTATCATTTCTGTTGTTGACCTTCTGCCAAGCCATTCTCTTAAGCTGTCTGGTATTTTTTTCTCTTTGCTTCCCTCTATCTCTTCGTCCCTCAATTTTTCCACTTGTTACAATATATTCCAGTTGTTCTCTTCTCATTACATGACGGAAAAATGATGCTTCTTTCTTCCTGACACTGGAAATTGTATCTTTTTTCGCTTTATCCTCTTTCAGAACGTTTTAAATACTATTTTTAGCAGTCCATGGTATCTCAACATTCTTTTGTAAAACCACAATTCCTCAACCACTATGGACTGCTAAAAATAATAATGAAAATGGATGCATATCATGGACGTTGTTTTGTCTTTCTATATGCTTTTAATATGTTGTGTATATGTATCTTTTGTTTTGCTTTGAAAGAATTAAAAGCTTAGTGGATCATGAAGTTGTGTGATCATTTGGTGCCGACGGAATGTCATGAAGTTGTGTGATCATTTGTTGGCGACGAAATGTCATGAAGTTGTGTGATCATTTGGTGGCGACGAAATGTCATGAAGTTGTGTGATCATTTGGTGCCGACGAAATGTCATGAAGTTGTGTGATCATTTGGTGCCGACGAAATGGCATGAAGTTGTGTGATCATTTGGTGCCGACGAAATGTCATGAAGTTGTGTGATCATTTGGTGCCGACGAAATGAAACAATAACTAGGAGGAGCTGGTTCGATTAGTAAGCCAGTGATGGTACTGTGTGCGCTGTCGGTACTTTGTGATCTGATGGCACTATGTGCACTGATGATACTTTATGATCTGATGGTATTTTGTGCACTGTAGGGACTGTGCGCAGTGATGGTACTTTGTGATCTCATGGTACTATGTGCACTGATGGTACTTTATGATCTGATGGTATTTTGTGCACTGATGGGACTGTGTGCACTGATGGTACTTGTGATCTGATAGTACTTTGTGCACTGATGACACTGTGTGATTTGATAGTATTTTATGCACTGATGGTACATTGTGCACTGTGGCTCCTTAGTACTTTGTGCACTGGTAGCACTTTGTGATCTGACGATACTTATGCACTGATGGTACTATGTGCATTGATGGTACTTTGTGACTTGATGGTACTTTGTTCACTGATGGTATATTGTGCTCTGATGGCACTGTGTGCACTGATAATACTTTGTGATCTGATTGTACTTTGCGCAATGGTGACACTTTATACAATTGGTACTTTGTACACTGATGGTACTTTGTGCACTGATGCTACTTTATATTCTGATAGTACCTTGTGCACTGACAATACTTCGTGCACTGATGCACTTATTTCACCGTGTAAGTTTCTAGTTTTAAGTATAAAAGACACCTGACAAAAGACAGACCTGGGACCAGATCAACGCACTCGTTACAAATGAACTCAACCACCCCTCATCTCTGCCTCGGCAACTGACACAAAGCATAAAGAGAATGTCGTTGAATTGTGTCGACCTTCCCTATGTTTGTTCTTGGAATGAGCTCAACGATAATTCATCATCTCGTTACGGTAGACGGAGGATCGTCCTCACTTAAACTGTATCGTCTCATCGGAAGCGGAACATGGAGATATATGTATTTTTAGCATAACGATGTTGTCTTGTTAAAAATGAATGGATGGGGGGGGGGGGGGGGGGGGAGAATGGTATGTACTTTTGGATGTTCTATATTCTCCATTTACAAAAAAAAAGTACCCTGTCACGCCAAGTGGCGTATAGGGAATATGGTGTTAGTGACCATAAATTTGACAGACCTTCAGCACATGATTTTTGGGGTAATGTGGTCGGTATTACGCCCGTGCCGCTTTACTTGTCCCAGAAAAAAAATTAGGTACCCATTAACGGCTGGGTAAAACGGTAGCCGTCGGTTGGGATCGAACCCTACCTCTTGCCCTTTGTAGTCCAGTTCACTAACCACTGAGCTATCGCGGATCCCTATGTTCCTTTTAAGTAGAATAGTGAAGTAGAATGAAGAGCTGAGAAAAAAAGCTAAGAATAGCCCCCGCCATATAATCTATAAAGAAACAACAGATAAAATTGTTTGGCCACGTGGCAGAAAGATCAAAACACAACACAACGAACCCTCAATAAAGTAGTGAGTATGCCAGACCCACGGGTCGACCACGAAAAAGATGGATTGGTGGTTGGTTGGTTGGGTTCGCCCGATGACTAAAGTATTCTAGAGTATTCGTAGACTAGAATTCCTCTTCGTCATCCGCCCTTAAAATGACGTTAAGTGGAACGTCTCTGCGTTGTGTTGTGGTTTGCAGTATAACTGTTGTGTTTGCGCCTTTCGGCCCAACACATCCGACTTCAGCACGACATTTCTGAGTACCGGGTTGTCTTCCCTCTTCGATCCCTGTTCGCTTGGCCAGACTAGACAGGTTAGTCTATTACTGGAGGCACCACGGAGAGGTGGAGCAGGGTCTGGATTGTTTTGGTCACCGATCCTGGCGCAAGCCATCAGCTGTGGGTCGCTGACAACTTCCAGTTCCAGCGCTGGTGCTGGGAGGCGCGATACGGAGTGCTAAAAAGCACTAGGAAACATAACAGCAGCAGAGGCGAACAGAAGTGCAAAACACTGCAAATTATATCTCCCCTCGACGCTGAAAGGCAAATGAGGAAGGGAAGAAGAAGAAGAAGAAGAAGGAGGAGGAGTAGGAGGAGGAGAAGGGGAAGAGAAGCGGAGGAGGTGGAGGAGGAGGAGGAGAGGAAGGAGGAGGAGGAAGAGGAGGAGGAAGAGGAGGAGGAGGAGGAGAAGGGGAAGAGGCAGCGGAGGAGGAGGATGAGGAAGAGGAGGAATTGGAGGAGGAGGAGGAAGAGGAGGAGAAGGAGAAGGGGAAGAGGAAGCGGAGGAGGAGGAGGATGAGGAAGAGGAGGAGGAGGAGAAGGAGAAGGGGAAGAGGAAGCGGAGGAGGTGGAGGAGGAAGAGGAGGACGAGGAAGAGGAGAAGGAAGAGGAGAAGGAGAAGGGGAAGAGGAAGCGGAGGAGGTGGAGGAGGAGGATGAGGAAGAGGAGGAATTGGAGGAGGAGGAGGAAGAGGAGGAGAAGGAGAAGGGGAAGAGGAAGCGGAGGAGGAGGGGGAGGAGGAGGAGGGGGAGGAGGAGGAGGAGAAGGGGAAGAGGAAACGGAGGAGGAGGGGGAGGAGGAGGAAGAGGAGGAGAAGGAGAAGAGGAGAAAGAGGATGAGGAGGGGGAGGAGGAAGAAGAAGAGGAGGAAGAAGAAGAATAAGGAGAAGAAGCAGAAGAAGAGGAAGAAGCATCTCTTTTAATCCGTCTGCACTAGATATTCCCAACAATCTTGGAATTCTTAAACCGTTTACTTTTTCTGAAGAAATTAAAATAAAATAAAAACAGCAGAATAGCCGATCATCAAATTCCTGAACAGAACGATAAATGAGATCTATATGGCTGCATATTTCCATCATCAAGTACCGGGCCTACTGGCGTAGGTGATCATGTCTCTCCATAACATTCGATCTCGACAGTTATTTATCATTTCTGTTGTTGACCTTCTATCAAGCCATTCTCTTAAGCTGTCTGGTAATTTTTCTCTTTGTTTCTCTCTATCTCTTCATCCCTCAATTTTCCCAGTAGTTACAATATATTCCAGTTGTTCTTTCTCATTACATGGCCAAAAAATGATGATTGTTTCTTCCTAATATTAGAAATTAGCTCTATTTTGCTTTGGCCTCTCTCAGAACATTTTCATTACTCTTCTTAGCTGTCCATGGTACTCTCAACATTCTTCTCTAAAACCACATTTCTAAAGACTCCAGTGATTTTGCATATTTAATTGATGATAAAAGTCATCAAATGAGTTGTAATTACGTGCGTTTACCCTACCACAGCTTATAAGGTTATGGTATTTAGGTAATGGGTCCTTGAGTTATGTTAATCGGTTTTTGTTTCTCTGTTAATATTTTAGGCGTAGGGATTATAAATATATATTTATTAAGTTGTAGGCTTCGTCATCATCATCAGCATTGTTACTATCGTCAGCATCATTATTAATATCATCAGTCTCATAATTATTATTATTATCATTATCATTATTATCATCAGCATCACCATTATCATCATCAACATTATTATCAACATCAGTATCATCAACATTATTATCATCAACATAATTATCATCATCAGCATCATTATCATCATTATCTTCAACATTATCATCTTCAACGTCATCATCATCCTCATCATCATCAACATTATTATCATCATTATTATCATCAGCATCATCATCATTATCATCTTCAACATTCTTATCATCCGTATCATCAGCATCATTATTATCATCAGCATCATCATCATCTTCAACATCATCAACATTATATCATCACTATCAATCTCATCATCATTTATCACCAACATCATCATGAAGAAACCTGCCTAGTGGCAAACATTGCTCATTAGACTCAAGTCGCGTCCACCTCACTGAACCAGATTTCCAGATCATACTCCACATTTAAAAAAAAATGATAAACACACTACGGAGAGGACACCCGACCCAACGCTATGATACAATTTTGTATGTTTTTTATAGCTCAAATCTATCTATTATCCTTTCGAGCCGAAGACGGCACATAGGGCAGAACCACAATCTCAAAAACAGAAACTTGCGTGCCAAAATGGCACATATTGCAGAGATCACTGCTTCTAAAATCTATGGTTCTGTTTCCATAACAATACTTTTTACAATGACAGCTTGTCAAGCCATCGATCAACCTCCTTAGTCGCCTCTTTTGACATTGCTCAAATGCAAACCACTAATTTTATATTAAAATGAAATCATAACAGAGTACATTTTTTGGTTTAAATCTTAAACTATTTTTTAAAATTCCATCAGAGATGTGACTTGTTTACATGTTAGTGATACCTAACACAACAAACTAAGAAGTTATTAAAGCCTGCGGGTAGAAAATAAAACCGGAAAACACTCCAATTCGTGTGACGTTTTCAGATGTAGGATCCACAGACGGCTGACGTCACACTACCATTTAGGGGACTGGTTGGTCTCGAGGCAAGACACCGGCCTCGAGACAGAGAGGTTGTGGGTTCAAATGCCGGCTGCAGTAGCTGGATTTTTATTTATAATTTATCTATGCGGGAAACAAAACTGGTCTCAGCAGCGAGGCTCGGCTTGAATGTCAATTACTCATCGACGGAAAAAATATGAGCACCTCCGAAGACAGAGTTATCTGCCTGTACGGTGAGGGACCTCTGTCACACGGCTGCCAGGGAAAAACGGATTAACACGCAAAATTCAGTTCCTACTCTCTAGGGACTTAGTCAGAGGTAAAAAGCTGGCAAACGCAAACAGAAAAATACTCTACCGCCAATCGTTGCTCACAAAGCTAAATACATCATGCAAGTTGGAGGTTTTCAGGGAATACCCTCTCAGCCAGGAGGCCTAAGTGAATCTATAGTTGGATGTGAAAAAAGGTTACCTGTGCCTTGTGGCCTTTTATAATTTCCAGAAACTTTTTTTTTAAATTCTATATTTTTTCATTATCTTCTTTCAAGTTACCCTAAATCTCAGTCATATCTCCAGTCACTACTTCTAACCACTCGACAAACATGGCCCTCGACCTACAGCTCGTTGTAAATCCCCACGTATAATCTGTCCCACTCGCGACTACACCCCTTCAGGGGAAATCACTTCCAGGACAAAATAAGAATATATTATCCCCGAACGTCATATCAGTGATTCCACCAGTAGCTACTAACGAGTATAAGTGGAGCACAGTCCAGACATCTGGAAGGCATTCAAGGCTGGCAAGCTATCATCAAAGAAGTGGCTTGCCGCATTTTTTTGCCCTCTCGGCTTCAAAACCCCTCGGCAGTCAAGTGTTCTCGTCCGGACGTGCTGAGCTGCCGCTGTGAGCTCGTGTATACAATAACAATCGTAACTTCCGGTGCTACCGAAGCTTAGATATGATTGCCATGGGAACCATCTTGAAGCACGTGATTTAGAGGAAGAAGAAAGGGAGACTACTGTTTGTCTAACTAATCACTCCCCTCTATTGAAAATCTTCGTGAGAAATTTATTTCCCTTTAGTTCAAAATAAAAATATCATTTTGCTCTGCCATAATTGCCCTCAAATAAATTATAAATTAATTCCGACCTGGCACTTTATTCACAGCTGTTTGTGAGTGACACTTTAGTTCATTTTCAAATTTATTTTAGGGGACTGGTTGGTCTCGAGGCAAGACGCCGGCCTCGAGACAGAGAGGTTGTGGGTTCAGACCTGGCTGCACCGGTTGGGATTTTTATTTATGATTTCTCTCTGCGGCTACCACCGCTGGTCTCAGCAGCGAGGCCCGGCTTGAAACGTCAATTACTCATCCACGGAAAAAATATGAGTACCTCCGAAGTCGGAGTTATCTGCCTGTGCGGCGAGGGACCCCTGTGCACACGGCTGTCAGGGATAAACGGATTAACACGCAAAATTCAGTTCCTAGTCTCTAGGGACTTCGTCAAAGGTCAAAGTTGGCGAACGCAAAAAAATAAATAAATAAATAAATAAAGTTTTCAGGGCGATTAAAAAAAAACACATACATACCTTTTCTATTTTACATTCAGAATGATTTAAAAAAGCTGTATCTTAAAATTTAAAACTTTTACGGTTAAAAACTTGAATATTGCTTCCCTAGAAACTGCTCATTTTGGCCCGATACATCCGCCTTCGAATTGGGTAGGGTCTTATAGTAGGAAGAGGTATGTATTACAGCACTCAGAAAAAAAAATGACAAAATAAACAACAACAGAAAAAAACAAAGAACAACATATAGTCCGAAACAGGATCGAACCCGTACTCATTGGCACTGCGCCTTGCCACGAGAAGCCGAACGCTAGGAAAAATTGCCACTCCGCATTTTTTTCTGAGTGCTGTAATACATACCTCTTCCTCCTGGTATCCCTGAATTATCGCCCCGGAAGTTTCCCTATATAATAATATTAATTTATTATTATTTGTCTCCTTCGACTTGTGTAGATTTTCAGTTTAACAATTTTGTTCCCCCTCAAAGCAAATGCCAATTTTAGCCTTCACTTTCGATTTTTAACTGCCAAGAATTTTTGACGTGCTCAAAGTGTACACGGGCCATCATGTTTTATGCCGTTACCCGAGAGGGTTAGACATCGTTTCTCAGTTCCCAGAGACTAAGGGAGAGTATAGCAGAGAAGAAATCATGGATTCGACGAGGACAAATTGCCACAGCAGAACTCAAACAGGAACCTTCCTCTCTAGAGGGCGACGCTTTACCTCTAGGCCACCTTAGACCAGAGTTGCCTTTAATCGTATCTAATCCAGCTTTGCCTTTAATCATATATAATTCAGCGTTGTATTTAATCATAGTCTAATTCCGCGCTGCCTTTAATCATATCTAATCCAGCGTTGACTTTAAACATATCTAATTCAGCGTTGTATTTAATCATATCTAATTCAGCGCTTCCTTTAATCATATCTAATTCAGCGTTGTATTTAATCATAGTCTAATTCCGCGTTGCCTTTAATCATATCTAATCCAGCTTTGCCTTTAATCATATCTAATTCAGCGTTGTATTTAATCATAGTCTAATTCCGCGTTGCCTTTAATCATTTGTAATCCAGAGTTGCCTTTAATCATATCTAATCCAGCTTTGCCTTTAATCATATCTAATTCAGCGTTGCCTTTAATCATTTGTAATCCATAGTTGCCTTTAATCATATATAATCCAGCGCTGCCTTTAATCATATCTAATCCAGTGCTGCCTTTAATCATATCTAAGCCAGCGCTGCCTTTAATCATATCTAATCCAGTGTTGTCTTTAATCATATCTAATCCAGAGTTGTCTTTAATCATATCTAATCCAGTGTTGTCTTTAATCATATCTAATCCAGAGTTGTCTTTAATCTTATCTAATCCAGCGTTGCCTTTAATCATATCTAATCCAGTATTGTCGTTAATCGTATCTAGCCCAGTGTGCCTGTCTTACATCATTCTTCAAGTACAGTAATCATGTACTCAAAAAATACCAGGCTGAATTCCGGTGTATAAAGTAAACATAAAAACGGTCTGGGGCAGCTAAACTAATAGACAAACAATACAAACTACAACGTTTCGGCACAAGCCTTCATCGGGTATAACAAAATAAACTAACCCAATTAAAACAAAGAAATCCAAACACAAAAACACAAGTAGGGTCAAGACATAAAAATCCAAAGCTACAGTAAAGTAAATAAGGAGAAATAAAAAAAAAATATTTAAAACAAAATAGAAAAAAAAACGGATCGGTTAAAACTTTACGTAATAAGTGGAAGGGAAAATTAGAAAGACGTTTCGGCTCAATAGGCCTTCAGCAGGAACAAACATACAACACACACAGATTTGAAGATTGGGTGCACGCACACATACCCGCGTGCACTAACGTTCATTTTCTCTATGGCCACAACTCAGTGTACAGAGAACACAATCAATTTTTATTTTTATTTTTATTTCTCAATCTAGTTTGATGTTACTATTTTTTTTTTATTTTTATTATTTTAAATACATATATGTGTGTTGTTTATTTGTCCCTGCTGAAGGCCTATTGA
The DNA here is from genome assembly GCA_032433765.1 of Megaustenia siamemsis. Taxonomy (NCBI): domain Eukaryota; kingdom Metazoa; phylum Mollusca; class Gastropoda; order Stylommatophora; family Ariophantidae; genus Megaustenia; species Megaustenia siamemsis. The sequence goes on along the minus strand of JAVIAB010000145.1, from coordinate 15,459,615 downwards.
GCCGAAGCGTCGTTCTAATTTGTGACGTCCACCATATTTCGTAAGGCTGTAACAATACCGTTTTTCTTCTCCATTTTTTTTCTGTCCATTGTTTAGACTTCTCCCTAAAACACAACACAGATCTAATGATTTATTTGTCAAGAACAACCAGATACAGAATCCAATCTGAATTTGTTTGCTTGTTTTGAATTCAATTGTCTTGTCTTTCTATTAGTTTTGCTGCTCCATATCTTCTTCTTCTACCTTTCAGCTCCCCGTGAAGCATAGGTCTTCAATAAACACTTTCCAAGTCGTTATGTTTCTTGCCATTCTTTTAAGATCATTCCATGTCTTCCCCATCATCTTCATCTCTGCTTCTATCTGTCTTCTCCAAGAATTCCTAAGTCTTCCTCTTTGTCTTTTCCCTGGGGATTCCAAAAAAGGGCCTGTTGTGTAATACTCTCAGTTGGCTTCCGCAGTGTGTCCTATCCAGCGCCATCGTCTTTGCCGTACCTCTTTATGCACTGGTATTATCCAGTGCTCCATATCATTTTATGTTTAATTGTGTATGTTCGCAGCTATATCCGCGGCCCCGCGTGGTAATTAATGTTTTGTAATTTTGTTTTTTATATGTCTGCTCATCCCCTTTCCTTGGGAAACATCGTTAGCCTAGGTGTGAAAACCACCCGACTGGGCTACCGACGTTCGGACAACCGGTTTTCGATTCCCGCTGGGAGTAGTGTGAGTTGTACTCGTGGTTGAGAATAAAAAATACCACTCACGGTCAACCCAGCCGCTGGCAGAAATGGATACCAGGGTAGTACGCTGGGAAGGTGAGGAATGCCGCCTCGCAGTTTCGATGCTTGAAGCGACACTATCCAGAAGTCTCCGAACATTTCTAGATGTGCGGCCGAGCACATATGGGTGGTAACTCGCGAGCTAAGACGGCGATTGTAGTCTGGTGCTTGACCTTGACCTTTAGAGCTGAACGCTGTCAGCGATTCATAGCTGATGGCTTGCGCCAGAATCAGTGAGCCAGCACCATTCAGACCCTACTCCACTTCGTCGTGGTGCCTTTAGAAACAGATTAACCAGTCTAGTCTGTGCAAGATAGGAGGGATTGAAGAGGGAAGGCAAACTTGTGCCCAAATATGTCCAGCTGAAATCGGACGTACTGGACCGAAAAAGATGAAATTGTGCAGTTCTCCTGTAAACCTCAACACGACGCATTTACGCCCACTTAACGTCCTTTTGATGAGCATGGTAAGAAATGTGGTGACGGGCTCTGTATGCGGGCGGGCTCTATACGCAGGTGGGCTCTGTACGCAGGTGGGCTCTGTATGCAGGCGGGCTCTATACGCAGGCGGGCTCTATACGCAGGTGGGCTCTGTACGCAGGCAATGGGTACAGTCAAGCAGGCAATGGTTAGAGTCATTGCAGAAGTGAAGAATACGTAGTCACCTTTGTCTATGTCCCTAGACATGCGGGAGTACGGGGAAATGAAAGAAAGGACAGGTTGGCTAGCTGTGCTGTCGATGAAGACGGGCAACTAATGGATCAGGCGGACGTCGCCAATGCCATCCGAGATGTGGGAAGGGCAGAGGACCGAGACAACCATGAGTCCACATCACTCCTTCGGATGAAAGAGATGGGAGTTAAGATGGGCACAGCCAGAAACGAGAAACTTAGTGGCCGTGTAAGAAGACTTATCAACCAACATAGAACTGAAGTCGTCAGTCGCTGGACACTGCGGGACTTTCTGAGGAGGGGATCTGAGCATCTAGGGACATGTTCGGAGTGCGATGATGATGATCCGCAAATAACTCAATAATAACTCAATAACGTCATTTTAATGAGGAATAACGAGAAGGTAAATCAAATTCTTTTGTGGTCATCAAATGAACGCCATCAAAAAGAATTAAGAGAAATGCTTATCGTGTGATAATGCTTGGTAACAGTTATATTAACTATCTCACTTATATATCTTTATTTCTTTGTTTCTCTAATACTTTGTTTGCATTTTCTTAATATACTTAACATTTATCAGTCACAGTATCTCTTATCTTATATTTCAACTGTCCAGGCTGGCATATGCGCTATTTGGATTACATTTCTCACACATCTTGAATTTTTACCCATGGCATGATATTAATCATTCTTTTAACATTTTCTTTCTTGTGTTTCTTCTGTTATCAATTTCATTTACTTCCGTTTCGTCTTATATCCATTTCCGTTTTTAACCCTTTATGTTTTCTCATTGTTTCTTTTTATTTTTTTTTTTGCATATATTTCCTGTCTTCATTTCTTTCTCGCTTATTTATTGATTTATTCTTGTCTTTCTTTCCTCACCTTTCAATAATTTTTTTCTTTCTTCCATAATTTATTTTTCATTTCTTTCTTTCTCTTTATAAACTTGGTTATTCTTTATTTCTTTCTTTTCTCTTTCTCACTGGTACCTAAGAGTTGACGCGGTTATATTATTTGTCGTTCTTGAGCTGCTTGAACTGTCTGAATTAGTGATTTTCCTTTGTTGTTACATGTCTCTGTCACTGCATCTATCCATCTTCTTCTGGGTCTTTCTCTTGGTCTTTTTCCATGTATTCTTGAGAAGAACGCCCTGATGGTGATTGATAAGGATTCATTCTGACCAGGTGGCCAAACCATTTAAGTTGTTGTTGTTCTATATATTCTTGGCAGGGTTTTGTTCCTACCATTTTTCTTATGGTTTCAATTGGGTATTCTATCTCTTCTTGTGTTGTTTGTTACTTTTCTCAAGCATCAGGCGGAAAAAACTTGGCTATAGCTCCATAATTTTTAGTCATTTTACTATATCAACATAAACTTGACTATAAATCCATAATATTTAGTCATTTTACTATATCAACATAAACTTGACTATAAATCCATAATATTTAGTCACTTAACTATATCAACATAAACTTAACTATAAATCCATAATTTTTAGTCATTTTACTATATCAACATAAACTTGACTATAAATCCATAATATTTAGTCATTTTACTATATCAACATAAACTTAACTATAAATCCATAATTTTTAGTCATTTTACTATATCAACATAAACTTAATTAAAAATCCATAATTTTTAGTCATTTTACTGTGTCCATGATCAAGCTGACAGTTCTCTCCTGGTCGTGACGACTACCCCATAGTCCCTGCCTTAGTTCAGCACCCTCCAGATCGTGACTGCTACCCTATAGTTTATGTCTTAGTTCAGCACCCTCCAGATCCTGACGTCTGCCCTATAGTTTCTGCCTTAGTTCAGCACCCTCCAGATCGTGACTGCTACCCTATAGTTTCTGCCTTAGTTCAGCACCCTCCAGATCGTGACTGCTACCCTATAGTTTCTGCCTTAGTTCAGCACCCTCCTGATCGTGACGGCTGCCCTATAATTTATGTCTTAGTTCAGCACCCTCCAGATCGTGACGTCTGTCCTATAGTTTATGTCTTAGTTCAGCACCCTCCAGATCGTGACGTCTGTCCTATAGTTTATGTCTTAGTTCAGCACCCTCCAGATTGTGGCGTCTGTCCTATAGTTTATGTCTTAGTTCAGCACCCTCCAGATCGTGACGTCTGTCCTATAGTTTATGTCTTAGTTCAGCACCCTCCAGATCGTGACGTCTGTCCTATAGTTTATGTCTTAGTTCAGCACCCTCCAGATTGTGACGGCTGCCCTATAGTTTATGTCTTAGTTCAGCACCCTCCAGATCGTGACGTCTGTCCTATAGTTTATGTCTTAGTTCAGCACCCTCCAGATTGTGACGGCTGCCCTATAGTTTATGTCTTAGTTCAGCACACTCCATATCGTGACGTCTGTCCTATAGTTTATGTCTTAGTTCAGCACCCTCCAGATCGTGACGTCTGTCCTATAGTTTATGTCTTAGTTCAGCACCCTCCAGATCGTGACGTCTGTCCTATAGTTTATGTCTTAGTTCAGCACCCTCCATATCGTGACGTCTGTCCTATAGTTTATGTCTTAGTTCAGCACCCTCCAGATCGTGACGTCTGTCCTATAGTTTATGTTTTAGTTCAGCACCCTCCAGATCGTGACGTCTGCCCTATAGTTTATGTCTTAGTTCAGCACCCTCCAGATCGTGACGTCTGCCCTATAGTTTCTGTCTTAGTTCAGCACATTCCAGATCGTGACGGCTGCCCTATAGTTTCTGTCTTAGTTCAGCACCCTCCAGATCGTGACGGCTGCCCTAAAGTTTCTACCTTAGTTCAGCACCCTCCAGATCGTGACTGCTACCCTATAGTTTCTACCTTAGTTCAGCACCCTCCAGATCGTGGCTGCTACCCTATAGTTTCTGTCTTAGTTCAGCACCCTCCAGATCGTGATGGCTACCCTATAGTTTCTGTCTTAGTTCAGCACCCTCCAGATTGTGACGGCTGCCCTATAGTTTCTACCTTAGTTCAGCACCCTCCAGATCGTGACTGCTACCCTATAGTTTCTACCTTAGTTCAGCACCCTCCAGATCGTGATGGCTACCCTATAGTTTCTGTCTTAGTTCAGCACCCTCCATATCGTGACGGCTGCCCTATAGTTTCTGCCTTAGTTCAGCACCCTCCAGATCGTGACTGCTACCCTATAGTTTCTGCCTTATTTCAGCACCCTCCAGATCGTGACGGCTGCCCTATAGTTTCTGCCTTAGTTCAGCACCCTCCAGATCATGACTGCTACCCTATAGTTTCTGTCTTAGTTCAGCACCCTCCAGATCGTGACTGCTACCCTATAGTTTCTGTCTTAGTTCAGCACCCTCCAGATCGTGACGGCTACCCTATAGTTTCTGTCTTAGTTCAGCACCCTCCAGATCGTAATGGCTACCCTATAGTTTCTGTCTTAGTTCAGCACCCTCCCAATTCGTGACGGCTGCCCTATAGTTTCTGTCTTAGTTCAGCACCCTCCAGATCGTGACTGCTACCCTATAGTTTCTGTCTTAGTTCAGCACCCTCCAGATTGTGACGGCTGCCCTATAGTTTCTGTCTTAGTTCAGCACCCTCCAGATTGTGACAGCTGCCCTATAGTTTATGTCTTAGTTCAGCACCCTCCAGATCGTGACTGCTACCCTATAGTTTCTGTCTTAGTTCAGCACCCTCCAGATTGTGACGGCTGCCCTATAGTTTATGTCATAGTTCAGCACCCTCCAGATCGTGACTGCTGCAATATAGTTTATGTCTTAGTTCAGCACCCTCCAGATCGTGACTGCTACCCTATAGTTTCTGTCTTAGTTCAGCACCCTCCAGATTGTGACGGCTGCCCTATAGTTTATGTCTTAGTTCAGCACCCTCCAGATCGTGACGGCTGCCCTATAGTTTCTGCCTTAGTTCAGCACCCTCCAGATCGTGACGGCTGCCCTATAGTTTCTGCCTTAGTTCAGCACCCTCCAGATCGTGACTGCTACCCTATAGTTTCTGTCTTAGTTCAGCACCCTCCAGATCGTGACTGCTGCCCTATAGTTTCTGCCTTAGTTCAGCACCCTCCAGATCGTGACTGCTACCCTATAGTTTCTGTCTTAGTTCAGCACCCTCCAGATCGTGACTGCTGCCCTATAGTTTCTGTCTTAGTTCAGCACCCTCCAGATCGTGACTGCTACCCTATAGTTTCTGCCTTAGTTCAGCACCCTCCAGATCGTGACAGCTGCCCTGCTACCCTATAGTTTCTGCCTTAGTTCAGCACCCTCCAGATCGTGACTGCTACCCTATAGTTTCTGTCTTAGTTCAGCACCCTCCAGATCGTGACGGCTGCCCTATAGTTTATGTCTTAGTTCAGTACCCTCCAGATCGTGACGGCTGCCCTATAGTTTATGTCTTAGTTCAGCACCTTCCAGATTGTGACGGCTGCCCTATAGTTTATGTCTTAGTTCAGCACCCTCCAGATCGTGACTGCTACCCTACAGTTTATGTCTTAGTTCAGCACCCTCAAGATCGTGACGGCTGCCCTATAGTTTATGTCTTAGTTCAGCACCCTCCAGATCGTGACTGCTACCCTATAGTTTATGCCTTAGTTCAGCACCCTCCAGATCGTGACGGCTACCCTATAGTTTATGCCTTAGTTCAGCACCCTCCAGATCGTGACGGCTGCCCTATAGTTTATGTCTAGTTCAGCACCCTCCAGATCGTGAGTGCTACCCTATAGTTTCTGTCTTAGTTCAGCACCCTCCAGATCGTGACTGCTACCCTATAGTTTCTGTCTTAGTTCAGCACCCTCCAGATCGTGATGGCTACCCTATAGTTTTTGTCTTAGTTCAGCACCCTCCAGATCGTGACGGCTGCCCTATAGTTTCTGCCTTAGTTCAGCACCCTCCAGATCGTGACTGCTACCCTATAGTTTCTGTCTTAGTTCAGCACCCTCCAGATCGTGACGGCTGCCCTATAGTTTCTGTCTTAGTTCAGCACCCTCCAGATCGTGACGGCTGCCCTATAGTTTCTGTCTTAGTTCAGCACCCTCCAGATCGTGACGGCTACCCTATAGTTTCTGTCTTAGTTCAGCACCCTCCAGATCGTGAATGCTACCCTATAGTTTATGCCTTAGTTCAGCACCCTCCAGATCGTGACTGCTACCCTATAGTTTATGCCTTAGTTCAGCACCCTCCAGATCGTGACGGCTGCCCTATAGTTTATGCCTTAGTTCAGCACCCTCCAGATCGTGACTGCTACCCTATAGTTTCTGCCTTAGTTCAGCACACTTCAGATCGTGACTGCTACCCTATAGTTTATGCCTTAGTTCAGCACCCTCCAGATCGTGACTGCTACCCTATAGTTTCTGCCTTAGTTCAGCACCCTCCAGATCGTGACTGCTACCCTATAGTTTCTGCCTTAGTTCAGCACCCTCCAGATCGTGACTGCTACCCTATAGTTTCTGCCTTAGTTCAGCACCCTCCAGATCGTGACTGCTACCCTATAGTTTCTGCCTTAGTTCAGCACCCTCCAGATCGTGACTGCTACCCTATAGTTTCAGCCTTAGTTCAGCACCCTCCAGATCGTGACTGCTACCCTATAGTTTCTGTCTTAGTTCAGCACCCTCCAGATCGTGACTGCTACCCTATAGTTTCTGCCTTAGTTCAGCACCCTCCAGATCGTGACTGCTACACTATAGTTTCTGCCTTAGTTCAGCACCCTCCAGATCGTGACTGCTACCCTATAGTTTATGTCTTAGTTCAGCACCCTCAAGATCGTGACGGCTGCCCTATAGTTTCTGCCTTAGTTCAGCACCCTCCAGATCGTGACGGCTGCCCTATAGTTTCTGCCTTAGTTCAGCACCCTCCAGATCGTGACTGCTACACTATAGTTTCTGCCTTAGTTCAGCACCCTCCAGATCGTGACTGCTACCCTATAGTTTCTGTCTTAGTTCAGCACCCTCCAGATCGTGACTGCTACCCTATAGTTTCTGCCTTAGTTCAGCACGCTCCAGATCGTGACTGCTACCCTATAGTTTCTGCCTTAGTTCAGCACCCTCCAGATCGTGACTGCTACCCTATAGTTTCTGCCTTAGTTCAGCACCCTCCAGATCGTGACTGCTACCCTATAGTTTATGCCTTAGTTCAGCACCCTCCAGATCGTGACTGCTGCCCTATAGTTTCTGTCTTAGTTCAGCACCCTCCAGATCGTGACGGCTGCCCTATAGTTTCTGCCTTAGTTCAGCACCCTCCAGATCGTGACGGCTGCCCTATAGTTTCTGCCTTAGTTCAGCACCCTCCAGATCGTGACGGCTGCCCTATAGTTTCTGTCTTAGTTCAGCACCCTCCAGATCGTGACGGCTGCCCTATAGTTTCTGCCTTAGTTCAGCACCCTCCAGATCGTGACGGCTGCCCTATAGTTTCTGCCTTAGTTCAGCACCCTCCAGATCGTGACGGCTACCCTATAGTTTCTGTCTTAGTTCAGCACCCTCCAGATCGTGACGGCTGCCCTATAGTTTCTGTCTTAGTTCAGCACCCTCCAGATCGTGACGGCTGCCCTATAGTTTCTGTCTTAGTTCAGCACCCTCCAGATCGTGACGTCTGCCCTATAGTTTCTGTCTTAGTTCAGCACCCTCCAGATCGTGACGGCTGCCCTATAGTTTCTGCCTTAGTTCAGCACCCTCCAGATCGTGACGGCTGCCCTATAGTTTCTGCCTTAGTTCAGCACCCTCCAGATCGTGACGGCTGCCCTATAGTTTCTGTCTTAGTTCAGCACCCTCCAGATCGTGACGGCTGCCCTATAGTTTCTGCCTTAGTTCAGCACCCTCCAGATCGTGACGGCTGCCCTATAGTTTCTGCCTTAGTTCAGCACCCTCCAGATCGTGACGGCTACCCTATAGTTTCTGTCTTAGTTCAGCACCCTCCAGATCGTGACGGCTGCCCTATAGTTTCTGTCTTAGTTCAGCACCCTCCAGATCGTGACGGCTGCCCTATAGTTTTTGTCTTAGTTCAGCACCCTCCAGATCGTGACGTCTGCCCTATAGTTTATGCCTTAGTTCAGTACCCTCCAGATCGTGACGTCTGCCCTATAGTTTATGCCTTAGTTCAGCACCCTCCAGATCGTGACGTCTGCCCTATAGTTTATGCCTTAGTTCAGCACCCTCCAGATTGTGACGGCTGCCCTATAGTTTCTGTCTTAGTTCAGCACCCTCCAGATTGTGACGGCTGCCCTATAGTTTCTGCCTTAGTTCAGCGCCCTCCAGATTGTGACGGCTGGTGCACCATGGCTCCTTGTGGTCTGGACACAGATGGTCGATAAGCTCAGAGTCCTGGATACCATTTTCACCCACATGGGCATATGTTTGTGGGGACACTTTGAGACGGTACTGGTGTTTTAGGTATCTACAATGATGAGAGCTAATTTCCGATATTAGGAAGAAACAACAATCATCATTTTTGGCCATGTAATGAGAAGAGAACAACTGGAATATATTGTAACAACTGGAAAAATTGAGGGACGGAGAGATAGAGGGAAGCAAAGAGAAAAAATACCAAACAGCTTAAGAGAATGGCTTGGCAGAAGGTTAACAACAGAAATGATAAATAACTGTCGAGATCGAAAGTTGTGGAGAGACATGATCACCTACGCCTGGTATTTATGCAGCTAGTAACAGCAATACAAAGTTCTAAACAGACATGAATCTACCTATCTATTGAACATTCGAGCTGCAGCCGGCCATAAAGCCTAGACGTAGATACTCCTTCTCTTATCTAAATTTTTATTCTAGCAGTTTTCAATTCTTTTAAAGATATTTTATCAAATCTTGTCATTTGTCTCTGTTATGTGCAAACAACTCTATCTCATTGAGGAAGCCGGCTCCTGCTGCTCTTGCATCTCTGATCAATATTCTTCTCAGTGTCTCTCTGAGTCTGCCTCTTTCCCTCCTACCTGTTGTGTCCCACATGACGGCTTGATTTGTTATTCGGTTCCATGAGACTTAGCTACAGTGAAATTAATTATTAAAAAAAAATCTGTTGAGACTCCAAACTTCCAGGAAAAACGTTCTCTAGAGATGATGCCAATCTGCACCACCAAAGCAAGAGACAAAGCAGAATGGCGCTCCATGGTAGCCAACCTTCATTCCGGAGATTGCCCCCGATGATAATTATGATAGATGATGAAACAGATGATTCAACAAACACGAGACGCAGTAACATAAATTATAAACTCGGGCAGTTCATCTATTTTTATTACATAAGAGGTGATAGTCAACACAGAGAAACACATAATTCCACGACGTAGTTCTTATGGCTACTGATTGCGTCATAAGCGGAGTTTAGCCATTACATAACTGAGATCTTTGAAGAAAGCTACTGACGTGGCAAGAAGAGAAGAGATTAGAAATGAAATTTATTCACTGACTAGAAGAAATTAAATTAGAAATGAAACTTCATCAATGACTAGAAGAGAAGAGATTAGAAATGAAACTTCATCAATGACTAGAAGAGATGAAATTAGAAATGAAACTTTTTCAATGACTAGAAGAGAAGAGATTAGAAATGAAACTTCATCAATGACTAGAAGAGATGAAATTAGAAATGAAACTTCATCAATGACTAGAAGAGATGAAATTAGAAATGAAACTTTTTCAATGACTAGAAGAGAAGAGATTAGAAATGAAACTTCATCAATGACTAGAAGAGAAGAGATTAGAAATGAAACTTCATCAATGACTAGAAGAGAAGAGATTAGAAATGAAACTTCATCAATGACTAGAAGAGAAGAGATTAGAAATGAAACTTTTTCAATGACTAGAAGAGAAGAGATTAGAAATGAAACTTCATCAATGACTAGAAGAGAAGAGATTAGAAATGAAACTTCATCAATGACTAGAAGAGAAGAGATTAGAAATGAAACTTTTTCAATGACTAGAAGAGAAGAGATTAGAAATGAAACTTTTTCAATGACTAGAAGAGAAGAGATTAGAAATGAAACTTCATCAATGACTAGAAGAGAAGAGATTAGAAATGAAACTTTTTCAATGACTAGAAGAGAAGAGATTAGAAATGAAACTTCATCAATGACTAGAAGAGAAGAAATTAGAAATGAAACTTCTTCAGTGACTAGAAGAGAAGAAATTAGAAATGAAACTTCTTCAAAGACTTCTTCATCTATCTTTCAGCTCCCTGTGGAGCATAGGTCTTCAACAAACACTTTCCAAGCCGTTCTGTTTCTTGCCATTCTTTTAAGATCATTCCATGTCTTCCCCATCATCTTCATCACTGCTTCTGTCTTCTCCAAGAATTCCTTGGTCTTCCTCTTTGTTTTCCCCTGGGGATTCCTAAAAAGGGCCTGTTGTGTAATACTATCAGTTGACTTCCGCAGTGTGTCCTATCCAGCGCCATCGTCTTCGCTGTATCTCTTTATCCACTGTTATTTGACTGGTATATTTCCATAATTCTATGTTAGTAATTTTGTCCTGCCATTTCCATCCTTTTATTCTGCGTAAGCATCCATTAATGAAAGTCTGTATCTTCGTGATTGTCAATTTTGTTGTTCTCCATGTTTCACAGCCATATAATAGGACTGACTTAACATTGGAGTTTAATTTTTTTTTTTTTTTTGGTGGTATTCCTGGCACCCAGCATAGTATTTAATATTGTTTTTATTTGATATATTTGCTTTTTTCAAAGCTTATTTGCTTTTTTTGAGCTATTGTAAAGCTCGGACAATTTGAAGCAGTGAAGGGAGGTGGTAGAAGAATAAAAGAGTGACATCTCATATGGGAACAGAGCAAACATCTGGTGTATCGTAACGAACCATGAACCGGTTAATACATCACAAACGAATAATACAGAACAACAGGTCAACGAAATTCTCAACATAGAAATACAAGTCAACGAAATTCTCAACATAAAAACAACAAATCAACGAAAATCTCAACATAAAAACAACAAATCAACGAAATTCTCAACATAAAAACAACAAATCAACGAAATTCTCAACATAAAAACAACAAATCAACGAAATTCTCAACATAGAAAAACAAATCAACGAAACTCTCAACATAGAACAACAAGTCAACGAAACTCTCAACATAGAACAACAGGTCAACGAAATTCTCAACATAAAAACAACAAATCAACGAAATTCTCAACATAGAAAAACAAGTCAACGAAACTCTCAACATAGAACAACAGGTCAACGAAACTCTCAACATAGAACAACAAGTCAACGAAACTCTCAACATAGAACAACAAGTCAACGAAACTCTCAACATAGAACAACAAGTCAACGAAACTCTCAACATGGAACAACAAGTCAACGAAACTCTCAACGTAGAACAACAAATCAACGAAATCCTCAACATAGAAAAACAAGTCAACGAAACCCTCAACATAGAACAACAAATCAACGAAACTCTCAACATAGAACAACAAATCAACGAAACTCTCAACATAGAACAACAGGTCAACGAAACTCTCAACATAGAAAAACAAGTCAACGAAACTCTCAACATAGAACAACAGGTCAACGAAACTCTCAACATGGAACAACAGGTCAACGAAACTCTCAACCTGGAACAACAAATCAACGAAATTCTCAACATGGAACAAAAATCAACGAAATTCTCAACATAGAACAACAAGTCAACGAAACTCTCAACATAGAAAAACAAGTCAACGAAATTCTCAACATAGAACAACAAATCAACGAAATTCTCAGCATAGAACAACAAGTCAACGAAACTCTCAACATAGAAACAACAAATCAACGAAATTCTCAACATAGAAAAACAAGTCAACGAAACTCTCAACATAGAAAAACAAATCAACGAAACTCTCAACATGGAACAACAAGTCAACGAAACTCTCAACATAGAACAACAAATCAACGAAACTCTCAACATAGAACAACAAATCAACGAAACTCTCAACATAGAACAACAAATCAACGAAACTCTCAACATGGAACAACAGGTCAACGAAACTCTCAACATAGAACAACAAGTTAACGAAACTCTCAACATAGAACAACAAGTCAACGAAACTCTCAACATAGAACAACAAGTCAACGAAACTCTCAACATAGAACATCAAGTCAACGAAACTTTCAACATAGAAACAACAAATCAACAAAACTCTCAACATAGAAACAACAAATCAACGAAACTCTCAACATAGAACAACAAGTCAACGAAACTCTCAACATAGAACAACAAGTCAACGAAACTCTCAACATAGAACAACAAGTCAACGAAACTCTCAACATGGAACAACAAGTCAACGAAACTCTCAACATAGAACAACAAATCAACGAAATTCTCAACATAGAAATACAAGTCAACGAAACTCTCAACATAAAAAACAACAAATCAACGAAATTCTCAACATAAAAAGAACAAATCAACGAAATTCTCAACATAAAAACAACAAATCAACGAAATTCTCAACATAAAAACAACAAATCAACGAAATTCTCAACATAAAAACAACAAATCAACGAAATTATCAACATAAAAACAACAAATCAACGAAATTCTCAACATACAAACAACAAATCAACGAAATTCTCAACATAAAAACAACAAATCGACGAAATTCTCAACATAAAAACAACAAATCAACGAAATTCTCAACATAAAAACAACAAATCAACGAAATTCTCAACATAAAAACAACAAATCAACGAAATTCTCAACATAGAACAACAAGTCAACGAAACTCTCAACATGGAACAACAAGTCAACGAAATTATCAACATAGAACAACAAGGCAACAAACTCTTAAAAACAAAAAAAACTAATCTCTCTCTCTCTCTCTCTCTCTCTCTCTCTCTGCGATCAGGTCTCAATCAGAGTAGGATTCCAGACTCTCTTATGTAGTCAACTGTCTGTTTAAGCGAGAACAAATCGACACTCTCAACATAGAACAACATCTGCCTGATGTTTTTTCGTAAATCATAACAACAACATGCGTTGTAACTAACAGAAGTGCTATCTTAAAGGGCGTTGGCTGATAACATAAAGATTTTTAAAATTGCAGAACTCCAATGTCACGGTGCCTTTCAATGAATATTTTATAAATACCCCTCCTTGGTAAATCCAACAGCATACATTTTGAAAGAAAACGTGGTGTGTTTTTCAAGAAACAAAATTGTTGATAGCAAGTACAAATTAAAATCCTGACCGTCTGTTTACAATCAGAATAATTTATCTGGAGATTTTCTTAAAATGGGTTCACTTGATTCGCTCACATTACGAATCTGAACAGGTATTATCTCCAAACTGGGTATTTCATGACAATTATATTTCAGAAATGAAACAGGGGAAAAGTATTTTGGAATACTTTTTAGTACGGTCAGTTTCCAGAGCTTAGTGTTTCAAATAGGGAAGAGTTGTCTCCATTAAATTGTCCGGTAGTAGCAACTGACCTTCACCTGCGCTAGGAGACAACAGCTCATCATCATCAAGTGTTGTGTCTGTTGGTGTAGATGATCATGTCTCTCCACAACATTCGATCTCGACAGTTATTTATCATTTCTGTTGTTGACTTTCTGCCAAGCCATTCTCTTGAGCTGTCATGTATCTTTGCTTCCCTCTTTGCTTCCTTCTATCTTTGCTTCCTTCTATCTTTGCTTCCTTCTATCTTTCCGTCCCTCAATTTTCCCAGTTGTTACAATATATTTCAGCTGTTCTCTTCTCATTACATGGCCAAAAATGATGATTGTTTCTTCCTAATATTGGATATTTGCTTTCTATTTGGCCTGGTGTCTTTCAGAACGTTTTCATTACTCTTTTTAGCTTTTTTTTTTTTTTTTTTTTTTTGGCATTCTCAACATTCTTCTGTAATACCATATTTCTACAGCCTCCAGTGATTATCTTGCCTGTTGCCCTATTGTCCATGATTCACATCCATATATGTTAAGACGGGTTGGCTCTACGTAACATTTAAGAACTCTTTCTTGTTTCTGTTGTCAAAAAATGGATTGGACAGTACCTTCATCATTTTTTTTTAAATGCGTTTTTGCCAGAGCCAATCTGCATCTCACCTCTGTTGTACACCTACCATCTCACCTCTGTTGTACATCTACCATCTCACCTCTCTTGTACACCTACCATCTCACCTCTCTTGTACACCTACCATCTCACCTCTGTTGTACACCTACCATCTCACCTCTCTTGTACACCTACCATCTCACCTCTGTTGTACATCTACCATCTCACCTCTGTTGTACACCTACCATCTCACCTCTCTTGTACACCTACCATCTCACCTCTCTTGTACACCTACCACCTCACCTCTCTTGTACACCTACCATCTCACCTCTCTTGTACACCTACCATCTCACCTCTCTTGTACACCTACCACCTCACCTCTCTTGTACACCTACCATCTCACCTCTCTTGTACACCTACCATCTCACCTCTCTTGTACACCTACCATCTCACCTCTGTTGTACACCTACCATCTCACCTCTGTTGTACACCTACCATCTCACCTCTCTTGTACACCTACCATCTCACCTCTCTTGTACACCTACCATCTCACCTCTCTTGTACACCTACCACCTCACCTCTCTGTACACCTACCATCTCACCTCTCTTGTACACCTACCATCTCACCTCTCTTGTACACCTACCACCTCACCTCTCTTGTACACCTACCACCTCACCTCTCTTGTACACCTACCCCTTACCTCTGTTGTACACCTACCATCTCACCTCTCTTGTACACCTACCACCTCACCTCTCTTGTACACCTACCACCTCACCTCTCTTGTACACCTACCATCTCACCTCTCTTCTACACCTACCATCTCACCTCTCTTGTACACCTACCACCTCACCTCTGTATACACCTACCACCTCACCTCTCTTGTACACCTACCACCTCACCTCTGTTGTACACCTACCATCTCACCTCTCTTGTACACCTACCACCTCACCTCTCTTGTACACCTACCACCTCACCTCTCTTGTACACCTACCACCTCACCTCTGTTGTACACCTACCACCTCACCTCTGTTGTACATCTACCATCTCACCTCTGTTGTACACCTACCACCTCACCTCTCTTGTACACCTACCACCTCACCTCTCTTGTACACCTACCACCTCACCTCTGTTATACACCTACCACCTCACCTCTGTTATACACCTACCATCTCACCTCTCTTCTACACCTACCATCTCACCTCTCTTGTACACCTACCACCTCACCTCTGTTATACACCTACCACCTCACCTCTCTTGTACACCTACCACCTCACCTCTGTTGTACACCTACCATCTCACCTCTCTTGTACACCTACCACCTCACCTCTCTTGTACACCTACCACCTCACCTCTCTTGTACACCTACCACCTCACCTCTGTTGTACACCTACCACCTCACCTCTGTTGTACATCTACCATCTCACCTCTGTTGTACACCTACCACCTCACCTCTCTTGTACACCTACCACCTCACCTCTCTTGTACACCTACCACCTCACCTCTGTTATACACCTACCACCTCACCTCTGTTATACACCTACCACCTCACCTCTGTTATACACCTACCACCTCACCTCTGTTATACCTACCATCTCACCTCTCTTGTACACCTACCACCTCACCTCTGTTATACACCTACCACCTCACCTCTGTTATACACCTACCACCTCACCTCTGTTATACACCTACCACCTCACCTCTGTTATACACCTACCACCTCACCTCTGTTATACACCTACCACCTCACCTCTGTTATACACCTACCACCTCACCTCTGTTATACACCTACCACCTCACCTCTGTTGTACACCTACCACCTCACCTCTCTTGTACACCTACCACCTCACCTCTGTTGTACACCTACCACCTCACCTCTGTTGTACATCTACCATCTCACCTCTGTTGTACACCTACCACCTCACCTCTCTTGTACACCTACCACCTCACCTCTCTTGTACACCTACCACCTCACCTCTGTTATACACCTACCACCTCACCTCTGTTATACACCTACCACCTCACCTCTGTTATACACCTACCACCTCACCTCTGTTATACACCTACCACCTCACCTCTGTTATACACCTACCACCTCACCTCTGTTATACACCTACCATCTCACCTCTCTTGTACACCTACCACCTCACCTCTGTTATACACCTACCACCTCACCTCTCTTGTACACCTACCACCTCACCTCTGTTATACACCTACCATCTCACCTCTGTTGTACACCTACCACCTCACCTCTGTTATACACCTACCATCTCACCTCTCTTGTACACCTACCACCTCACCTCTGTTATACACCTACCATCTCACCTCTCTTGTACACCTACCACCTCACCTCTGTTATACACCTACCACCTCACCTCTCTTGTACACCTACCACCTCACCTCTGTTATACACCTACCATCTCACCTCTGTTGTACACCTACCACCTCACCTCTGTTATACACCTACCACCTCACCTCTCTTGTACACCTACCACCTCACCTCTGTTATACACCTACCATCTCTCCTCTCTTGTACACCTACCACCTCACCTCTGTTATACACCTACCACCTCACCTCTCTTGTACACCTACCACCTCACCTCTGTTATACACCTACCATCTCACCTCTCTTGTACACCTACCACCTCACCTCTGTTATACACCTACCATCTCACCTCTCTTGTACACCTACCACCTCATCTCTGTTATACACCTACCACCTCACCTCTGTTGTACACCTACCACCTCACCTCTGTTATACACCTGCCATCTCACCTCTCTTGTACATCTACCATCTGAGGTTAACATTGTTCCCAGATATTTAAATTCATTTACCTGTTTTATAATCGTTCCACTTAGACAAATAATAATAAATGAATATTATTCTAGAGGTAAACTTCCGAGGCGATAGATCAGCGAATCATTTCAGGGGAAGAGTTATGTTTACAGCACTCGGGGAAATAATCACAATCAGCAACAGGAAAAATAAACAAAGAACAATAGATGGTCTGTATCAGGGTGGAACTCGTACCCCTTGGCACAGCGCCTTGCCACGAGAATCCAAACACTAGAGGATATGGGTTCGATCCTGCTACGATCCATTTATTGTTCATTGAGTTTTTTTTTAGCTGTAGATTATTCGTGACGTATTTCCGCGTGTTGTAAACATACCTCTACCTCTGGATTGATTCGCTTCACCTGCGTACCTTCTCCGTGGTTTTCTATTCCCCGTGTCTCCACAACAACATCCTCTCGACCAAACAGTGTTCATAGAAGTATTTGAAAATAAGCGTCTAAGATATTAAAAAAAAAAAATGGACAATCATGAGATACAGACTTTCATTAATGTATGCTTACGCAGAATAAAAGGATGGAAATGGCAGGTCAAAATCACTAACATAGAATTATGAAAATGTACCAGTCAGATACCAATGGATAAAAAGATACAGCGAAGACGATGGCGCTGGATAGGACACACACTGCGAAAGGCAACTGAGAGTTATTGAGTTATTTGCGGGTCATCATCATTGCACTCCGAACATGTCCATAGGTGCTCAGTTCCCCTCCTCAGCAATTCCCTCAGTGTCCAGCGACTGACGACTCCAGTTCTATGTGGTTGATAAGTCTTCTTACACGGCCACTAAGTTTCTCATTTCTGGCCGTGCCCATCTTAACTCCCATTTCCATCATCCGAAGAAGTGACGTGGATCTGTGTTTGTCGCAGTCCTGTGCTCTTCCCACATCTCGGAGGGCATTGATGATGTCCGCCCGATCCATTGGTTGCCCGTCCTCAACTGAGCCAACTAGGAGTATTACACAACAGGCCCTTTTTATGAATCCCCAGGGGAAAAGACAAAGAGGAAGACCAAGGAATTCTTGGATAAGTCAGATAGAAGCAGAGATGAAGATGATGTGGAAGACATGGAATGATCTTAAAAGAATGGCAAGAAACAGAACGACTTGGAAAGTGTTTGTTGAAGACCTATGCTCCATAGGGAGCTGAAATGTAGTAGAAGAAGAGAAAAACACACTTCGTACAATGGAATTAATATAAACTATTGCGGGAATAAGAGAAATACCACGCATCCATCGGTCTCATCTATGATCAATAGGAAAAAGGTGAGCATATATCGGACATATGTTAAGAAAACATAACCAAAGAATAACAAAGAAAACATTGGAAACAAGAGGAAAAAGAAATAATAGACTAGCTACGAGAGGCACTAAGAAGAACAATTATAAGAAAAGCAAAGACAGTAGTCATCAACTTAATTTCTGAGACTAAGAAGCTGATTCATAGCAGGGGTTTATGGTGAAGTACAGCTGTGTGACGTCACTGGAAGGATGGGACTTGTAAAAATTCTGGACAGGATTGAGATAACATGTCAAGATTTTTTGAAAAAGCAGCAAGTATTTGAAATATTGGATTGCTCTCAAAGACAGAAAGTTCGGGAAAGAATTAGTCTTCGGGGTGAGAGTGGTGCGATGTGTGGTGATAAGGTAACAATTAGTGAACCGGTTGGATCCTGCCTGACACAGATACCTGCCGAACTTCAAACCGGAACCACTTCAATGCGCATGCGCTTACGTGCAGCTGCTTATTGAGAACCGGAAGTTGTCAATCTGATTCACCATCGCCAGCACGTGTCGTCTCAAGGTTGAGTACTTGCGACCTTCAGAAGTCATATCTTGAGATCTTTAAAACAATGACGGAACGAGGAGAGATCGAGAGATACAAATCTCGGGTCTCAAACCCGTCATAGTCACATGTTCTGAGCAGAAGGCGGACATTTCACAGCTTGCAGATTTCATCTGATCTACGCTCGCTTAACGACTCTTTCTTTTAAGCGAACGATGAAAGTAATGGTTGTAAACATATGGTGAAGTAAAAAAAAAAAAATAAAATAAAAGTAAAGTACCCCCGTCACGCCAAGTGGCGTATATGGAATATGGTGTTAGTGACCATACATTTTACAGACCTTCGGTACAAGATTTTTGGGGTAATGTGGTCGGTATTACGCCCATGCCACTTTACTTTCCCAGAAAAAAATCCGGTACCCATTAAAGGCTGTGTTAACCGGAAGTCGTCGGTTGGGATCGAACCCTACCTCCTATGTCCTTTGTAGTCCAGTTCACTAACCACTAAGCTATCGCGGCTCCCAAAGCATATGGTGAAGACAGTGATAAAAAAAAATACCACAATATAGCAATCTGTTTCGCTTTCTTTCACTTTCTGTCTTTTTGTTTTCCTTTTATCCCCTTTTTTTTTTTTTTTCCTTTTTGTTTTCCTTTTTTCAGCAAATTATCTAATCGATTTGAAATTCTCAAACTCTTGACTTGAACTCCGAGCACATATTTTCTGGGGCGTCCTGGCGTAATACGGTCACGTCAACCAAAATTGTGCCGTGGTCACATATGGCTTGTGGCGTCTTGACAAAAGGGTGCTAATAAAGCAATCATGATAAGTCAGTAATTTTGTAAAGAAAATATTAGTGTCTTATGCTGGGTGCTTCTTTGCTGAACATCTTCTCTCGTGGCTGAATCTGCCAAAATTGGACAGACAGATCCATCCACAGAACGAACAAGATGAATTCGTGGTGCTCGGCCTTGTCTCCTTTCTCCTTCGCCTTTTATATTCTGAATTTAAAATATCAACACTGCTTCGAAAGTTGCTGTGCTATTTTATATTTTTGTTCTCCATTTGCTACTATCTGCAGCCATATTTCCCAGTTTCTTTCACTGATAGAGAATTCCCCAAGGAAGCCCTGCAAACATCCTTATATCTCAGCACTGGTCTGCCCTTTGGTTTCTTTCCGTCCTTAAGTTCGCCATACAATATTTGTTTGGGAATACAATTGTTCGCCATTCTTCTTACATGACCCAGCCACCTTAGTCTACGACTCCTAAGTGTTGCCATGATCGATGGGAGTTGGCTCGTTGTAAGACATTAGAGTTGGTTACTTTGTCCTGCCATATGATGTTCATAATCTTTCGAAGGCAACGCACATGAAAGCTGTTTAACGTTTTCTCCTGCCCTGCATAGGTAGTCCAAGTTTATGATCCGTATAGAAGTGTATTAATCAAACAACTTTGGTAAATTTGAATCTTAGTCCTGAGTGTTAATTTTGTGTTGACCCATTCTCTATCTTTAAGTTTACTAAATGTGGAAGCTGCCTTTCCGTGGCCATATAAACATATGGTAACTAACACTATGTCCTCCATACGCCTTACAAGGCGCGAAGTGACGCTGTATTTTCTTGTTTGTTTCACTCATTTATGGCTGGGTAAACCTGAAAGCCATCGATCTAGATCGAAGCCGACCTCTGGTCTTACTAGTCTATTTCACTAGCCAGTGAGCTTCTGCTGCTGGCATATTAGATAAATTTATTATCGTTGAGTGCCAACTTAAATCTTTGTCCTGTTTCATGATGGAGGGGTAAGAATCATGATGCCACACGATGAGCTGGTCGCATGGTCAATACTCGTGTGGGGACAACATCATGACACACGATGAGCTGGTCGCATGGTCAGTACTCGTATATGCGTGAGTGTGTCCTAAATTTGTTCTCTAATCCTGCGCCACGGCTGACACACTTCGTCTTCGGCAGGCTGGAAGTTGGTCTGACGTAGCAGCTTTCCTTCTCGTTGAGTGGATATCGGTTAGGGCTGTTGGCCCACCACAGCCAACTATTGATATACTAAGGCCCATGAGCAGAATAAAAAACCGGAAAGCCCAACCAACTAGCGTGACGTCATAAACTGTGGCAGATATAGACGGCTGAATTAACTCTACCCACAGCCACCCCTTTTCGCAAAGCTGAAAACGCCACGCCAGTAGGTGGTTTTCCGGGCATTACTTCTCAGTCCGCAGGCCTAAGTAAACCTATAGATGGCTGTGGGTCCACTCTGTTCGACCGGTGTAGCTAATCTGTTATATTTTCTGTTTTCCTGGTTTGCCTTTCAGCGTCGAGTTGAGGGATAGTTCCATCTAAGTTTGTTCTTGGCGTGACTAGTTTCATGGTGTGACTAGTTTCATGTGTGACTAATTTTGTTTCATTATGTGACTAGTTTCACGATGTGACTAGTTTCATGATGTAACTAGTTTCATGGTGTGACTAGTTTTGTTTCATTATGTGACTAGTGTCACGGTGTGACTAGTTTCATGATGTGACTAGTTGTATGTGTGACTAGTGTCATGGTGTGACTAGTTTCATGGTGTGACTAGTTTCATGATGTGACTAGTGTCGTGGTGTGACTAGTGTCATGGCGTGACTAGTTTCATGATGTGACTAGTGTCATGGTGTGATCATGGTATGACTAGTTTCATGATGTAACTAATTTCATGATGTGACTTAGTTTCATTGTGTGACTAGTTTTATTATGTGACTAGTTTTATGATGTGACTATTTTCACGATGTGACTAGTGTCATGGTGTGACTAGTTTTATGATGTGACTAGTTTTATGATGTTACTAGTTTCATGATGTGACTAGTGTGATGGTGTGACTAATTTCATGATGTGACTAGTTTCATGATGTGACTAATTTTATAGCGTGATTAGTTTATGATGCGACTAATTTCATGAAGTGACTAGTTTCATGATGTGACTTGCTTCATGATGTGACTAGTGTTATAGTGTGATTAGTTTACGATGCGACTAATTTCATGAAGTGACCACTTTCATGATGTATCCAGTTTCATTATGTGGCTAGTTTTATGGTGTGACTAGTTTCATGATGTGACTTGCTTCATGATGTGACTAGTGTTATAGTGTGATTAGTTTACGATGCGACTAATTTCATGAAGTGACCACTTTCATGATATATCCAGTTTCATTATGTGGCAATTTTAATGACGTGACTAGTTTCATGAAGTGACTAGTTTTACGATGTGAATTGCTTCATGGTGTACCTAGTTTCATTTCATGGTGTGACTAGTTTCACGATGTGAAAGAGCTTGTAAACAAACACACATTCTTTGACCACCAGAGCCACACCCACAGCCTATACATGTTCATCTAAAAAAAAAAAAACATCACATATTCTCAATTCGTTTAAACGCAACATTTCCTGAATAAACGACAGTATCTTGTCTCGTTCTCGAACGTTCCCATTTACAGATAAAGTGCCTAGGTCAGCACTAACTCTCCCAAGGACTCTCTGAAACGATGGCAACTAAAAGTCAAGTCAAGAGGTCCACGAATCCCGCCATTTGTAGTTTAATGGAAGCAATTTCGTCCAACGCCTGTTTCCGGTAAACTAACTGCCTACGCGGGCCATTGAGTTTCTCGTTTGCCAAGGTCGTTTTTGATTATTAACGTCTGCTTAGTGGGCAAAACCCTTTAACAAAAGGGGTTAACGTTAAAAGTAAACGTTTAATTTTATTTGTTTGTCAGAATTCATATATGTTTTGGATTTTTGTAACAAAATTATCTTTCCTGTAAAAAAAATAATAATACTTGGGGAGAAATAATCATAATTTTTTTGGCCATGCGATGTGAAGGGAACAGCTGGAATATATTGTGACAACTGGGGAAAATTGAGAGACGAAGAGAGATAGAGGGAAGCAAAGAGAAAAGATACCAGACAATTAAAGACAATGTCTTGGCAGAAGGTCAACAACATAAATGATAAATAATTGTTGAGGTAGAAAGTTGTGGAGAGACATGATCGCCTACGCCAGAAGGCATGGTAATTCCTCTTCTTTCTTTCCTTCCTTATTTGCCTTTCAGCGTTGAAGGGAGATATAATTTGCGGTCTTTTGCTCTTCTGTTCGCCTCTGCTGCTGTTATGTTTCCTAGTGCTTCTAATATTCCATCGACCCATCTTTTTCGTGGTCGACCCTTGGGTCTGGTGTTCTCACAACGTTTGTTGAAAGCTCGTTGTGTTGTGTTTTGTTCTTTCTGCCTTGTCACGTGGCCAAACCATTTTATCTGTTGTTTCCTTATATATTCTATGGTGGTGGCTATTCCTAGCTTTTTTCTCAGTTCTTCATTTCTGATCTTATCTCTCAGACTTTTCCCTGTCTTTCGTCTAACACATTTCATCTCAGTAGAGGTTATTTTTCTTATTGTTCTTGCATCTAGGGTCCAGGTCTGACATTGGTACTTGATAACGATGATGACAAAAATTACTGCTGATATTTCTTTTTGCGTTCGCCAGCTTTCACCTCTGGCTCAGTCTTTAGAAACTATGAACTGAATTTTGCGTGACAATTCGTATTTTTTTTATATTTAACTCAAAATAAAAACATAAAAAATAGTAATATTATTGGTTTGGTTATGCAAGGTCCCGGTATCACTGCAAACGAATTAAAATCCATAATTGCTCAACCGCCCAACCAGTGGAATCATTCGAATTACTATCTCATCTCCAAATCAAACAAAGGTAGTCCCCATCATAGCAGGCTCAGCACAAGCCAAAAGACATAAGGCGAAGCCGCACAGAAAGTGAACACAGCCAACTGTTCCCTGTCATACAATATCATCGTAAACAATTGGAATATCGAAACATGATTTAAAAAAAAAAAAAACACATGAAACACACAACTAACGGTGTGCACAAAAATATTCTAAACTGCAGCATGAAGCACGAAATATAACCACACGAACACTCAGCTTGGTTGCATTTATCATTCCGATGTATATTCCGTACCTGTCCCGCAGTGATGGGTTTTGGAAACAAAGGATTAAATGTTAGTTTCATTGTTAATTGTTTGTTGTTAGGATCATCAT
Organism: Megaustenia siamemsis; assembly: GCA_032433765.1. NCBI lineage: Eukaryota > Metazoa > Mollusca > Gastropoda > Stylommatophora > Ariophantidae > Megaustenia > Megaustenia siamemsis. The sequence continues at coordinate 15,435,488 of JAVIAB010000145.1, read as the reverse complement.
CACAGTACACCGGACGTACCCATAAAAAAAGAGTAAAGAGCCCCCGTCACGCCAAGTGACGTATACGGAATACGAGTCCACCTGCCAGGACAGCTGTCGGCAGCTATTATACACTTAGATGAGTCGTCACTGTCGCTGTAGATTGAAATCGTCCTTCCCGTCGTGAAATTCGCCTATTTAGTGTTAGAGCGGTCAAAAGCGGCAACGCCCAATTATAATGTGGTTTTATTTACCCCTCTGTCAATTGCTGGGATTTCCTGTTATCTTAATTTGGAGCTATAGTTGGTTTTAGTTTACGCTGTTTTTCTGTTATTTGAGACTTATTTTACCAATTTGCTAACGCGTCTCTTTGGTATATCTTTCTTTATTACATAAATTTGATGGAAGTTGATATCCATCAAGGTTTTGTGGCTAGTAATAAGCGTGTTGATTATCGTGTGTAAATGTTGATTATCGTGTGTAAATGTTGATTATCGTGTGTAAATGTTGAGGGTAAAGGTTATGTTGAACATCCATAAGGTGACTTCAAATCAGTAAGGCGTGCCTCCCAGCACCACAGCTGGAAGTTGTCAGCGACCCACAGCTGATGGCTTCCGCAGGATCGGTAAACCAAAACCATCCAGACCCTGCTCCACCTCTCTGTGGTGCCTCCAGTAACAGACTAACCTGTCTAGTCTGGCTAATCGTGCAGGGATCGAAGAAGGAAGACAACCCGGTACTTAAAAATGTCGTGCTGAAGTCGGATGTGTTGGGCCGATAAGCGCAAATATAACAGTTATACTGCAAACCACAACACAACGCAGACAATTCCACTACGTCCTTGTAAGGGCGGATGATGAAGAGGAATATTCTAGTCTACTACGATACTCTAGAATACTTTAGTCATCGGGCGAATGCAACCAACCAGATCAGTAATAACATGAAAATGCAGCACAGAAATAACAAGCTGAATAACTGACGCCAAAATAGCATTTCAGAAAATAAAAAACGTCTTGTGGAACAAGTCTATGTGAAAAGAAATAAGAGAGTTCAACGGTGCTATATAGAGACAATTCTGACCTATGGAAGTGAATCATGGACAGTAGACAAGCAAATGAAAAGACGTATAGAGACTACAGAGATGGGATTTCTCAGAAGAATGTTGCAAGTTCCCAGGACAGCTAAAAAGACCAACGATGAATTCTCAAAGAGGCCAACACAAAAAGGACCTAAGAAACATCAGAAAGAAAAAAACATTTTTTGGACACATCGTGAGAAGAGGAAAGTGGGAATGTTTCGTTACAACTGGCAAAATACAGGGAAAGAGAGATCACGGGCAACAAAGAGAGAAGATACTAGGCAACTTGATGTCATGGCATGGTAAACAATAAACGAAAGAATTGATAATAGAATTACTGAACAGAATACAACAGACTGTACAACAAATATATTGAGACCGAAAAATTGTAGAATGACATGAGCACATACGCCAACCGGTATGGCACATGATGATGATTATAAACTGACTACAGACCGACGGTCAGGCTGGACAGTTTTTTAGAAACTGTGGGGGGGGGGGGGAGGTGATCCAGTACTATTTCTCATTTCGTACCTTCCTTTTCTGAACAAAGAAAGTTTTTGCAACTTGTTTGTTTCAACTTGTTTGTTTGTTTCAACTTGTTTGTTTCAACTTGTTTGTTTCAACTTGTTTGTTTGTTTCAACTATTTTGTTTGTTTCAACTTGTTTGTTTGTTTCAATTTGTTTGTTTCAACTTGTTTGTTTGTTTCAATTTGTTTGTTTCAACTTGTTTGTTTGTTTCAACTTGTTTGTTTCAACTTGTTTGTTTGTTTGTTTCAACTTGTTTATTTCAACTATTTTGTTTGTTTCAACTTGTTTGTTTGTTTCAATTTGTTTGTTTCAACTTGTTTGTTTTAACTTGTTTGTTTTAACTTGCTTGTTTGTTTGTTTTAACTTGTTTGTTTATTTCAACTTGTTTGTTTGTTTCAACTTGTTTGTTTCAACTTGTTTGTTTCAACTTGTTTGTTTCAACTTGTTTGTTTGTTTGTTTCAACTTGTTTATTTCAACTATTTTGTTTGTTTCAACTTGTTTGTTTGTTTCAATTTGTTTGTTTCAACTTGTTTGTTTTAACTTGTTTGTTTTAACTTGCTTGTTTGTTTGTTTTAACTTGTTTGTTTATTTCAACTTGTTTGTTTGTTTCAACTTGTTTGTTTCAACTTGTTTGTTTCAACTTGTTTGTTTGTTTCAACTTGTTTGTTTGTTTCAACTTGTTTGTTTGTTTCAACTTGTTTGTTTCAACTTGTTTCTTTGTTTCAACTTGTTTGTTTGTTTCAACTTGTTTGTTTCAACTTGTTTGTTTCAATTTTTTTGTTTGTTTCAACTAGTTTGTTTCAACTTGTTTTTTTTAACTTGCTTGTTTGTTTGTTTTAACTTGTTTGTTTGTTTCAACTTGTTTGTTTGTTTCAACTTGTTTGTTTCAACTTGTTTGTTTCAACTTGTTTGTTTTAACTTGTTTGTTTGTTTGTTTCAACTTGTTTGTTTCAACTTGTTTGTTTCAACTTGTTTGTTTGTTTGTTTCAACTTGTTTGTTTGTTTCAACTTGTTTGTTTCAACTTCTTTCTTTGTTTCAACTTGTTTATTTCAACTTGTTCTTTGTTGAACTTGTTTGTTTCAACTTGTTTGTTTGTTTCAACTTGTTTGTTTGTTTTAACTTGTTTATTTCAAATTGTTTCTTTGTTTCAACTTGTTTGTTTCAACTTGTTTTTTTGTTTCAACTTGTTTGTTTGTTTCAACTTGTTTATTTCAACTTGTTTCTTTGTTTCAACTTGTTTATTTCAACTTGTTTCTTTGTTTCAACTTGTTTGTTTGTTTCAACTTGTTTGTTTAAACGTATTTGTTTGTTTCAACTTGTTTGTTTTAACTTGTTTGTTTGTTTCAACTTGTTTGTTTCAACTTGTTTCTTTGTTTCAACTTGTTTATTTCAACTTGTTTCTTTGTTTCAACTTGTTTGTTTGTTTCAACTTGTTTGTTTGTTTCAACTTGTTTATTTCAACTTGTTTCTTTGTTTCAACTTGTTTTTTTCAACTTGTTTCTTTGTTTCAACTTGTTTGTTTGTTTAAACTTGTTTGTTTAAACTTATTTGTTTGTTTCAACTTGTTTGTTTTAACTTGTTTGTTTGTTTCAACTTGTTTGTTTCAACTTGTTTCTTTGTTTCAACTTGTTTATTTCAACTTGTTTCTTTGTTTCAACTTGTTTGTTTCAACTGACTCAACCAATGTATGTGTTTATGATATATGTGTGGCTGTACTGTGGCAAAACATGAAAGTGAAATCACTCACGAAAAAAAAAAAAAAGATAGAAAACCCTGTTGATCTGTGGGTCTGACTTGTTCATTCTGCTGCCGAGTGTTTTTGTCAAACATTGGTAGAATCAGCCACGAGAGAAGCTGTTCGACAAGAACAACACCTCAAAAAAAAAAAATACACAATAGCCTCTACTAGACCATCTGAAAATATCTTATGTAACAAATCTATGTCAATAAAAATAAGAAGAGTTCATCGGTGCTATATAGAACCAATTCTGACCTATGGAAGCGTATCATGGACAGTAGACAAACAAATGAAAAGACGATTAGAGGCCACAGAGATGGGATTTCTCAGAAGAATGTTGAAAGTTCCCTGAACAGCTAAAAAGACCAATGAGGAAGTTCTCAAAGAGGCCAACACAAAAAGGGAGCTCTTAAAAAACATCAGAAAGAAGCAATCAACATTTTTCGGGCACATCATGAGAAGAGGAAAGTTGGAATACTTGGTTACAACTGGCAAAATAAAAGGAAAGAGAGATCGCGGACGACAAAGAGAGAAAATACTGGATAGCTTGGTGTCATGGCATGGAAAACAGTCAACAACAGAACTGATACGATGATTTGTGGAGGGACATGATCGCCTTCGCCAACCGGTATGGCAAATGATGATGATGAGGCCGTCTGACAGTGTCAACTTAGTTTTCTCTAGATTAACATTATTAGATTGGGTACAGCTATTAACTATTTTATGATACAGAATTTAGTAGATTGTTTCATAATTATTACATTATTTACATTAATTATTGTATTATTAGTCCTGGGAGGAATGGTTGGTCTCAAAGCAAATGCCTTTAATTTATATATATATATATTTATAAGTAAAGTGCCCCATCACGCTAAGTGGAGTATAGCGAATATGGCGTTAGTGACCATAATTTTTATAGACCTTCAGCACATGATTTTTGGGGTAATGTGGTCGGTATTACGCCCGTGCCGCCTTACATTCCCAGAAAACATCCGGTACGAACTTAAAGCTGGGTGAACCGAAGACCGTCGGTTAGGATAGAACCCTACCTATTGTCTTTTGTAGTCCAGTTCACTAACCACTGAGCTATCGCGGCTCCCTTATACACACCCAAACACACACACACATATATATATATATATATATATATATATATATATATATATATATATATATAATTATATAAAACTAGAATATCTCACAGGAAAATATATATTTGAGAGATTTATTTGAAGTACTTGTCGGAAGCCATATCGTGTAAAAGAATGGTCTAGAGAACAATAACTAAGAAATTCAGTTAAAAAATAAAGTTACGGTAATTAATAAAACATTATAGTGAAAGAAAGCAAGAGTGAAGGACTCAGCCTCGATAGCAAAAATGTCTGAAGCAATTGTAGCAACAAAGAAAAAGACATCATCGCATTGCAAAATAAACACAAGTGGAACAATATTAAAACAGGTAAATGGATATAAATATCTGGGAGCAAGGTTATCGTCAGATGGTAGATGTACAACAGAGGCGAGATGCTGAATGGCTCAGGTAAAAACAGCTTTCTAAAAAATGAGGAAGATACTGTTATTTTTGACGATGGAAACAAGAAAAACAATTCTTAAATGTTATGCAGAACTGTAAAAATAGCGTTGTTTGTGTTTGAGTGATTGTTGTTGATGATTTGGTAGCGTGACTTGTAAATGTACACGTAAATGTAGCGACCACTTGTCCACGTATACACCGTATACGTAGCACATTCACCGGATATACTTTAAAACGTTCTGCTGTTCTGCTCTTATCCTGATCTACTACTGTGATGTACTTCGCGTTGATGTTTGACTTTTCCAGGTCTGCAGAGTCTGATAACAATGACTCTTTCGCCACGACACTCCCACTCCGTTCTTAACCACAGCGTCAGACAACGACAAAGTGATAGTTATGATTCACTGCACACATAATTCTCTCGTGAACGTAACAGTAAGTTTATTTACACTTAACATGTCCAATGAAATAATATATGTACGAGCCAGTGGGTTACATTTCACTTGGCTGTTCACACATGAATGTACTGAAGGCACCTCTTTCTACTGCAGTCGTGCCTCAGTTCGTCTCTCACACACAATCGGCCCAACACTGAATTACTCTAGTCTGGGTCCTAATATTTACTCCCTACACTAACACACTAAACTGTCTCCTCAATAAACTCGAGACCTACTTCTTCACTAGTCTAACTCTCTGTTAGGACTTGGACTCCACGAGCCATAGGCTTACGCCTATCTACCGGCTTTACAGCACACTGTTTGTGTCAATAATTCTGGACAGCCCCCATGTGTATCTTCCTGTGTCTCCAGCCTCGTACATGTGATTATATACATCGTCTCTGAACTAATCAAATTACTCTACGTCATCCCATGCTCTGTCCCTCAACCAATCACAACTCCCCTCCGTCATCTTCTCATCTCCAAGTTTACATTCTCATCAGTCACGAGACTTCCGCTGTCCTGTCTGAACTAATCTCTTACCATTTTCCCGTTACCACTCTCCGTGCTGTATTCACTCACTTACCTCACCTCACAATACCCTACCCTCCTTTACATTCTCACATTCACTGTTACAGAACCAGTTTTAACATATGGATGTGAATCATGGACAAATGGACAACAGATAAGAAAATCATCGGAGGCTGTAAAATGACAATTTTACAGAAGAATGTTGAGAATACCATAACAGCTAAAAAGCCTAATGAAAACGTTATGAAAGAGGTCAAAGCAAAAAGATAGCTAATCTCCAATGTTAGGAAGAAATAATCATCATTTTTTTGGCCATGTAATGAGAAGGGAACAGCTGGAATATATTGTAACAACTGGACAATTGAGGGACGAAGATATGGAGGGAAGCAAAGAGAAAAGATACCAGACAGCTTAAGAGAATGGCTGGGAAGTCAACAACAGAAATGATAAATAACTGTCGAGATCGAAAGTTGTGGAGAAGCATGATCACCTACGCCAGCAGGCACGGCACTTGATGATGATGAGTTAATGAAAAAGTGCGCCAAAAGTCCACACCAGGATGGGCACTAGCAGTAAACTTTGACCCAATTGTAGTCATGTCTGTACAGACCTTTAAAGTACAGAGTTAACGAGACATAATTGGGCATCGGACCAGAATGAACTCGTTAGATGACGGCGGGCGGGAACAGGTCTGTTTAAACAGCAGGGGACGCTAAAACATGTGTCCCAGTTTCAGTTCATTGCAGTTATTGTTCCTGGCGCTAAATTTGTAAACGTTTTCTTAGGTTGGAAATCAACGAAACAATCTCCCACCTAACCGATCTATCAAGCAAAGAAATATAAACAGGCAATGAAGAAAGGATAAAGAGATACAGCGAAGACGATGGCTTGATAGGAGACACACTGCGGAAGCTAACAGAGAATATTACACAACATGCCCTTTTTTGGAATCCCCAGGGAAAAAGACAAAGAGGAAGACCAATGAATTCTGGAGAAGACAGATAGAAGCAGAGATGAAGATGATGGGGAAGACATGGAATGATCTTAAAAGAATGGCAAGAAACAGAACGACTGAACGAAAGTGGTTGTTGAAGACCTATGGTCCACAGGGAGCAGAAAGGTAGAAGGATGAAGAAAGCAAACAAGTTATTAACAATTAAAGAAATTAATCAAACAGTCAAAAACGAATGAACAGAAAAAATCTTTATTTACAGCCATTAACCATTTTATGGGGTATGTCGTGGAAAGGGGGGGGGGGAGATTTATAGCACCATAGTATAAAGGTCGCAGTCCAGTGCAGTCGACACGATGTGATCGGGTCTTTTTTTTTTCGTTCGCCAGATTTTACCTCTGACGAAGTGCCTGACTAAGGAACTGCATTTTTTTGCTTGTTAATCCAGCTTTTCCTGACAGCCGTGTGCACAGAGGTCCCTCGCCGCACAGGCAGATAACTCCGACTTCGTAGGAATTCATATTTTTTTCTGTCGATGAGTAATTAACGTTTCAAGCCGGGCCTCGCTGCTGAGACCAAGGGTGGTTGCCGCAGAGAGAAAATCATAAATAAAAATCCCAACCGGTTCAGCCGGGATTTGAACCCACAACCTCTCTGTCTCGAGGCCGGCGTCTTGCCTCGAGACTAACCAGTCCCCCGTGCTCGGGTTTGAGTTGTTATTTCATCCTTGAGAGAAATAATTGTTGACCCTTCCGGGATTCGCGCGACATCAAAAATTAAATGTGTTAGACGCATGGCAGGAAACAGCTTGAGAGATAAGATCAGAAACGAAGAACTAGGTAAAAAAGGATAGGAAAAATTCCCGCCATTAAAAATATAAAAAAGCAACAGACAAAATGGTTTCACCAACGTGATTCTTCTTTTTCTTCTTCTTTCCTATCTTATTTGTTTTTCGGCGTCGAGGGGAGATAGCATTTGTGGTCTTTTGCTCTTCTCTTCGCCTGGCCAATGCGGTTAGACAGAAATATCAAAACACAATGAGCCTTTTAATTAATGAACACCAGACTCAAGGGCCGGCAAAAAAAAAAAAAAAAAAAAAAAAAAAAAAAAAAAAAGATGGATTGATTGAACATTAAAACACGAGAAACACAACAGTAGGATTGGCCAAACCGAAGATCAACAGACCGGAAATTAAATATGCCTTCCACGCTGAAAGACAAAAAAGGGAAGGAAAGAAGAAATACATTTGTCCTAATATTTCTAAAACCCATAACTGTAATTACATAATGATATCTTAGTTATTTGCATTGTAAGTTACGAAACATCGTTTTGCTGTTAATTAAGTCTTGGTCTGCCTCTGTTACTTTATATTTCCCCCTCCAAGATTACTTTTAGTAGGCTGCTGTATCTTTACACATGCCTCAAAAATCGCATTTGTCTTGTTTGAATTGTGTTTAGTAGTTCTCTTTCCATTTTTAGTTGTTTTAAAACTTCATCGTTTGTTTTCTTTTCTTTCCATCCAATTCTACCTATTCTTCTATATATCCACATTTCAAAGGCTTCAATTCTCTGTTCTGTTTTCTTGTCTAATGTCCATGTTTCTGCACCATATAGGAATGTTGAGAAGATGTAATATTTTGCTACTATTAGTATTAGCCCTGGTGTTATTTATTTTGATGTTAGTATGTTCTTCATGACATTAAAATTACTTTTTGCCATTCCTATTCTTTTGTTTATTTCAGTTGTACATTTTCCATCACTGGTTATAGTATGTCCAAGGTAGTTGTAGTTCTGAACTGTCTACATCTATATTACTGCCCAGATATACGTAAGATAAAAATTCTTAAATTCTCTGTTCTGTTTTCTTGTCTAATGTCCATGTTTCTGCACCATATAGGAATGTTGAGAAGATAAAACATGTTGCTATTCTTACATGAAACAAGTAGCAAGAAAAAAAAATAAATGAAAGAAGCCACATTTGCAAACAACCCAACCGACCAGCGATGTATCAGGAACGCACACACTCAACTCCCATAACCCACTGCATCGTCTTTAACGCGCTGTACAAACAGAGACATATTCAGGCAAAGAATCCTTCAGACTAGACCAGTGGTTCTCAAATCATGGCCTGTAGAGGTACACAGTATTTATGGTCGCGAAGCACAGCTGTTTATAGCTGATGTTTTAATCGCCATGTGCACTTGCTTATTTTAGAAATATAAATATAATGGGTGATTATTGCTCGGTGCCCTGAACTTGTGGTTCTTCCTGGGTGCACTGAATTTATGATTCTTTTTCGGCGCACTGAATTTTTTGGTTCTTCCTGGGTGCACTGAATTTGTGATTCTTCCTGGGTGCCATGAACTTGTGGTTCTTCCTCGGTGCACTGAATTTGTGATTCTTTTACGGCGCAATAAACTTGTGATTCTCTCTGGGTGCCCTGAACTTGTGATTCTTCTTGGGTGCACTGAATTTGTGATTCATCATGGGTGCCCTGAACTTGTGGTTCATCCTGGGTGCACTGAATTTGTGATTCTTCCTGGGTGCCCTGAACTTGTGGGTCTTCCTCGGTGCACTGAATTTGTGATTCTTTTTCGGCGCACTATACTTGTGATTTTTCCTGGGTGCCCTGAACTTGCGGTTCTTCCTGAATGCACTGAATTTGTGATTCTGTCTATGTGCCATGAACTTGTGATTCTGCCTCGGTGCACTGAACCTGTGGTTCTTCCTCGGTGCACTTATATATATATATATATTTTTTTTTTGGAGACCCTCTATTCTGTAGTAGACTAGAGGGACTGCGGTCATCGGGCGAACGCAAGCAAGCAAGCAAATACATAACTAAATTGATATTCCTTCTATAAACCTTTACACCAATGCCTGTGTCTGGCACTGAAGAGGTTTGAAAACCCCCGGAAGACTTAAAATTAACGGTCAGTGGGTCCAAAGCCAATCGAGATGAGAACCACTGGACTAGACAAACTCACGCATTATTAGCGTAGAGAGAGACATTCTCAGTCACTGCTGGAATTACAAGCGTTAAAAATAGCTTGAGGCGTGGTGGCTGAGGGATTATGTGTGTGCCGTGTGGTGGAAAGTAGACGGGTTTGACACTAGCAAGTTTAGTACAAACCGCGGGTAGCGAACTGAAGTCATGAATGTGTAAAGAATCAGTTTTTTTTTTTTTTTTTAGTTTCTGTGTGAACATCATCATCATCATCAAGTACCGGGGCTAGTGGCGTAGGTGATCATGTCTCTCCACACCTTTCGATCTCGGCAGCTTTTTATCATTTCTGTTGTTGACCTTCTGCCAAGCCATTCTCATCAGCTGTCTGGTATTTTTGTCCTTTGCTTCCCTCTATCTCTTCGTTCCGGGAGTGGACAAGTGCCTGAGACCTGCGGTCGCAATAGCAGGGTCGGTGCACCATCAGCCGACCAAGACCTAGCATATCTACCTCCTCGTGGTCACCCCTGGTAACAGTCTGCGTGAAAACAGGCTGGCTAACAGAAGCTGGGACCGCCGTGTTCCCCGTAGTGGTGGCTGTTACTGATATAGAGGACACAGTATTGCAGTACCTTAGGGCAGGACTATATATAGTAGTTTCCCAGCATAGCCTGGGACAGACGAACTCCAACCTCTCCAGTAAGAGCCGGGAATGTCAAGAAAGCCATTACAACCCGCCACATCTAATCGAGTCAAAGAGCAGCAGCTCGTCTCAACTCGTGGCGATCAGATAATAATAATAATAATAATAATAATAATAATAATAATATAATAATAATATAATAATAATAATATAATATAATAATAATAACAATAATAATAATATAATAATAATAATAATAATATAATAATAATAATAATATAATAATAATAATAATTTCTTCATCCCTCAATTTTCCCAGTTGTTACAATATATTCCAGCTGTTCTCTTCTCATTACATGGCCAAAAATGATGATCCTTTCTTCCTAATATTGGAAATTAGCTCTCTTTTTGCTTTGGCCTCTTTCAGAACGTTTCATTACCCTTCTAAACTGTCCATGGTATTCTCAACATTCTTCTGTTTGTGTTTAATCAACTGTAATCTCCTTCTTTAAACATAACACGCTTCCAGTAAGCAATAACCGAGGCTATGGCGAGACAATATATCATCAGACAATCTGCGTCACCCGCCCACCCCGATTCTGATTGGCTACGTTTTCATTCCTAGGTTACCTATTCCAAAAATTCCGGCAGAAGCTGTTTCCATGTAAACATTGTCACAAATGTCATTTCCGGTGCGGCGAGTCGGGAAGCTTAATGTTAACGTTGTCTATTTTCATTTGCTAAGTGGGAATGGAGCCTGGAGTTATCTCTTATGTCTACTCCACTGTGAGTTTATCTTTTCCTCTACCAGTTTGTTTATGTCCCTGTATCCCGTCTATCCACATGTATATTTACAACTTGATGACATCCAATTATTTATGTTTCCACTCCATCCATCTACATAGCTCCAGACTGCCACTAGACGAGCTTCATGCTACCAATCCACCCACCAACCCAATGACGGACCCAACAACTTGACAATTTAAAAAAAAAAGGGGGGGGGGACAAAAAAGTGGTAGGGTAACAACTTGCACGTAGGTGAATAACAAAATGTTGACGTTTCAACCAAGTAGACTTTCATCATCATCATCATCATCATCATCATTGAGTGCCGTCTCCGCATCGAAGGTTGGCTACCATGGAGCGCCATTCCACTCTGTCTCTTGCTTTGATGGTGCAGATTGTCATAGGATGACTTGTCAATCTTTTGATGTTACTCGTCCATGTTAGTCTTGGTCTGCCTCTGCCTCTTTTACCTTGTATTTTCCCTTCCAAGATTACTTTTAGTAAGCTGTTGTGTCTTTTAACATGGCCCAAAAATCGCATTTGTCTTGTTTAAATTGTGTGTAGTAGTTCTCTTCATTTTTAGTTGTTTTAAGACTTCATCGTTTGTTTTATTTTCTTTCCATATCTACCGACCTCAATAATACCCACCTATAATCTACCCACAAGAGGTAGAATTCAATCCCATCCGACGGCTTCTGGGTTCACTCAGCCTTAAATAGGCACTGGATTTTTTTCATGGGAAAGTAAAGCGGCACGGGCGTAATACCAACCACATTACCCCAATAAACATGTGCTGAAGGTCTGTAAAATTTATGGTCACTAACACCATATTCCGTATACGCCAATTAGCGTGACGGGGGTACTTTACTTTTTTTTTGTTAACCTACCCGTTCGTCTATCTGTCCGTCTCTATGTTTATCACTTCACCCATGATATAACTATCATATCAGTGCGATAGCAACCAAAACTTCAAAAAACGTAAACAAACATTAAATCGTATTATCAACTGTCCCACTCCGCTTAACTCACCTCCCACGCTAAGAAACTATACCCCACACTCAACTATATCACACACCACTTATCAGTGACCGCATTACCAAGTGCTCATTTACCTATCAGTACATGAGAGCTGGTGAAACTTAATTAACGAAGTTGTTGTGGAGTAAAGTCTTCACTGTATCTCATACCATATAATCTCATACCATATAATCTCATACCATATAATCTCATACCATATAATCTCAAACCATATAATCTCAAACCATATAATCTCATACCATATAATCTCAAACCATATAATCTCATACCATATAATCTCATACCATATAATCTCATACCATATAATCTCAAACCATATAATCTCATACCATATAATCTCAAACCATATAATCTCATACCATATAATCTCATACCATATAATCTCATACCATATAATCTCAAACCATATAATAGAGGCGAAGACGCGCCTCCCAGCACCAAAGCTGGAAGTTGTCAGCGATCCACAGCTGATGGCTTGCGTCAGGATCGGTGAACCAGAACCATCCAAACCCTGCTCCACCTCTCCGTGGTGCCTCTAGTAACAGACTAACCTGTCTAGTCTGGCCAAGCGACCAGGGATCGAAGAGGGAAGACAACCCGGTACTCTAAAATGTCGTGCTGAAGTCGGATGTGTTGGGCCGAAAGGCGCAAATATAACAGTGCTACACTGCAAACCACAGCACAACGCAGAGACGTCCACTTAACGTCCTTTTAAGGGCGGATGACGAAGGGGAATTCTACAGCCTAATTCATAATTCTAGAATACTTTAGTCATCGGGCGAACGAAAGCAAGCAAGCAAGCATACCATATAATCCCATACCATATAATCCCATACCATATAATCCCATACCATATATAAAAGGGACTGGTTGGTCTCGAGGCAAGCCACCGGCCTCGAGACAGCGAGGTTGTGGGT
>JAVIAB010000145.1:15284878-15419878 GCA_032433765.1 Megaustenia siamemsis | reverse complement strand
TTGAGGGACGAATAGATAGAGGGAAGCAAAGAGAAAAATACCAGACAGCTTAAGAGAATGGCTTGGCATAAAGTCAACATCAGAAATGATAAATAACTGTCGAGATCGAAAATTGTGGAGAGACATGAACACGTACGCCAGCAGGCCCGGTACTTGATAATGAACACCATATTCCCCATACGCAACTTGGCGTGACGGGTCTCTTTACTTACTTTACCTTCATGATTACCGTAGCTACTGAAACAAATGTTGGTATTTGATACAGGTTAGGATGCGAACTATGAGCCTGATACATTCTGAGTTGCATAGCTAATTAGGCGGTGGAATTTGGCAGATAAAACGCATACCTTGGGCGTATTAATATGGGAAAATATTGTGCGGGGATTACATGGAATACATCTGGAGACAGTCCAGAGCTACAACTACCTTGGACATACTATAACCAGTGATGGAAAATGTACAACTGAAATAAATAAAAGAATAGGTATGGCAGAAAGTAATTTTAATGCCATGAAAAATATACTAACATCAAAACAAATAACACCAGGGCTGAAACTAAGAATAGCAAAATGTTACATCTTCTCAATATTCCTGTATGGTGCAGAAACATGGGCGTTAGACCAGAAAACAGAACAGAAGATTGAAGCCTTTGAAATGTGGATATATAGAAGAATAGGTAGAATTGGATGAAAAGAAAAGAAAACAAAGAAGTTTTAAAACAACTAAAAATGAAAAAAGAACTATTAACACAATTGGAGCAAGACAAATGAAATTTTTTGGCCATGTTAAAAGACACAACAGTCTAATAAAAGTAATATTAAAAGGGAAAATACAAGATAAAAGAGGCAGAGGCAGACCAAGACTAACATGGACGAGTAACATCAAAAGATGGCCAAGTCAACCTATGACAACCTGCACCGTCAAAGCAAGAGACAGAGTAGAATGGCGCTCCATAGTAGCCAACCTTTGATGCGGAGACGGCACTCAATGATGATGATGATGATTGTGCGGGGGGAGGTGGGTGATTGGCATATGATTTTTGTCACAATTAAGTTATGTGGAATCAGTTATATGTGATCATCATCATTATCATCTTGTGCCATACCGGTTGGCGTAGGCGATCATGTCCTTCCACAATCTTCTTTCTATCTACCACCATATCAGTTTTGTTGTTGACTGTTTCCCATGCCATGACACCAAGCTATCTAGCATTTTCTCTCTTTGTCGTCTGCGATCTCTCTTTCCCCTGTATTTTGCCAGGTGTAACTAAGTATTGCTACTTTCCTCTTGTCATGATGTGCCCGAAAAAATGTTGATTGTTTCTTTCTGATTAGAAAGGAGAACTTTTAGGAGCTCCCTTTTTTGTGTTGGCTTCTTTGAGAATTTCCTAATTGGTCTTTTTTAGCTGTTCAGGAAACTTTCAACATTCTTCTGAGAAATCCCACCTCTGTGGCCTCTAACCGTCTTATTATTTATTTGTTTTTTACTGTCCATGATTCGCTACCATAAGCTAGAATTGGCTCTATATAGCACCGATGAACTCTCTCACTTCTATTGACACAGATTTATATTTGGACATAATTATACTTGCCAACATAAAGAAGATACTACAAAGGATAATAGGTAGGGTTCGATCCCAACCGACGGCTTCCGGATTCACCCAGCCTTTAATGGGTACGGGATTTTTTTTTTCTGGGAGAGTACATCGGCACGGGCGTAATACCGACCACATTACCCCAAATATCACGTGCCGTAGGTCTGTAAAATTGATGGTCACTAACACCATATTCCCTATACGTTACATTTTTTTTTTTTATACATAAGACGGTAGCTTGCCATTCCTTTCCTTCTTGGCAGTGACTGAACTAGTCGGTGATCGCAGCCGTTGTCTCTATACATGAGATCCTCTGCCTGCCATCACGGCGTGGTGACCATAACAGGCACAACTTGTCGGGTGCTCCCACAACACCATCCACCACCGGCTCCAATGGCTTCACATAACCCTGATAGGATACACAATTAGATACACCAGTTGCATACCATCATAAGAAACAGATAATCAAATCAATCAGAGGACCACAAGCCCCAAATCAGGATGCCTTTCATAATATGAATAGATATGAACACGTTATCATTATACGCCTAAGAACAGGACACGATCGACTCCATAGTCACATGTATACAAAATTCAAGATCGGCACATCAACTACTTGTACATGTGGACAGGCGCCCCAGACTGCTGAACACATACTTCAAGACTGCACTGAATATAGTAGACTGAGGAAAATCCATTGGCCCATAGATACAACACTACAGACAAAACTATATGGGCCACTGCAAGAATTACAAAAGACAGTAACATTTATACAGTAAACGACATTGCAGATATAGACAATACTTCGAGCGAACGAAAGATAGATAGATACGACACGTCTTCTCTCTGAAGTCTGTTCCGTTGCATTGAAAAAAGGCTTCCGTACTGAAAGAGTTAAGATTGGGGGGGGGGGGAGGCGAAGAAAAATGAGAAAACGTAAAAATGAAAAAGATATTATAAAAAGCCAGCATCCTTTTAAGGACGGACGACTATATTGGTGGACTATAGCTTCCAACAGAGGCCAAATAAAGGCCAGAAAGGAAAGAAGTACTCCAGACTATATCAATACTATCAACATAAACACATCCACATACTAACAATATAAGCCTTTGTTTTCTCTCGGTTGCGCCTCGTCCGACATCAAAAATCGTCCCGCCTTCATACGTCTTGGAACGACCTTGAACTACACAAGTTATGGAACACGAAATCTGACATTGGCGAGATCGGGGCACATTTTCCTTCTACACGATATCAGAGGTTCTCAAAACTTGGAAGCTTTCGATAAACTCATCTTTGCTGCTCTCTCTGAGTTTAATAAACTCACCCTTGCTGCTCTCTCGGAGTTTAATAAATTCATCCTTGCTGATCTCCCGGTTCAATAAACTCATCCTTTCTGCTCTCTTGGGTTTTATAAACTCATTCTTGCCGCTCTCTCGGAGTTTAATAAACTCATCGTTGCTGCTCTCTCGGTTTAATAAACTCATCCTTGCTGTTCTCTAGGTTTAGTAAATTCATCCTTGCTGCTCTCTCGGCACAATAAACTCATCCTTGCTGTTCTCTAGGTTTAGTAAACTCATCCTTGCTGCTATCTTGGTTCAATAACTTCATCATTGCTGCTCCTTTAATTTCATAAACTCACTCCTGCTGCTCTCTCAGCTTCATAAACTCACCTTTTCCGCTCTCTCTGTTCAATAAACTCATCCTTGCTGCTCCCTCGGTTCAATAAATTCTTCCTCTCAGGCCGCTCGTTCTGTGTCGAAAAGCTTTCATATCTATCACCAGTGATTTCGTTGACGGGTTATTGCTGCGGGTGTGATGTGTACGGTTTATTAAGTTAGCGAGAATGCGTTAAAGAGGAATAGGGTTAGTGCCGAAGTATGTGGCACTGTTTATTAGGTTAACATATTGAGAGATAAAGCAGGTTACAGTAGAGATCACTGAAAAGTGTTGTAGTTGCAGTAGTAGAAATATGAATAATGCAGTAGAAGTAATAATAGTAGTAGTAATAGTAGTAGTGGTGGTGGCAGTAACAGTAGTAGTAATAGTTGTGGTAATAGTAGTATTAGTAGAAATAATTGTAGTAGTGGTAATAGTAGTAATAGTAGTAATAGTAGTAATAGTAGTAGTAATAGTAGTAGTAATAGTAGTAGTAATAGTAGTAGTAATAGTAGTCGTAGGAATAGTAGCAGTAGAAACAATAGTAATAGTGATCGCAGTAATAGTAGTAGTAGTAGTATTAATAGTAGCGATAGTAGTAGTAATAATAGAAGTAGTGGCAATGGTGGTAGTTGTAGTATTACTAGTAGTAGTAGTAATAGTAATAGTTGTAATATTTGTACAATATATAACCGAAAAAAACTAGGAATAGTCCCCGCCATAGAATATATAAGGAAACAACAGATATAATGGTTTTGCCACGTGACAAGGCAGAAAGATCAAAACACAACACAAGGAGCCTTCAACAAACGTTGTGAGAACACCAAACCCAAGTCTGTGGACGAAAAAGATGGATCGATGGAATATTAGAAGCACTAGAAAACATAACAGCAGCAGAGGCGAACAGAAGAGCTAAAGACCGCAAATTATATCTCCCCTCAACGCTGAAAGGCAGATGAGGAAGGACAGAAGAAGAAGACGAAGAAGGAGTATTAATAGTGGTAGTTGTAGTATTAGTAGTAGTAATAGTATCATGTCTCTTTCAATAGTGGCTGTATTAATAGCAGTAGTAATATCTGTCTTGAGAGAAGTAATATTAGTACCCTGACTGTTATATTAGTACCTGCTGACTGTTATATTAGAATGAGAAATCACATGTTCACCAAACTCAAAATAGGTACAACCAGCCTATGCCACTGTACACTGGACAATATGACTACAAAACATGTTCTACAGGATTGCCCCCAGTACACAGACCTGAGAAGAGCAATGTGGTCCACGCCCACCTCCCTGGAAGAGGAACTATATGGGGTAATCGACTCACTTAAACAGACAGCTGACTTCATGAGAGTGTCTGGTATCTTACTCTGATTGAGTCTTGATCGCAGACAGAGAGATATTAGTACCGTGACTGTAATATTAGTACCAAGTCTTCAGAGCAATAGTTAGTAGTAGTAGTAGTAGTAGTAGTAGTAGTAGTAGTAGTAATAGTAGTAGTGTTTTGTCGGTCTCAAGAGCAGAGCAGTAGTAAATTAAGCAATGTATTGTCTGTTTCGAGTATAGTTGTAGTAGTAGTAGTAGTATGATGTCTTATGTATCCTGTCTGTCCCAGGAGACAAAGGATTAAGCACTCCATAAAAACACTAGACACTTTCATCTCTCACCATATCATTTATTGAATAATTGCATGTCTCTCCCCATCATTTATTGAATACTTTCATGTCTCTCCCCATCATTTATTGAATAATTGCATGTCTCTCCCCATCATTTATTGAATATTTCATGTCTCACCATATCATTTATTGAATACTTGCATGTTTCTCCCCATCATTTATTGAATACTTTCATGTCTCTCCCCATCATTTATTGAATACTTCCATGTCTCTCCATATTATTTATTGAATACTTGCATGTCACTCCCCATCATTTATTGAATACTTTCATGTCTCTCCATATCATTTATTGAATACTTTCATGTCTCTCCCCATCATTTATTGAATACTTTCATGTCTCTCCATATCATTTATTGAATACTTTCATGTCTCTCCATATCATTTATTGAATACTTTCATGTCTCTCCCCATCATTTATTGAATACTTTCATGTCTCTCCATATCATTTATTGAATACTTTCATGTCTCTCCCCATCATTTATTGAATACTTTCATGTCTCTCCATATCATTTATTGAATACTTTCATGTCTCTCCCCATCATTTATTGAATACTTTCATGTCTCTCCATATCATTTATTGAATACTTTCATGTCTCTCCATATCATTTATTGAATACTTTCATGTCTCTCCCCATCATTTATTGAATACTTTCATGTCTCTCCCCATCATTTATTAAATACTTTCATGTCTCTCCATATCATTTATTGAATACTTTCATGTCTCTCCCCATCATTTATTGAATACTTTCATGTCTCTCCATATCATTTATTGAATACTTTCATGTCTCTCCATATCATTTATTGAATACTTGCATGACTCTCTCCATCGTTTATTGAATACTTGCATGTCTCTCTCCATCGTTTATTGAATATATAAAAAGAGATAAGAATATGAAGCACCCGGAAGTAGTGAGATCGAGTGACAACATAAACGACATCCGACATCATAATCACGTGAAAATGGCCGAAGCAGTCAGAATATTAATGTCCACAATTTGATGAGAAGGATGAGGATTCTGACATCTTCAACGTTGCATTTTGACTTAGCAAAAACTGTTTTATTATCCAACCAGCCACGCCACATGTTGATGATAATGGCACAGTCCGAGCAACGTTTTCTCCAACTTTCGTTGCCTCTAAAAAAAGACTTGTTTTCCCTGTGAGAAACTTATCGAGATTAAACACTAGAAGGACCCGCTTCTGACGATCAGATAACCTTCTGTTGAGAAGCTCTATATAACGAGGTTCACATTCACCATTATGGTTATGGTTAGTCGAAAGCCCCGGTATCACTGCAAACGAATTAAACTCCATAATTGGTAACCACCCGTGCCAGTGGAATCATCCGAATTAAAACTAATCTCATTGAAAGATCCAAACAAAGAAAGGCAGCTGCAGTCCCCAATCATAGCAGCAACAGCACACGCCAAAAGACATAAGGCCAAAGGACACCGAAAGTGAACGGAGCTGAGCTGTCCTTCGTCACACGATATAATCATTCATCGTAAGGAATTGGAATATCGAAACACGATCCGGGTAAAAAAAAAAAAAACACAGCACACGGTGTGCACATAGCACTAAACTCAGTAGCTCCAATAGCAAACTAGACTTTGAATATGAGGACACTTCGACAAGGAACAGTTTTCAGACTGAGCCTTAATGGTTCCTGCCGCCATATTGACCGAAGTCCTCACTATCATCATTATGTGTTAAGTATTGAATGTCATTGCTCACACACATTAAGGAGGTCAGAGGGGCATGCTATTTCCTCGCTAACATGTAGGGATAGGAGAAAACAGGAGACTTCTTCTTCTCCTTTTCTCTTTCACTGATACCTGAAAGATGTCGTGGTTTATATCATTTGTCGTTCTTGTGCTGCTCGAATTGTCTGAATTAGTGATTTTCCTTTGTTGTTACATGTCTCTGTCACTGCATCTATCCATCTTCTTCTGGGTCTTCCTCTTGGTCTTTTTGTTGTTTAGCTGGCATAGAAATGTTTGGATGTCTTAGCAATGGTGAAAGCTGGTATGTCTTAGCATTTGCTTTTTGTATTCTCATGTCAACTTCTCTGTCTAGTTTTCCATCTTCTGTGAACATTGTGCCTAAATACTTGAATTCCTCTACTTGTTTTATTTCTTTATTGTTGTAGATTTCCCGCTTTTTGACATTTTCGTTCGTGATCGTAATATCGTAATAGCACAATGATGTATTGTAATTCTACTTATTCGCTTAAACTATAAGAATGAATCACACACAAAATCCATTTGAAATAGCACAAGAACGCTTGAATTTCTTTTTCTACGGGCATTGAAATTCACTTATAACTTAAATTTGACTCCCATCGAAAATTCACACACCGGAAGTCCGGTGAAACAGGAGACAAATAATAATAAATGGATATTATTATAGAGGGAAACTTCCGAGGCGATAATTCATAGGAGGGAGAGGTATGTATTACAGCACTCAGAAAAAAAGACAAATAAACAACAATAACAGAAAAAAAACAAAGAACAATATATGGCCCGAAGCAGGATCGAACCCGTACTCCCTGGAACTGCGCCTTGCCACGAGAAGCCGAACGTTAGGGAACACTGCCACTCAGCTAACCAACCAGTGATAAGTTAATATTGTTATGGGGAGAAACTTCTGAGGCGATGGATCACCGAATCCTTTCAGGGGAAGAAGTTTATACAACTGGGGGGGGGGGGGCAAAAAATATAACAAGTAATCAGCAAAAGAAAGAGCCGCGATAGCTCAGTGGTTACTGAACTGGACTACAAAGGACAAGGGTAGGGTTCGATCCAAACCGACGGCTTCCGGGTTCACCCAGCCTTAAATGGGTGCCGGATTTTTCTGGGAAAGTAAAGCGGCGCGGGCGTAATACCGACCACATTACCCCTAAAATCATGCGCCGAAGGTCTGTAAAATATATGGTCACTATCACCATGGTCCCTATACGCCACTTGGTGTGACGGGGGTACTTTACTTTTGTTTACTTATCAGCAAAAGAAAGAGAAAAAAAAAAGAAAAATAGATGGTCCGACGCAGAATTGAACACGGACTACTTGGCACAGCGCCTAGCCACGAGATCAAAACGCTAGAGCACATGGCCAACTCATCATCATCATGTGCCATACCAGTTGGCGTAGTAATGGTCAATCAACTCAGCTACCTATGAAGATAGCTATCATTTACGATGTCTTTCACGCATGTCTAATCATGACTACGGCACAGGGTTACGATCACAGCTCGGGAATAAATTGTGTATCTGTATTTTCCTAGTAAGACAAGTATCTCCCGGATAGGGTAGGGATGAATACTTGCGTTGTAGACAAAAGGTTATAGGACGAAACAGCATGAATAGTAGTTTTCAGTGGTTTAGACTGGAGACAAATAATAATAAATGAAAAGTATTATAGAGGGAAGCTTCAGAGGCGATACATCAGCGTATAGCTCAGTGCACGGTTGTTGGTCAGTAATAGTTTAGTTAGAATTTATGTCTATGACTTTCTTTGGAACGTCACGTGATGAGGCTACAAATTGATGGCGCAGATTGTCATAGGCTCAAAAGATGGACAATCAGCCTATGACAACCTGCAACATCAATAGATGGACAATCAGCCTATGACAACCTGCAACATCAAAAGATGGACAATCAGTCTATGACAACCTGCAACATCAAAAGATGGACAATCGGCCTATGACAACCTGCAACATCAAAAGATGTATAATCAGCCTATGACAACCTGCAACATTAAAAGATGTACAATCAGCCTATGACAACCTGCAACATTAAAAGATGTACAATCAGCCTATGACAACCTGCAACATTAAAAGATGTACAATCAGCCTATGACAACCCGCAACATCAAAAGATGGAAAATTTGCCTATGAAACCTGCAACATTAAAAGATGTACAATCAGCCTATGACAACCTGCAACATTAAAAGATGTACAATCAGGCTATGACAACCTGCAACATCAAAAGATGGACAATCAGCCTATGACGACCTGCAACATCAATAGACGGACAATGAGCCTATGACAACCTGCAACATCAAAAGACGGACAATCAGTCTATGACAACCTGCAACATCAAAAGACGGACAATCGGCCTATGACAACCTGCAACATCAAAAGACGGACAATCAGCCTATGAGAACCTGCAACATTAAAAGACGGACAATCAGCCTATGAGAACCTGCAACATCAAAAGACGGACAATCAGTCTATGACAACCTGCAACATCAAAAGATGTACAATCAGTCTATGACAACCTGCAACATCAAAAGACGGACAATCGGCCTATGACAACCTGCAACATGAAAAGACGGACAATCAGCCTATGAGAACCTGCAACATCAAAAGACGGACAATCGGCCTATGAGAACCTGCAACATCAAAAGACGGACAATCAGTCTATGACAACCTGCAACATCAAGAGATGGACAATCAGCCTATGACAACCTGCAACATCAAAAGATGTATAATCAGCCTATGACAACCTGCAACATTAAAAGACGGACAATCCGCCTATGACAACCTGCAACATCAAAGCAAGAGACGGAGAGGAATGGCGCCCCATGGTAGCCAACCTTCGATGCGGAGACGGTATTCAATAATGATGTTGATGATGATGATACTATAGTTGATTTCCTCATTGAAGTCTTTCCAGGAAGGTAAAACACATATCATCACGTGCCATACCGGTTGATGTAGATGGCCATGTCCTTGCACCGATGAACTCTCTTTCTCATTTCTATTGACATAGATTTGTTGCCTAAGATATTTTTCATTTTCTGAAATGCTATTTTTGCCTGAGCTATTCTGCTTTT
Source organism: Megaustenia siamemsis (assembly GCA_032433765.1). NCBI lineage: Eukaryota > Metazoa > Mollusca > Gastropoda > Stylommatophora > Ariophantidae > Megaustenia > Megaustenia siamemsis. The sequence goes on along the minus strand of JAVIAB010000145.1, from coordinate 15,410,120 downwards.
TATTTCTGTGGTGCATCTTCTGTCTGATATTATTATTGTACCCAGGTATTTGACGTGTTGTACTTGTTTCAGATTTGTTTTGCTTATTTTCATGCTACATGATGGTGATGATTGTTTCTTTGATATGACCATTACTTCTGCTTTCTTACTGTTCAGACTGAGACATTTTTGTGTTGCTTTCTTTTACTATTATGTCTATCATTTCTTGTAGTTCATTCTCTGTCTTCGCTTTTAAGACCGTGACATTCGCATATCGCAAATTATTTATGTTGTGACCGTTGACTTCAATTCCTTTTTTTGTCTACTATAGATCTCATAATATGTTCGCTCTAAAGTGAAAACAAATCCGGCGACAGAACACAGCCTTGTCTGACTCCTTGTTTTATATATTGGAATTGTCCTGTTTGGTTGCTAATTCGTATAGCTGCTGTTTGTTGCCAGTACATGTTTTTTATGATTCGCAGATCCTTGCCATCAATGTTTAATTTCTCCAGCATATTGATTATTTCCACATGCTTGACTTTGTCAAATGCGTTTGTGTAGTCTATAAAGCACATATATAGATCTTTCTTTACCTCTGTAGATCTTTCTATCAATGTTTTTAAGATGTATATTGCATTATTGGTGCCCTTTCCTTCCACAAATCCACATTGTTCCTCACTTATTTCTGGTTTTATTTTGTTCCTTACACGTCTCACAATGATTCTTAATAAATGCCACTAAGTAAGGAAAAAGACAGCTGGACAAGGAAATGGACAAGGAAATGGACAGCTAAGTAAAGTAATAAAACGTTGTGAAAGAGGAAAAAGCAAACAGAGAGCTAATTTCCAATAATAGAAAGAAACAATTATCATCATTTTTTGGCCATGTAATGAGAAAGTTCTCAAAGAGGCCAACACAAAAGGGGGCTCTTAAAAACATCAGAAAGAAACAATCAACATTTTTCGGGCACATCATGAAAAGAGGAAAGTTGGAATACTTGGTTACAACTGGCAAAATAAAAGGAAAGAGAGATCGCGGACGACAAAGAGAGAAAATACTGGATAGCTTGGTGTTATGGCATGGAAAACAGTCAACAACAGAACTCATACGATGCATTGTGGATAGACGATTGCGGAAGGACATGATCGCCAATTTCAACCCGTACGGCACATGATGATGAATGAGAAGAGAACAACTGGAATATACTGTAACAACTGGGAAAATTGAGGGACGAAGAGATAGAGGGAAGCAAAGAGAAAATAAAAATATCAGACAGCTTAAGAGAATGGCTTGACAGAAGGTCAACAACAGAAATTATAAATAACTGTCGAGATCGAAAGTTGTGGAGAGACATGATCACCTACTCCAGTAGGCCCGGTACTTGATGATGATGATGATGAAAGAAAAAGAAACAAGTGTATATCTTGCAGCGTGAGAACCACTGAACTCGTCTCACCAACCGCCTTCCGGCACTGGCTATTAATAGATCAGACTAGCACAATAGAAAGTCAAGACGACACAGAGAAAGAGAATGCGAAGGTTGGATACTGGTCTGAGAGGGCAAAATGAGATCCGACAGCAAAAACAGAAAAAAAAAATAAAATAAAAAACGATATATAAAAAATACGATGACTGCAGCAGAAACAAAATACCTGAGTCTGTAATCTGAAAATAAAATATTTATTTTGGAATTTTGCAAGCTTTCATATGAACTCTGTCGTTAACTTCTTCCTCATCATCAGCTTTGGCCTAGTGACGCCTTCACCACCTGGTCGCTAAGTCTAACAAGGGTTGTTGAGTAGGTGCAATTAGGTTGTCTTATAATTTACAAGAAAACAGAACAGAAAATTGAAGCCTTTGAAATGTGGATTTACAGAAGAATAGGTAGAATTGGGTGGAAAGAAAAGAAAACAAACAATGAAGTTTTAAAACAACTAAAAATAAAAAGAGAACTACTAAATACAATTAAGACAAGAAAAATGAAATTTTTGGGACACGTTAAAGACACAACAGCCTACTAAAAGTAATATTGGAAGGTAAAATACAAGGTAAAAGAGGCAGAGGCAGACCAAGTCTAATATGGATACAAGAAACAGAGTGGAATGGCGATCCATGGTAGCCAGCCTTCGTTGCGGAGACGGCACTCGATGATGATGATGATGATGATAATTTACAGGAAGTAAGAAAATAAGTAATGATCTCTTCTCAAATAAAAATGATTCCTTCCTGAGTAAAAAAGTAAGAATTCATTCCAAAGCGAAAAGTAAGGATTTCTTCCTGATGTATATTTAGGAATTCTCTCTAAACAAAACATATGGATTTCTTCTCGATGTAAAAGTCAGGAATTCTTTCTAAACAAAAAGTAAGGATTACTTCCTAAGGAAAACGTTATGGAGTTCTCCTAAACAAAAAGTAAGGATTACTTCTTAAGGAAAACGTTATGGAATTCGCCTAAACAAAAAGTAAGGATTACTTCCTAAGGAAAACGTTATGAAATTCTCCTAAACAAAAAGTAAGTATTATTTCCAAAGAAGAAAGTAAGAAATTCTTCCGAAGTAACAAATAAAGTGAACACACATACAACAAAACTGGACTACAAAGGACAAGAGGTAGGGTTAGATTTCAACCGACGGCTTCTGGGTTCACCCAACCATAAATTGGTACCGGATTTTTTTTTCAGGGACAGTAAAGCGGCACGGGCGTAATACCGACCACATTACCCCAAATATCACATACTGAAGGTCTGTAAAATGTATGGTCACTAGCACCATATTCCCCATACGCCACTTGGCGTGACTGGGCTCTTTACTTTTTATGCTTCCGGGTTCACCCAGCCTTAAATAGGTACCGGATTTTATTTTCTGGGACAGTAAAGCTGCACGGGCGTAATACCGACCACATTACCCCAAAAATCACATGCTGAAGGTCTGTAAAATGTATGGTCACTAACACCATATTCCACATACGCCACTTGGCGTGACGGGGCTCTTTACTTTTTACTTACACAAACAACAAATAATAATATTTACGGTTGTACATTTCCTGTCATCACATTCTTCATTGAAATAAAAATCCTGAGTCTCATACGTCGTGACGACTGCTTTGACCAAGCGGCCTTTATCCCTCTGGTTCTGTCGTTGCCCCCCGTCATACACCAGCAATGGTACTATGTGACGTAAAGATAGTTTAGTTTTTTTTACATTCTTCATTTCTTAAAAACCATGAATCACCAACATACGAAGAAGAAAAAAAAAAAGAAAACTATGGTGCCCCAGTTTCGTCATGTACCACAAATTTGAGATCCCTGTACCTGGTTTTGTATCTAGGCCACGTCCTTGGAACTTCAAGAACAGAACCTCCCAGCTGAGTCAACGTGTTCTTCTCAGGTACGTCACACGTTTATTATTCTTCCCCCTCATTTGTTCTCTCCCTTTCTGTCGTTATACTTTCTCCCCTTCAATTTAAAGACACACGCGTCTATATTCATAAATTATTTTTGTCCCAAAATTCCTTTGCTTCACCTTTGCGAACTTACTCGTACTTCACTCCTGTAATTTTTCACATTCCACTTCAGAGAATTTACCATTTCTTCACCTTTCAAAATTCCCACTTTTTCCGGAGCTTTCCAAATTTTCTCTCCTCCACCTCTCACCATTTACCATTATACCACCTTTCTAAAATACCTCTTCTTCAAGCTCCCCATTTACCTTCATACCACCTTCCTAAAATTCCATTAATTCAATTTTCCACATTTACCTTTATACCACCATCCTAATTTTTCTTTTTTTTTCAAATACCCCATTTACCTATATACACCCTCCCTAAATATCATTTTATTCAACTTTTACCAAATTATCTTTTTCTTACACCTTTCCTAATATCACTTTCCTCCATGTTTCCACATGTCTGATTATTCCATCTTTCTAAATTTCCATTCCTTCCATCTTTCCCCAATTTCCCCTTGCTCCACCTTTCCCCATTTTCCTTTCTTCCATCTTTTTCCAATTTCCCATTATTCCACATTTATACAATCTCACATCTTCCAATTTCCCCATTTCCCTTTCTTTCATCTTTTCCCCATTTCCCATTACTCCACCTTTTTAAATTCTCACTTCTTTCCAATTTCTTGCACCTTTCTCCCAGTTCGATATCTCACTGGTTAGTGAACTGGACTACAAAAGACAAGAGGTAGGGTTCGATCCCAACCGACGGCTTCCGGGTTCACCCAGCCTTTAATGGGTACCGGATTTTTTTTTCTGGGAATGTAAAGCGTCATGGGCGTAATCCGACCACATTACCCCAAAAATTATGTGCTGAAGGTCTGTAAAATTTATGGTCACTAACACCATATTCCCTACACGCTCCTTGGCGTGACGGGGGCACTTTACCTTTCTCCCAGTTTCCTATCCTACACCTTTCCCAGCGCCCCTTTCCTGCACTCTCCAAATTTCCCATTATCCATTTTCTCCAAATTTATATTTCTTCAACCATACCCATTTCCTCCCTACTCCACAACTATAAATGTCCCCTTTCTCCATGTCTCATTTCCTCGCTATTTCCACCTCATGAATTCTCTTACTACAGCTTCTACAACTTTTCTTTTCAAATCTTCAGGAAGCACCAACTCTTTCTTACTTCTTTCATACATTCTTACTTCTTTCGCACATTCTTACTTCTTCCAAATTGACTTTTTTTTCACGCGTTCTTACATTTTGCAATATCTATAGTCACCAATATTTTCTTATTTCTTCCACACATTCTTACTTCTTCCACACATTCTTACTTCTTTCACATTTTCTTACCTTTTTCCCACGCGTTCTTACATTTTGCAATATCTATAGTCACCAATATTTTCTTATTTCTTCCACACATTCTTACTTCTTTCACACATTCTTACTTCTTTCACACATTCTTACTTTTTTCACACTTTCTTACTTTTTTTTCCCACACGTTCTTACATTTTGCAACATCTATAGCCCGTTGAAAAACTCATGAACCTCTTCAACATGCTCAGAGAGTCAAATACTTGGGGAGAATAATACCATCAGACGGAAGATGCACCACAGAAATAAAAAGCAGAATAGCTCAGGCCAAAATTGCATTTCATAAAATGAAAAATGTTTTATGCAACAAATCTATGTCAATAGAAATGAGAAAGAGACTGGTGATATATGGAGCCAATTCTGACCTATGGAAGCGAATCATATACGCTAGACAAATACATGAAAAGACGATTAGAGGCCACAGAGATGGGACTTCTCAGAAGAATGTTGGAAGTTCCCTGGACAGGTAGAAAGACCAATGAGGAAATTCTCAAAGAGGCCAACACTAAAAGGCAGCTCTTAAAAAAACATCAGAAAGAAGCAATCAACATTTTTCGAGCACATCATGAGAAATGGAAAGTTGGAATACTTGGTTACAACTGGCAAAAAACAGGGAAAGAGAAATCGCGAACGACAAAGAAGAAAATACTAGATATCTTGGTGTCATGGCATGGAAAAATGTCAACAACAGAACTTTGGTTCTTTGGTTATGGAAAGCCCCTGCATCTCTGCATAACTGGAATTAAAATCCATAATTTCTCAACCGCCCGTGCCAGTGGAATCATCCGAATTAATATCTCATCTCCCAAACAAAGAAAGGTAGCTGTAGTCCCCATCATAGCAGTCTCAGCGCACGCTAAAAGACATAAGGCGAAACCGCGCAGAAAGTGAACACAGCGAACTGTTCCCTGTCATACGATATCATCATTCATCGTAAACAATTGGAATATCGAAACATGATCAAAACCGATGAAACACACAGCTCACGGTGTGCACAGAGCACCTAACTCAGTAGCTCCTGCAACAAGCCGGACTTGGAATATGAGGAAACTGCAACAAGGAACAACAGAACTGAAACGATGTACTGTAGATAGAAGTATGTGGAAGGATATGATCGCCTATGTCAACCGGTATGGCACATGATGATGATAATAACAATTAATCGCCCCCCCCCCCCCACGCGCCCTCCCTCACTTATCTCTGTATCTATTCTCATCTAAGCATTGTTTGTGTCATTTCGACCTTGATTTTATATTTTCACCTTCGCAGACCTATTTTTATCATCAACTATTTTGTTTAACCCTTTCCTATTATTACCTGTATCCAGTTGTAAAATTACTCATCGGTGAAGTAATGACTTCCTTTCTGCATTACTGCAAATTATTTAAACACTTCAACGGATTTCCACAGAACAAAAAAACACTTCGTCTGCTTCCTCATCTCACCAGCCGTCTTTATCTATTCTCGTACATCTCCACTTATCTTCTATCACTCCTTTCTTTAGCCTCGTATCTGTCAACACTACCCCACTATTTGTATATTCGGCGCTAAAAGAAAAAAATAAAGAAAGGTCGGAACATGTAGACCTGCTTTGTGATGATGTCACTTCCTGATTTATCAGATTTCGTAATTCTCACTTCCCTTCTCGTGGAGCGAAAAAAAAAAATCTGGCACGTTTAATGCTAAACCTTTATTGTTAACATTTTATATGTATTAAATTTTTTTGGCTTTAATTTGGTTTTTCCTTTCTAAGAAAAGTCTTAACCGGCAAGATCGAGGAAATGTAGTCTGTTGTCTCTTTCTACTATGCAAAGCTATCACAAAACCGTTTCAAATATAGTTTTTATTATTATTATTATTATTTTTTTTATTTATCTTCTACTTTCCATATAAAAGGAAAATTAACCTGAATCATATGGTTACCATTACTGCTACTTCATCCGCTTCATCTGCTATTTCTACTTCATTTTCTGCTTTTTCAGCTACTTTTCCTCTCATTATTTATTACTTAGTACATTTTTAAATTTTTAATTTGCAAACATGGTCAACAAGTATTACAATTACTGCAACTATTGCCACTCCTACAACCACTATTATTATTACTATTCTTAGTCCTACTGCTGTTCCCACTACTACTATTGCTAATAGTACGACTACTATTATTATTACTACACCTACTACCACCACCACTATCTATCTATCTATATATTGACCTTTTGAGCCGCAGCCAGCCCATAGGTCGTACACCATGATACTCCTCTTATCTGAATTTTTTTTTTTTTTTGCTAGAACAAAAATTCAGGTAACTGCTACTAGTACCACCACCACTACTAGAACAATTACTACTACTACTACTACTACTACTACTATTACTACTATTACTACTGTGACTACTACTACGTCTACTAATATTACTACTACTACTACAAGTATTACTGCTATTACTCCCTAAGGGTAAGGTCGTCACAACTACTGTATATCTTTAGTATAGGTCTGTTTGGGTTAGAGGCCAGATGTCAGTCTTTGAACAAGAACTGGAGTATTGAGGTATGGAGTTATTGAGTTTTTGAGTTATAGTGTTTGAGTTATAGTTATTGAGTTATAGTGTTTGAGTTATAGTTATCGAATTATAGTGTTTGAGTTATAGTTATTGAGTTATAGTGTTTGAGTTATAGTTATTGAGTTATAGTGTTTGAGTTATAGTTATTGAGTTATAGTGTTTGAGTTATAGTTATTGAGTTATAGTTATTGAGGTATGGAGTTATTGAGTTTTTGAGTTATAGTGTTTGAGTTATAGTTATTGAGTTATAGTGTTTGAGTTATAGTGTTTGAGTTATAGTTATTGAGTTATAGTGTTTGAGTTATAGTTATTGAGTTATAGTGTTTGAGTTATAGTTATTGAGTTATAGTGTTTGAGTTATAGTTATTGAGTTATAGTGTTTGAGTTATAGTTATTGAGTTATAGTGTTTGAGTTATAGTTATTGAGTTATTTGTGGGTCATCATCATTGCACTCCGAACAATGTCCATAGGTGCTCAGATACCCTCCTCAACAAGTCCTGCGGTGTCCAGCGACTGACGACTCCAGTTCTATGTTGGTTGATAAGTCTTCTTATACGGCCACTACGTTTCTCGTTTCTGGCTGTGCCCATCTTAACTCCCATTTCTCTCATCCGAATGAGTAACGTGGACTCATTGTTGTCGCAGTCCTGTGCGCTAACCCACATCTCGGAGGGCATTGATGACGTCCGCCCGATCCATCGGTTGACTGTCTTCAACGACAGCGCAACTAGTCAACCTGTCCGCTCCTACATTTCCCCGTACTTCCGCATGTCCTAGGACGTAGACAAAGGTGACCTTACGTATTTTTGACTTCTGCAATGAATCTACCAATTGCATGCGTACAGAGCCCGCCTCCACTTTTTTTTATCATGCTCATCGAATCACTCAGATTACAAGCGTGGGTGTAGTCTTGTGTCTTTAACTAGATGATTTGGTCACTATCATAACCTCCATCGTCATGCTACTCGTGGTCATGCTACTCGTGGTCATGCTACTCGTGGTCGTGCTACTCGTGGTCAAGCTACTCGTGGTCATGCTACTCGTGGTCTTGCTACTCGTGGTCATGCAACTCGTGGTCTTGCTACTCGTGGTCATTCTACTCGTGGTCTTGCTACTCGTGTCTTGCTACTCGTGGTCATGCTACTCGTGGTCATTCTACTCGTGGTCATGCTACTCGTGTCTTGCTACTCGTGGTCTTGCTACTCGTGGTCATGCTACTCGTGGTCATTCTACTCGTGGTCTTGCTACTCGTGTCTTGCTACTCGTGGTCATGCTACTCGTGTCTTGCTACTCGTGGTCTTGCTACTCGTGGTCATGCTACTCGTGGTCATTCTACTCGTGGTCTTGCTACTCGTGTCTTGCTACTCGTGGTCATGCTACTCGTGGTCATTCTACTCGTGGTCTTGCTACTCGTGTCTTGCTACTCGTGGTCATGCTACTCGTGTCTTGCTACTCGTGGTCTTGCTACTCGTGTCTTGCTACTCGTGTCTTGCTACTCGTGGTCTTGCTACTCGTGGTCTTGCTACTCGTGGTCATGCTACTCGTGGTCTTGCTACTCGTGGTCATGCTACTCGTGGTCATGCTACTCGTGGTCATGCTACTCGGGGTCATGCTACTCGTGTCTTGCTACTCGTGGTCAAGCTACTCGTGGTCATGCTACTCGTGGTCATGCTACTTGTGGTCAAGCTACTCGTGGTCATGCTACTCGTGGTCTTGCTACTCGTGGTCATGCTACTCGTGGTCATGCTCCTCGTGGTCATGCTACTCGTGGTCATGCTACTCGTGGTCATGCTACTCGTGGTCTTGCTACTCGTGGTCAAGCTACTCGTGGTCATGCTACTCGTGGTCGTGCTACTCGTGGTCAAGCTACTCGTGGTCATGCTACTCGTGGTCATGCTACTCGTGGTCTTGCTACTCGTGGTCATGCTACTCGTGGTCTTGCTACTCGTGGTCATGCTACTCGTAGTCATGCTACTCGTGTCTTGCTACTCGTGGTCATGCTACTCGTGTCTTGCTACTCGTGGTCTTGCTACTCGTGGTCAAGCTACTCGTGGTCTTGCTACTCGTGGTCATGCTACTCGTGGTCATGCTACTCGTGTCTTGCTACTCGTGTCTTGCTACTCGTGGTCATGCTACTCGTGTCTTGCTACTCGTGGTCATGCTACTCGTGGTCATGCTACTCGTGTCTTGCTACTCGTGGTCATGCTACTCGTGGTCATGCTACTCGTGGTCATGCTACTCGTGGTCATGCTACTCGTGGTCATGCTACTCGTGGTCATGCTACTCGTGGTCATGCTACTCGTGTCTTGCTACTCGTGGTCATGCTACTCGTTTCTTGCTACTCGTGGTCATGCTACTCGTGGTCATGCTACTCGTGGTCTTGCTACTGGTGGTCATGCTACTCGTTTCTTGCTACTCGTGTCTTGCTACTCGTGTCTTGCTACTCGTGGTCATGCTACTCGTGTCTTGCTACTCGTGTCTTGCTACTCGTGGTCATGCTACTCGTGTCTTGCTACTCGTGGTCATGCTACTCGTGTCTTGCTACTCGTGGTCATGCTACTCGTGGTCATGCTACTCGTGGTCATGCTACTCGTGGTCATGCTACTCGTGGGCAAGAATATCCCTATTTTTTTGTGGTTTTACCCATCCCTGGTATCTTGGAGGGGAGAGAGTGCTAAATGTATTCCTTACGCGTTGTCTGCGCCTGATTCTTCGTATTACCCGGAAGGATAAAGTGACAAACATGGAGGTCCTCACTCACATTGTAACTACCCCGAACTTCTATAAACTGCTCAAAGAATGTAGGTCACGCTGACTTGGCCACTTACATCTCATGAAAGATGGCAGCATTCCAAATGATATAATTTATGGACAACTAGCAGATGGCAAAAGAACAAGGAGGCGCCAAAAACTTCCATTTGTCGACGTGTGTAAACGTGACATGAAGACTCTGAAAATAAACCCTGCAGTCTGGGAGGATATAGCTGGAGACCGCAATCTTTGGAAACATGCTCTAAAGGTCCAACTCAAACAAGAAGCAGACAGATTCATGGGAAAAGGGAATACACGGCGACAGAATAGTAAAAAAAAAAAAAACACATTTCTAGGGGCGCTGCAAAATCCATAGTCAACAATGACTGACGGAGGCTACTATAGCCAACTATGACTGACGGAGGCTACTATAGTCAACAATGACTGACGGAGGCTACTATAGTCAACAATGACTGATGGAGGCTACTATAGTCAAAAATGATTGACAAAGGCTACTATAGTCAACTATGACTGACAAAGGCTTCTATAGTCAACAATCACTGACGGAGGCAACTATAGTCAACAATGACTGATGGAGGCTACTATAGTCAACAATGGCTGATGGAGGCTACTATAGCAAACTATGACTGACGGAGGCTACAACAGTCAACAATGGCTGACGGAGGGTAATATAGTCAACAATCACTGACTGAGGCTTCTATAGTCAACAATGACTGACAAATGCTACTATAGTCAACAATCACTGACGGAGGCTACTATAGTCAACAATGACTGACAAATGCTACTATAGTCAACAATAACTGTCGGAGGCTACTATAGTCAACAATCACTGACGGAGGCTACTATAGTCAACAATGACTGACGGAGGCTACTATAGTCAACAATCACTGACGGAGGCTACTATAGTCAACAATCACTGACAAATGCTACTATAGTCAACAATCACTGACGGAGGCTACTATAGTCAACAATGACTGACAAATGCTACTATAGTCAACAATGACTGAAGGAGGCTACTATAGTCAAAAATGATTGACAAAGGCTACTATAGTCAACTATGACTGACAAAGGCTTCTATAGTCAACAATCACTGACGGAGGCAACTATAGTCAACAATGACTGATGGAGACTACTATAGTCAACAATGGCTGATGGAGGCTACTATAGTCAACAATGACTGACGGAGGCTACAACAGTCAACAATGGCTGACGGAGGCTACTATAGTCAACAATCACTGACGGAGGCTTCTATAGTCAACAATGACTGACAAATGCTACTATAGTCAACAATCACTGACGGAGGCTACTATAGTCAACAATGACTGACAAATGCTACTATAGTCAACAATCACTGACGGAGGCTACTATAGTCAACAATGACTGACGGAGGCTACTATAGTCAACATTCACTGACGGAGGCTACTATAGTCAACAATGACTGACAAATGCTACTATAGTCAATAATGACTGACAAATGCTACAATAGTCAACTGTGACTGACGAAAACTACTACTGCCACTGCTCTCTGGCAAGAGAGATCCTATGTCCACTTCTCGGATCATATAAAAAAAAAAGACCAGGTGGTTTTGTGTGCATCCTCCCCACGATTAAGAATCTTTGCCAGTTGAAAATTGAAATGTTTAGCTCAAAATGAGCAAAGTCCAGGAAAACTGGAAAACTCACGACGATTAAAAATTGTACCTCTGAGATCGGAGAATATCTACCTGTATGGCGAGGAACATCTGAGCACACGGCTGCAGGTGTGAATCTGTGGGATAGTGATATTCACGCAAAAATAAGTCCCTTGGGACTTCGCTAACGATATCAACTGACACCACCGAACAAACAAAACAACATAAGCTAATTAGTTGTCTGTCAGTTGGTTTGTTGGGGTCAACGAGCTATCATTGAGCGACTGGTTTCTCACTTTATATTTGTGATATGACCATCGTTTCTGACAATGTTCAATCCACACACAAAAAAAAGTAAAGTACAACTGTCTCGCCAAGTGGCGTATAGGGAATATGGTGTTAGTGACCATTAATTTTAGAGACCTTCGGCACGTGATTTTTTGGGGTAATGTGGTCGGTATTACGCGCGTGCTGCTTTACATTCCCATAATAAAATTGGGTACCCATTAAAAGCTGGGCGAACCGGATGCCGTCGGTTGGGATCGAACCCTACATCTTGACCTTTGTAGTCCAGTTCACTAACCACTGAGCTCTCGCGGCTCCCTCCTGACAAAAAAGTCACGGATTAAACAAAATGTACCGGGATTCGAAACCTGAATCTTTCTGTCCTGAGGTCGATGGCTTACCTCTAGACCAACCTACCCTACCAGATGGCGGGAAAAATTACAGTAGCCATCCCCCCTCCCCCCACCCCCACACATACGATTTGTCTTCTATAAACGCCTATGTCAAGTGTATATAAAGATTTATTGTACGCATCAGGTACGGATAATTATCATAGGAATGTGTCGTATTCGAGGGGGTGGTAGATTTTTACCCCTCGCCCACTGTCTCGGAATAATGCTGCTTCAGCGAATATCCACGAGCGAGTGGTTATGGCTGCCAGACAGACGACACAGGGTATTAATGTCGCTAGGGTACGTTCGTTGTCTGCTTTTCGCAACTCTGCGTTATTGGCAAGGTAAGCTGTGTTAAGTCGGAGCAGAAACGATGCATTAGGGACCCTACACGACGAAATGTCAGCCACAGTGTTGGATTATAGCGCTGGGATTTATATTTGTTTACAGGAGTAGAAGATTTCAGTGTTAGGAGGAGAAACGAGGAGGAGTCGAGGGCCTGAAATAAATAATAATATGAGTGAAATGGTTTAGAGCTAGAGGGAGTGGGTGGTATCTTTAGATATAATGATGGCGAGGTAAATAATGAAGTGTCATCGTTATTACCATGTGCCATGTCTACATGTGTAGGCGATCATGTCTTTCAAAATATGTTGTCACTCGTTTTTGTTATGCGTTTTAATGTTCATTAGGTGCATATACATATCAATTTTTTCTATCAACTCTGTGCTATCAGTGCCAGAATTGGACACTGGACTCTAGAACAATAAGAAAGATAACGACCACCGAAATGAAATGTGTCAGAAGAATGACAGGAAACAGCTTAAGGGGCAGAATAAGAAACACTGGCCTGAGGAAGAAACTCGAAATTGAACCAGCCATCGAATACATAAAGAAACAACAGATAAAATGGTGCGGCCACATAACAAGACAAAAAGAAACTAACAATGACTCAAAGAGCCATAAACAAAAGCCAAGAAAACGCCACATTAAGAGAAAGATCGAGAAAGAGATGGATAAAGGGAATACTAGAGTCACTAGGAGGGATAACACCAGAAGAGGCCAACAGAAGAGCAAAGAATCGCAGATTGTATCTCCCCTCGACGCCAACGGCAGCAGAGGAAGGATAGAAGAAGAAGAAGAAAGTTGATTCTTTTCAACGGCACGTAGTTTGTGTTCCCCTGACTATTTCCTTTTCTATCCTTCCTGTTACATTTTCAGGTTTACATCTTCTCATGAGATCAAAGAAGGGAGATTGCTTTCTGTTGTTTTTTCACCGGATAATATATTTTGACTCAATTTACCTGTTCATGGTAGTCTCAACATTATTCTATTATCATAATTATCAGCAGATATCGTTAATTGTAGATCTGGTGACAATGTTCCTGCAAAACTTTCCGTCTACTGTCTCTCTCTCTCTCTCTCTCTCTCTCTCTCTCTATATATATATATATATATATATATATGTGTATATCATTCTTTCGAGCCGAAGACGGCACATAGGGCAGAACCACAATCTCAAAAAACAGAAACCTTGCGTGTCAAAATGGCACATATTGCAGAGATCACTGCTTCTAAAACCTATGGCTCTGTTTCCATAACAATACTTTTTTACAATGACAACTTGTTAAGTCATCGATCAACCTCCTTAGTCGCCTCTTACGACATGCCTGGAAGGTCACAGTGTCACTATTCTTTACTTCCCTCATAATGAATATATATATATTCTTCCAAGATTACTTTTAGTAGGCTGTTGAGTATTTAACATGCCCCAGAAATCTCAATTTTCTTTTTTAATTGTGTTTAGTATTTCTTTTTCATATTCATTTTTAGTTTTAAGACTACATTACTTGTTTTCTTTTCTTTCAATCCAATTCTTCCTATTCTTCTATAAATCCACATTTCAAAGGCTTACATTTTCTGTTCTGTTTTTCTTGTCTAATGTCCATGTTTCTGCACCATACAGGAATGTTGAGAAGATATAACATTTTGCTAATGTTAGTTTTAACCTTAGTGTTATTTGTTTTGATGTTAGAATATTTTTCATGGCACAAAATTACTTTTTGCCATTCTAATTCGTTTGCCTATTTCAGTTGTACGTTTTCCATCACTGGTTATAGTATTCTTCAATCATCATCATCATTGAGTGCCGTCTCCGCATCGAAGGTTGGCTACCATGGAGCGCCATTCCACTCTGTCTCTTGCTTTGATGGTGTAGATTGCCATAAGCTGACTTGTCCATCTTTTGATGTTACCGTCCATGTTAGCCTTGGTCAGCCTCTGCCTCTTTTACCTTGTATTTTCCCTTCCAATATTACTTTTATTAGACTGTTGTGTCTTTTAACATGACCAAAAAATTGCATTTGTCTTGTTCTAATTGTGTTTAGTAGTTCTTTTTTTCATTTTTAGTTGTTTTAAAACTTCTTCGTTTGTTTTCTTTTCTTTCCATCCAATTCTACATATTCTTCTATAAATCCACATTTCAAAGGCTTCAATTTTCTGTTCTGTTTTCTGGTCTAATGTCCATGTTTCTGCACCATTCAGGAATATTGAGAAGATGTAACACTTTGCTATTCTTAGTTTCAACCCTGGTGTTATTTGTTTTGATGTTAGTATATTTTTCATGGCATTGAAATTACTTTTTGCCATTCCTATTCTTTTATTTATTTCAGTTGTACATTTTCCATCATTGGTTATAGTATGTCCCAGGTAGTTGTATCTCTGGACTGTCTCCAGATGTATTCCTTCAACTTTGATATTTAATTGTAGGTCTTGAGAATTTTCTTTGTATTTGCAATATTCTTCAATACATCACTTAATTTCTCCTGCTCTCAATGATCTACATGGCTCTTATTAAATATCAATGAATCTCTTATTTCAATTTCAGTTTTAATTTGAAATATAAAATATCTTTGCAAATTCTTCTTCAAGAGTTCACGCCCTTGATCCGAGTGATCGGCCGTTTTTGTGTCCCCGCTTTTAACTCTTCATGCAGTCAATAAATGTCTTATCTAGACCACCTACTTCCTGTGCCCCCCGAATAGAAAGATAAGAAAACGACACCCGTTCATATTATGTACCCAGAACACACTTTAATTGTACGGTATGAATGATACAAGTACCAACGGAATCGGAATTATATTCTCATAACGTTTAACTGCTTCTATGATAAACATTTCCAACAATGGGCTAGACAAATAAGACAAACAATGTTATTCCCATTTAGGATTAGCTTCCGGTAGAGCAGCACGGGACATGGGGACAGTAGACGGAGATACGTTTAGACCAGTTACTATTATTTTTGTTTAATTTGTCCAGTGATTAATGGGCGTAGTTATGATGTTTAGTTCAGTTCGGTTCAGTTTAGTTTAGTTCAGATTCAGTTCAGATTCAGTTCAGTTTAGTTCAGATTCAGTTCAGTTTAGTTCAGATTCAGTTCAGTTTAGTTCAGATTCAGTTCGGCCCGGTTCGGCTCCATTTATTTCAGTTAAGTTTAGTAGTTTAGTAGTTCTCCTCGTTTATTTTGTTTTGTTTTGGTTTAGTTTAATTTGGTTTGGTTTGGCTTGGTTAATTTTAGTGTGGTTTGGTTTGGTTTAGTTTAATTTGGTTTGGTTTGGCTTGGTTAATTTTAGTGTGGTTTGGTTTGGTTCAGTTTAATTTGGTTTGGTTTGGCTTGGGTACTTTTAGTGTGGTTTGGTTTGGTTTAGTTTAGTGTGGTTTAGTTTAGTTTAGTGTGGTTAGGTTTGGTTTGTTTAGCTTAGTGTAGTTTGATTTGGTTTGGTTTAATTTAGTTTAGTGTGGCTTGGTTTAGTTTAGTTTAGTTTAGTTTGGTTTGGTTTGGTTTGTTTAGTTTAGTTTGGTTTGGTTTAGTTTAGTTTAGTTTGGTTTGGTTTAGTTTATTGTAGTTTGATTTGGAGACAAACAATAATAAATTAATATTATTATAGAGGGAGAACGCTTGGTTCGGCCACCTGGTCAGAATGAATCCTCACCAATCACCATCAAGGGCGTTCTTCTCGAGAATGCATGGGAAAAGACCAAGAGGAAGACCCAGAAGAAGATGGATAGATGTAGTGATAGAGACATGTAACAACAACGGAAAATCACTAATTCAGACAGTTCGAGCAGCACAAGAACGACAAATGATATAAACCACGACACCTTTTAGGTATCAGTGAAAAGAGAAAAGAAGAAGATGGATAGAAGCAGTGACAGAGACATGTAACAACAAAAGAAAATCACTAATTCAGACAATTCGAGCAGCTCAAGAACGACAAATGATATAAACCACGACACCTTTTAGGTATCAGTGAAAAGAGAAAAGAAGAGGAAGAATAGAGGGACACTTCCGATGCGATAATTCCGGGAAACACAGTGTAATCATAGTTTGATTTGGTTTGGTTTGTTTAGTTTGGTTTGATGAAACTTGATTGAGCTTGATTTAGTTTAGTTTGGTTTAGTTCACTTTGGTTTGGTTTAGTTTGGTTTGGTTTAGTTTAGTTTAGTGTAGTTTGATTTAACTTGGTTTACCTTGGTTTAGTTTAGTTTAGCTTGGTTTAGTTTAGTTTAGCTTGGTTTAGTTTAGTTTGGTGTAGTTTCGTTTGGTTTAATTTAGTTTATCTTGGTTTAGTTTAGTTTGGTTATCGACAAATCATCTTCACTGCATAACGGTCATCTCCATAGTACTCATATCCCCCTTCTGAGCACGTTCTCCAGTATGGAGAACACCCGGTACAAAGAAGCAAAAGCACTGAAGATGGCGTCAGGTCACATGCACAAACTACATATCAGCAGCTCATGAGTCCTACCTCCTCAGCCGCTCCTACCTCGTTACAGGTGATAACGACTCTAGTCTTCTCCTAAAAGACAAAGAGAAAGACCAAGGAATTTTGGGAGAAGACAGATAGAAGCAGAGATAAAGATTATGGTGAAGACATGGAATGATCTTAAAAGAATGGCAAAAAACAGAACGGCTTGGAACGTGCTTGTTGAAGACCTATGCTCCACAGGGAGCTGAAAAGTAGAACAAGATACCACTTTCTACATATTGAGAATCGGTCATATACCACTGAACAACCACATCAAAAGAATGCAACGAAATCAGTCTGGATCCCACGTGTAGATAATTCTTCAACTTCAAATTATATTCTTGACCTTAATTGTCACTAGTTACTTCCGGTATTAACAAATCTCACAAGATGGCGACACAGTTAACGATAAGCATATGTCAAAAGAATGGTAGAAAATGTGCTAAAGAGGCCGGCCTCGAGACAGAGATGTTGTGGGTTCAGATGCCAGCTGCACTTGATTTTTTATTTATGATTTCTCTCTACGACAACCACCCCTAGTCTCAGCAGCGACGCCCGACTTGAAACGTCAATTACTCATCGACGGAAAAAAATATGAGTACCACCGAAGTCGGGAGTTATCTGCCTGTGCGGCGAGGGACCACTGTGCACACGGCTGCCAGTGTAAAGCTGGAGAACGAAAAAAACAAACAAAAAAAAAAACACAATTTGGAACAGAATGCAACATGTTCAATCAATACAGGACACGAACAATCATTAGGCGGTCACTTCGATAGTTGCTGGTACCGGCAGAAGAGTGGATATGGGAATGCCTCGACACATAATGTAGTTAGATTCTTCTTCTTCTACCTTTTTAGCTCCCATTGGAGCATAGGTCTTCAACAAACATTTTCCAAGTCGTTCTGTTTTTTGCCATTCTTTTAAGATCATTCCATGTCTTCCCCATCATCTTCATCTCTGCTTCTATCTGTCTTCTCCAAGAATTCCTTGGTCTTCCTCTTTGTCTTTTCCCCTTGGGATTCCAAAAAAGGGCCTGTTGTGTAATACTCTTAGTTGGCTTACATAGTGTGTGTCCTATCCAGCGCCATTGTCTTCGCTGTAACTCTTTATCCACTGGTATTTGACTGGTAGTTAGACTGGGAGTACGGGGGAATGAAAGAGCGGACAGGTTGGCTAGCTGCGCTGTCGTTGAGGACAGACAACCAATGGATCGGGCGGACATCATCAATGCCCTCCGAGATGTGGGAAGAGCACAGGACTTCGACAAACACAGATCCACGTCACTTCTTCGGATGAAAAGAATGGGAGTTAAGATGGGCACAGCCAGAAATGAGAAACTTAGTGGCCGTGTAAGAGGACTTATCAACCAATATAGAACTGAGGTCGTCAGTCGCTGGACACTGAGGGAATTGCTGAGGAGGGGATCTGAGCACCTATGGACGTGTTCGGAGTGCAATGATGATGACTCGCAAATAACTCGATAGATTCTGCTCCGTCTCTTGTGTGTGTGTCCGTCAGTCCGTTGTTGTTGTTGTTGCTTCCTCAGTAAAAGGAGACAAATAATTTGTTTATTGCAGAACCTCTGGGCTGGACTTCCCAACATAGCCTGGGATGGACGAACTCCAACCTCTCCAGTAATAGGAAACAATAATAATAAATGAATTTTATTAAAGAGGGAAACTTCCGAGGCGATAATCAGCGAATCAATTCAGAGGAAGAGGTATGTTTACAGCACTCGGAAAAATTGACAAATAATCAACAACAGAAAAGACAAACAAAGAACTATATATTGACCGAAGCAGGATCGAACCCGTACTCGGTGTCACAGCGCCTTGCCACGAAAAGCCAAACGCTAGGGAACACTGCCAAACCTTTTCCTTTGAATTGATTCCTGCGTAAAACCCTTTTGTAGGCCGAAACGTCAGTTTTGATATTATACCCTTATGTATAGCTGTCACAATACACTGTGTCCAACTTGTTCAACGATGGGACACTGTTATTAACGCTCATGACGCTAAAAGCGTTCCGACCGCTAACTGTTTTGTCGATCTAGGACAAAAGGATAGAAGGAAATTTCGACTCAACGGGTCTGCCGACCTGGTTCAACTCTCGGAGGACAAATTAGACGCCATATCAAATCGTGCTGGGGACTACCCAATCTAAAATCACTACAGTCGAGAAATGATTTATTTCAATAATAATATACTACAGCTTGGGCTTACAGATTTGAATTCTGGGTAAACACACATACCACAGTCGGGGTAATAATAAACGGCACCAACGTATTGTAATAACTGCCGCAAACTGGCACGACATTGAAACCCACAGTCGTAAATCTCCGCCATTTTAAACAGTTTTTTTTCCCAGAAACTCAGTATGTACACATTTTTTTTTTAATCCAGTAACCATGGAGACGTGTAGGCGATGAATGACGTGAGCTAGGGGAGAATTTTTGGTAATTTGAAAGACACAGTTGATTTGTAGGAGAAAGTAAAATAATATCTCTTACAGCTGGAGATGAAGGAGCAAGGGTAGAGATAGATATAACATAACCTTGGTAAAAAAATATAATTAGATGTTGAAATAGGGGAAAGATTGTTTAGCTAAATGTACATGTGTGTAAATGAAATACAACAATGTACATGTGTGTAAATGAAATACAACAATGTTCGTAAAGTGGGTACGTGGGTCTCCATGTTTAACAAGGTGACTGACACAATGTAAAGTGTCTACTTGTGTCTAACGATAATTGTAGAATGTCTACTTGTGTCAAGCGATACTTGTAGAATGTCTACTTGTTGTTTAGCCATAATTGCAGAATGTCTACTTGTGTCAAGCGATACTTGTAGAATGTCTACTTGTGTCAAGCGATACTTGTAGAATGTCTACTTGTGTCTAGCGATAATTGTAGAATGTCTACTTGTGTCTAGCGATAATTGTAGAATGTGTACTTGTGTCTAGCGATAATAGTAGAATGTCTACTTGTGTCCAGCGATAATTGTAGAATGTCTACTTGTGTCTAGCGATAATAGTAGAATGTCTGCTTGTGTCCAGCGATAATTGTAGAATGTCTACTTGTGTCTAGCGATAATAGTAGAATGTCTGCTTGTGTCCAGCGATAATTGTAGAATGTCTACTTGTGTCTAGCGATAATAGTAGAATGTCTACTTGTGTCTAGCGATAATTGTAGAATGTCTACTTGTGTCCAGCGATAATTGTAGAATGTCTACTTGTGTCTAGCGATAATTGTAGAATGTCTACTTCTGTCTAACGATAATTGTAGAATGTCTACTTGTGTCTAGCGATAATTGTAGAATGTCTACTTGTGTCTACTAGTTTATATATTAAGTTATAACGCCTACTTGTGTATTGATTAAACATTAATTATGGAACGTGTGTTTACTTGTCTACTCTTTAATGCTCCTTATGTAATGTAGACTGCCTCGTCATCATCATAATCAAGGCATGTCCTTTGTAGAACGTTGCATTCAACACAGCCTGTCCGAAAAAATCTCGTCTCTAACCAGATCTCATAAAGAACGTTCATTCAACACAGCACGTCTGAAAGAATCTCTGTTTCTAGCCAGATCTCCCACAGAACATTGCATTCCCCACAGCCCGTCTGAAAGAATCTCTGTCTCTAACCAGATATCCCACAGAACGATGCATTCCCCACAGCCCGTCTGAAAGAATCTCTGTCTCTAACCAGATCTCCCACAGAACGATGCATTCCCCACAGCCTGTCTTAAATAATCTCTGTCTCTAACCAGATCTCCCACAGAAATGCATTCCCCGCAGCCCGTCTGAAAGAATCTCTGTCTCTAACCAGATCTCCCACAGAACGATGCATTCCCCGCAGCCCGTCTGAAAGAATCTCTGTATCTCAGCCACCGAGGATGTCATATATAGACCACTTCAGAAATAAGGAAGTGCACAACAAAACCAAAAGAACAATTAATCCTCCCTCCCTCCCTCCCTCCCTCCCTCCCTCCCTCCTTCCTTCCTTCCTCCTTCTTTCCTTCCTTGCTTCTTCCTTCCTCGCTTCCTTCCTTTCATCCTTCCTTCCCTTACTACAGCACTAATACCGATACCTCTAACCCAATCAGTTTGAGAACCCCTGCCGAACATTTCCACTCTACCACGAAACAAACATACCCACATAACGTATGTGATTACCTATACCCAAAGGTATTTCACAAATGCTCATATACCCTTCGCATGAAGCGATTCTAGCCATGACATCTCTTACACGTACATGCAGGAACAGCTGGTTATTAACCATCTATATTTAAACTATCTTGATAACCTTAGAGACATCAAATGAATATGATTCTTACATGCCAATGAAGGAGTGAAATTATGGGCAATAGAACAACAGACAAGAAAATCACTGGAGTCTGTAGAAATGTGGTTTTACAGAAGAATGTTGAGAATGCCATGGATAGCTAAGAAGAGTAATGAAAATGTTCTGATAGAAGCTAAAGCAAAAAGGGAGCTAATTTCCAATATTAGGAAGAAACAATCATCATTTTTTGGCCATGTAATGGGAAGAGACATAAAAATAAACGAGACAAATCTGAAACAAGTGCAGCGTTTCACATACTTGGGCACAATAATAACATCAGATGGGAGATGCACCACAGAAATAAAAAGCGGAATAGCTCAGGCCAAAATAGCATTTCAGAAAATGAAAAATATCTTATGCAACAAATCTATGTCAATAAAAATGAGAAAGAGAGTTCATCGGTGCTATATAGAACCAATTCTGACCTATGGAAGCGAATCATGGACAGTAGACAAACAAATGAAAAGACGATTAGAGGCCACAGAGATGGGATTTCTCAGAAAAATGTTGAAAGTTCCCTGGACAGATAGAAAGACCAATGAGGAAATTCTCAAAGAGGCCAACACAAAAAGGGAGCTCTTAAAAAAACATCAGAAAGAAGCAATCAACATTCTTCGGGCACATCATGAGAAGAGGAAAGTTGGAATAATTGGTTAAAACGCGAAAAATAAAATGAAAGAGAGATCGCGGACGACAAAGAGAGAAAATACTGGATAGCTTGGTGTCATGGCATGGAAAACAGTCAACAACAGAACTGATACGATGCACTGTAGATAGAAGATTGTGGAGGGACATGATCGCCTACGCCAACCGGCAGGGTATATGATGATGATGAATGAGAAGAGAACAACTGGGATATATTGTAACAACTGAGAAAATTGAGGGACGAAGAGATAGAGGAAAGCAAAGAGAAAAAAATACCAGACAGCTTAAGAGAATGGCTTGGCCATTTCTTGGTCAACAACAGAAATGATAAATAACTGTCGAGATCGAAAATGGTCGAGTGTCATGATCACCTACTCCAGCAGGCCCGGTACTTGATGATGATGCCAACGAAAGTGATAAAGAGATTTCTTAGTGCTATATAAAGCCAGTTCTGACATGTTGAAGTGAATCATGAACAGTTACCCAAAAAAATAAAAAATAAAAAAAATAAACATTTAGAGGCTACAGAGACGGGTTTTTTTCAGAAGAATGTTGAAAGTCCTTTGTATAGCGAAAATAGACCAATGAGGACATTCTCAAAGAGGTCAACAAAAAAAAAGAGATCCTAAAACAAAACCATCAGAAATAAACAATCGACATTTTTCAAGCACATCAATAAAAGAGGAAAGTTGGAGTACTTGGTTAAAGCTGGTAAAAAATAGAACAATTTTGCTTCCTTCTATCTCTTCCTCCCTCAATTTTCCCACTTGTCACAATATATTACAGCTGTGCCCTTCTCAATGCATGGCCAGAAAATGATTATTGGTTTTTTCTAATATTTTAAATTAGCTCTCTTTTTGCATTGGCCTCTTTCAGAACGTTTTAAATACTCTTCTTAGCTGCAACCCATGATTATACAAAGAGGTTACGACGGTGGTTTTCTGTTGCCTTCCGTCGATTTGTTTACGGTTGACTTCGCTAGCCTTTGACTAAAAAAGTCTCACCCATAAGGCAGTGGGATTGTTTTAATTTAGAGCACCCACCCTTTGCCTTTTACACTCCCGATCGTTCCTGTAAGGTAGCAGGGCAACCCTAGAGGTTGTATTGTCTACAGCATATAGCAGCAGGTAAAATTACCTGACCTGCATGAAAAAGTTATATAAATAACTAAAACAGCACTTTAAATTTAACATAAGCAACTGTGACACAATCCCTGAACTAGACAGACAGAAGGAATGCAGGTTATAGGATGTAACATAAGACATGTGAGTTTAATGTGAAATGAACGTGACATCAGTGGAACACAACCTACATAAATTCAAATAACTCGTGCCCGAAATGGTATTTCATTAAAATAGTTTGTTTCAAATACCAAGCAGCGGGTTAAAGTAACGTGCAGCAACTGGGTGCCTCGGTAGCCTAGTTGGGACCACCATCCGACTGTTCTACCGACGTTCAGACAACCTGTGTTCGATTCCCGCTGGAAGCAGTGTGAGTTGTCCTCATGGTTGTAAAAACGAAATACTCCCACGTTCGACTCAGTCGGTGGCAGGAATCGATACAGGGGTAGTACTCTGGGGAGGTGAGGAATGCCGCCTCGCATCGTGAGTTTCGATTTTTGAAGCGACACTATCAAGAAGTCTCAGAACACTTCTGGATCGGCGGCCGAGCACACAAGGGCGAAAACTCGCGTGGTAAGACGCCGATTCAAGTCTCGTACTTTACCTTGACCTTTACCATTACCTTTAACTTTACCTTTACCGTTACCGTTACCTTTACCATTACTTTTACCTTTACCTTTACCTTTACCTTTACCGTTACTTTTACCGTTACCTTTACCTTTACCGTTACCGTTACCTTTACCTTTATCTTTACCTTTACCGTTACCTTTACCTTTATCTTTACCTTTACCGTTACCTTTATCTTTACCTTTACCGTTACCTTTATCTTTACCTTTATCTTTACCTTTACCGTTACCTTTGTCTTTACCTTTATCGTTACCTTTATCTTTACCTTTACCGTTACCTTTATCTTCACCTTTACCGTTACCTTTGCCTTTACTTCAGCAACAGGGCTGAAAGATGTCAGTAAATCATAGCTGATGGTTTGCGCTAGGATCGGTGAAGCAGAACTATCCACACCCTACTCCTATTCTTGAAGATGAGAGAAACAAACTAGCCATTCTAGTCTGGCCAAATGAAAAGGAATCGAAATGGACGGCAAACCAGTACATACAAATGTCGTGCTGAAGTCGGATGTTCGGCCGAAATGCGAAATGTCACGGCTCCAAAATCACAAAACAACGCACTCACACCCACTTAACTTCATTTTAATGGTGGATAACAAAGAAGGTACAACAATTAACTTCAGTTACCGAACGAACTCTAGCAAAAACGAAATAATTTATATAACTGGAACGATAACCACAAGTGAAAAGGGAGATAAACCATATAAAGTATTACTTTGACAGAGTATGAATAGGTAATCAAATATGCACCAAGAAATAAAGCACCGGGGACAGATAACATATCAGTAGAAATAACAGCAGTAGCGTGCAGAAGAAACAGGAGTTACATGGCTGCACAGAATATTCAATGCAGTATGGCACCATCAAAAAGCCTCAGAAAACTGGCAGCAAGCAATCATCGTACCAATATGGGAAATGAACGGTGGCAAGAGAGACTGCAATCAATATAGAGGTATATCGCTTCTCAGCCGTGTAGGAAAGCTATACGCCAAAATTGTTTTTAAAAGGCTGAGACCAATAATAGAAGTACAGGTAAGCGATTCTCAAATGAGGTTCCGAATAAACAGAGGATGTACCGACATACACATGATTCACCTTAAAACAGCTAACAGAAAAAAACCATAGCACACAATCAAAATTTGTACATAGCTTTGATTGACCAGGAAAAAGCATTCGACAGAGTAAACAGAGAACAACTGTGGGAGATACTAACAACATACGGAGTAAGCCAACATCTAACCGAACTAATTAAAAGTCTCTACATCAACAGCAGCTGCACAGTCAGAACAGAAGCAGGCCACACGGCCACTTCGAAGTTAGATCAGGTGTAAGACAGGGGAGCGTACTATCCTCCCTACTGTTTATTACATACAAGGACTATATATGCAAGTTAGCCAACCCATCAGGGACAGATGAAATCAACGTGCTTTTATTTGCAGACGATCCAGCACTTATACATAGAAAAATAGAAGACCTACAAGAACACTTAAATAAACTCAACACCTCAGGCATAAAATACAACATGAAAATCAACATCAATAAAACAGAACTTACAAATATCGCGAAAGAGAAACAGAACATCAACATAACGATAGACATAAGAAAACTAAAACATGTAAAGGAATTTAAATACCTAGGAAGTCTAGTGACAAACGACAATTCACATATAATAGAAATAGACTCAAGATGTAACAAATCTTGTCAAACCATTGGACAGTTATTACCACTATTGTCCAACAAGGAAATAACTCTGGAGGCAAAACGAGCACTCTACAATACAATCTTCATCCCAACGTTGTGCTACCAATGCCAGGCCTGGACCCTAGATGCAAGAACAATAAGAAAAATAACCTCTACTGAGATGAAATGTATTAGACGAAAGACAGGGAAAGGATGGGTTGATAGAATATTAGAAACACTAGGAAACATAGCAGCAGCAGTAGAGTTCAACAGAACAGCAAAAGATAGCAAATTATATCTGCCCTCAACGCTGGAAAGTAATCAGGAAGGAAAGAAGAAGTTTCTAGAACCAGAGGCAAGGCAAGAAATGCGCACAATGGAATGCTTTATAGCCAGTTATTATTACTATCCGTCCATCCATCCGTCCGTCATTCCATCCATCCGTCCGTCCGTCATTCCATCCATCCATCCGTCCGTCATTCCATCCATCCATCCGTCCGTCATTCCATCCATCCGTCCGTCCGTCCGTCATTCCATCCATCCGTCCGTACGTCCGTCCGTCATTCCATCCATCCGTCCGTACGTCCGTCCGTCATTCCATCCATCCGTCCGTACGTCCGTCCGTCCATTCCATCCATCCATCCGTCCGTCATTTCCATCCATCCATCCGTCCGTCATTCCATCCATCCGTCCGTCCGTCCGTCATTCCATCCATCCGTCCGTACGTCCGTCCGTCATTCCATCCATCCGTCCGTACGTCCGTCCGTCATTCCATCCATCCGTCCGTCCGTCATTCCATCCATCCGTCCGTCATTCCATCCATCCGTCCGTACGTCCGTCCGTCATTCCATCCATCCGTCCGTCCGTCATTCCATCCATCCATCCGTCCGTCCGTCATTCCATCCATCCGTCCGTCCGTCCGTCATTCCATCCATCCGTCCGTCCGTCCGTCCGTCATTCCATCCATCCATCCGTCTGTCCGTCCGTCATTCCATCCATCCATCCATTCCATCCATCCATCCGTCCATCCATCCATCCATCCGTCCGTCCGTCCGTCCGTCCGTCCGTCCGTCCGTCCGTCATTCCATCCATCCGTCCGTCCGTCCGTCCGTCATTCCATCCATCCGTCCGTCCGTCCGTCATTCCATCCATCCATCCGTCCGTCCGTCATTCCATCCATCCATCCGTCCGTCCGTCCGTCATTCCATCCATCCGTCCGTCCGTCATTCCATCCATCCGTCCCCGTCCGTCATTCCATCCATCCGTCCGTCCGTCATCCATCCATCCATCCGTCCGTCCGTCCGTCCGTCCGTCCGTCATCCATCCATCCATCCGTCCGTCCGTCCGTCATTCCATCCATCCATCCGTCCGTCCGTCTGTCCGTCCGTCATTCCATCCATCCATCCATCCATCCATCCGTCCGTCCGTCCGTCCGTCCCCGTCATTCCATCCATCCATCCGTCCGTCCGTCCGTCCATCCGTCCGTCCGTCCGTCCGTCATTCCATCCATCTCCATCCGTCCATCCATCCATCCATCCATCCATCCATCCATCCATCCATCCATCCGTCCGTCCGTCCATCCATCCATCCATCCATCCATCCATCCATCCATCCATCCATCCATCCATCCATCCATCCATCCAAGTCCGTCCGTCCGCCGATCCTCCTCCGTGCGTATCTTATCCATTATCTTTTCCTTATCTTTCCATCTTATCTTATCTTATCTTATCTTATCTTATCATGTTTGATCTTATCTAATGAGTCTATGCCTGCCGTCTTTCACCATCAAGTGCCGTCTCCGCAACGAAGGTTGACTACAATGGAGCGCCATCCCGCTCTGTCTCTTGCTTTGATGGTGCAGGTTGTCATAGACTGACTTGTTCATCATTTAATGTTACTCGTCCACGTAAGTCTTAACCTACCCCTGCCTCTTTTACCTTATATTTTCCCCTCCAAGATTACTTCTAGTAGGCTGCTGTGTCTTTTAACATGCCCTCAAAAATTCTCATTTGTCTTGTTTCAATTGTGTTTAGTAGTCTCCCCCCTCTTTACTTCTCTTATAAATGTTCTTTCCAGAGTCTCTCAAGCTCTTTCTCTGTACCGTGTTGTTTCCCATAGAAGAGCCTGTTTTGAGATTCTATTCTCTCTTCTCAACAAATGTACGATGTGTGTCCATCTTCTCTTCCTAATAGTAGATGAGAACACTGGTTGCATAACCATTTATCTTATCTTTATATTAGTCTTCAATTAATTCCACTGTATACCGAGTATTTTTCTTAAGTATTTATTCTTATCTATCTATCTATTGACCTTTCGAGCTGTAGCCGGCCCATAGGGCATAGACCCAGATACTCTTTCTATTAATTTATCTAAATTTGTATTCTAGCAGTTTCAATTCTTGTAAAAATCTTTTATCAAATCTCGGCATTTGTCTCTGTTCTGTGCAAGCAACTCTAACTCATTGAGGGAGCTGATTCTTGCTGCTCTTGTCTCTCTGATCAATGCTCTTCTCAGTGTCTCTCTGGGTCGGCCTCTTTTCCTCTTACCTGTTGTTTCCCACATGAGGGCTTGCTTTGTTATTCGGTTATTATCTCTCCTCATCACATGTCCAACATATGACCATCGTCTTTTCTTTATTACTGAAGATATTAGTGGTTGATTGGCGATTTCTCTAATTCCCTCGTTTGTTTTGAATTCGTTCCACGCTATACCAAGTATTTTCCATAGACATTTATTTTCGAATGCGTTCAACTTTGTTTCTATATCTCTTGTTGTTTTCCAGCTTTCACACGCATACGTAAGGGTTGATAGTACATTTGATTTGAATAGCCTAAGTTTTGTGTTTGTGCTGATGAGTTTTGATTTCCACAACTTTTCAAGGCTTCTGAAAGACATTGCTGCTTTAGCTATTCTGATTCTAATCGCTTTGCTTGTATCCCCTTCTCGATCAATGTGACATCCAAGATAGATAAAGCGATCGCTCTCATCCACTGGTTTGTTTTTCATATTTATTATTATAGAAGACATCAATTCGGTTCGTTCTTTCTTTTAAATGAGACAACTCAACAAAACAACCAAAATACTGTTAACAGACAGCTGTGGTCGGTGTCAACAAGAACATAATCCCCAGCATCACGTGACAACCATTATCATAAAGCAAGGGCAAAAACTGTGTCCAATAGTCGCCCCCCCCCCCCTTTTTAAGCCGCATTACCATTTCAGTTCAGGTATTTTCATTTTTAAATTCTATTTTTAAACATGACGTTGTAGGAGTTTATTTTGTTTTTATTTCCTCGTTCCCATCATCTATGTGCACACATTACAGCTACAAAACATGGAGAGGGCGTTAATTTGTCACGGAATGAGACAGAAACTTTTTCGTTTCCTTCCCTATTTGCCTTCAGTATCGAGGGAGATATAATTTGAGGTCTTTTGTTCTTTTTTTTTGGCATCAGATATAATCAACGGTCTTTTGTTCTTTTTTTGGCATCAGATATAATCAACGGTCTTTTGTTCTTTTTTGGCATCAGATATAATCAACGGTCTTTTGTTCTTTTTTTTTGGCATCAGATATAATCAACGGTCTTTTGTTCTTTTTTTTGGCATCAGATATAATCAACGGTCTTTTTTTTCTTTTTTGGCATCAGATATAATCAACGGTCTTTTGTTCTTTTTTGACATCAGATATAATCAACGGTCTTTTGTTCATTTTTGGCATCAAATATAATCTGAGGTCTTTTGTTCTTTTTTGGCATCAGATATAATCTGAGGTCTTTTGTTCTTTTTTGGCCTCAGATATAATCTGATGTCTTTTGTTCTTTTTTTGGCCTCAGATATAATCTGAGGTCTTTTGTTCTTTTTTTTTTTGGCCTCAGATATAATCTGATGTCTTTTGTTCTTTTTTTGGCCTCAGATATAATCTGAGGTCTTTTTTTTCTTTTTTGGCATCAGATATAATCTGAGGTCTTTTGTTCTTTTTTTGGCCTCAGATATAATCTGAGGTCTTTTGTTCTTTTTTTTGGCCTCAGATATAATCTGAGGTCTTTTTTCTTTTTTTGGCCTCAGATATAATCTGAGGTCTTTTCTTCTTTTATTTTGGCCTCTGCTGCTGTTATGTTTTCAATATTCCGTCCATCAATCCATCGTTTTTCAGTTGTCGGCCTTTGAGTCTGATGTTCTCCCATCATTTATTAAAAGCTCATTGTATTGTGATCTGGACTTTCTGTGTGATCACATAGCTAAATCATTTAATGTGTTCTTTCTTTATGTATTCAGTCATCATGAAGTACCGGGCCTGCTGGCGTAGGTGATCATGTCTCTCAACAACTTTCGATCTCGACATTTATCATTTCTGTTGTTGACTTTCTCCCAAGCCATTCTCTTAAGCTGTCTGGTATCTTTTCTCTTTGCTTCCCTCTATCTCTTCGTCCCTCAATTTTTTCCAGTTGATACAATATATTCCAGTTGTTCTCTTCTCATTACATGGCCAAAAAATGATGATTGTTTCTTCTTAATATTGGAAATTAGCTCTCGTTTTGCTTTCACCTCTTTCAGAACATTTTCATTACTCTTCTTAGCTGTCCATGGCATTCTCAATATTCTTCTGTAAAACCACATTTCTACAGACTCCAGTGATTTTCTTTCTTGTCTGTTGTCCTATTGTCCATGATTCACGCCCATATGTT
This sequence comes from Megaustenia siamemsis, assembly GCA_032433765.1. NCBI lineage: Eukaryota > Metazoa > Mollusca > Gastropoda > Stylommatophora > Ariophantidae > Megaustenia > Megaustenia siamemsis. Next base: position 15,379,764 of record JAVIAB010000145.1, on the reverse strand, counting down.
AAGACTGGCTCTACATAACATTTAAGAACTCTTTTTCTTGTTTCTATTGTCAAAAATGTATTGCACAGTATCTTCCTCAATTTTTGGAAAGCTGCCTTTTTTTGCCTCAGCCATTCAGCATCTCACCTCTTTCGTATGTGTTCAGCATCTGAGATTTAAGGATTATAGTTTGTTTTCTTTTTTTCCTTCAGTTCTTCATTTCTGATCTCATTTCTCAGGCTTTTTCCTGTCATTCGTCTAACACATCTCATATCGGTACTTGTTATCAGTCTTACTGAGAGAGGAACAGTGAAATATATTGTGAGAGCTGTAAAATTTGAGGGAAAAAAAGAGAAAGAGGAAAACAAAGAAACTATACCAGGGAGTTTGGAAGTCTGTTTTTATAGAAGAAAATGAGAGAGTTGATAAAATACTCAATGACTGTGAAAATAGAAAGTTGTGGAATTACATCTTCGTCTACTCCAGCAGAGGCGGATCCTGACACGGATTATGTATATCGCATGACGTTTCGCGAAGAGTTTGTGGAAAGGATAGTTTGCTGTCTAGACATGAGTTAGTTGTCTAGACATGAGTTTGGTGTCTAGACATGAGTTAGTTGTCTAGACATGAGTTTGGTGTCTAGACATGAGTTATGTATATCGCATGGCGTTTCGCGTAGAGTTTGTGGAAAGGATGGTTTGCTGTCTAGACATGAGTTTGATGTCTAGATATGAGTTTCCTGTCTAGACATGAGTTTTCTATCTAGACATGAGTTTGCTGTCTAGACATGAGTTTTCTATCTAGACATGAGTTTTCTTTCTAGACATGAGTTTACTGTCTAGACATGAGTTTTCTATCTAGACATGAGTTTTCTATCTAGACATGAGTTTGCTGTCTAGACATGAGTTTTCTATCTAGACATGAGTTTTCTATCTAGACATGAGTTTGCTGTCTAGACATGTGTTTGCTGTCTAGACATGAGTTTTTCTATTTAGACATGTGTTTGCTCTCTAGACATTTGTTTGATGTTTAGTCATGGGTTTACTATCCAGACATGAGTTTGCTGTCTAAACATAAATCTGTCATCTAGAAATGAGCTAGCTGTCTAGAAATGTAAGACGGATTGAGAATGTGTCTTCCGCGACATCAGGACAACCAGCAACAGTGTTTCTGGTTCTAGGGTTAAGCTCCAGTGGTTCGGAAAGTACAGGGATGGAAAGAAATGGTAGGGAAAGACAGGCGAAACGGAAGAAGAGAGGCAACATAGACAGACAGGTTTATAAAGGAGTTAGGCAGAAAATCCCAATTTACGGAGCCGAGAAAGATGTAGATGTGTCGGGGTATATGCATATATATATATATATATATATATATATATATATATATATATATATATATATATATATTAATATATTAATATATAGACAGACGTAGAAACGTGGGAATAGACCGAAAGATTTAACAGATGAACAACAGGCAGACATGAATAGAAAGATGTGTATCTATTGGGAAACAGACAGACAGACGAATGCACGGATGATGAAAGACAAAACAACAAATAGAATTGATCAAGAGAAAATAACAGGCAGATAAATACAGACAGACCGAGAGACAAGCAAGCAAACAAAAAATATTAACAGAGAGTTGATAAATGACAGGTAGACAGAGAGTCGAACATAAAGGTTGATATGTTAATCGATCGATAGTTCGAATAAATTAATATATGAAATACAGACGTAGCAACTGATTGATGGACAGTAAGGGAAACATAAAACAGAAGAAAAACAGAAAACATGTATATTACATGTACAGAAGACAGACAGAGATACTTCAAAAGGAATACTGAAGACGGATAGATTAGAAACAAATATGAAATACAAATAACAGATAGATAGATCAAAAACAAATATGAAACACAAATAAGAGAAAAATAGATCAAAAACAAACATGAAACACAAATAAGAGAAAGATAGATCAAAAACCAAATATGAAATACAAATAAGAGATAGATAGATCAAAACAAATATGAAATACAAATAAGAGAAAGATAGATCAAAAACAAATATGAAACACAAATAACAGATAGATAGATCAAAAACAAATATGAAACACAAATAACAGATAGATAGATCAAAAACAAATATGAAATACAAATAAGAGAAATATAGATCAAAAACAAATATGAAACACAAATAACAGATAGATAGACCAAAAACCAAATATGAAACACAAATAACAGATAGATAGATCAAAAACAAATATGAAACACAAATAAGAGAAAGATAGATCAAAAACCAAATATGAAATACAAATAACAGATAGATAGATCAAAAACAAATATGAAACACAAATAACAGATAGATAGATCAAAAACAAATATGAAATACAAATAAGAGAAAGATAGATCAAAAACAAATATGAAACACAAATAACAGATAGATAGATCAGAAACAAATATGAAACACAAATAACAGATAGATAGATCAAAAACAAATATGAAACACAAATAACAGATAGATAGATCAAAAACAAATATGAAACACAAATAAGAGAAAGATAGATCAAAAACAAATATGAAATACAAATAACAGATAGATAGATCAGAAACAAATATGAAACACAAATAACAGATAGATAGATCAAAAACAAATATGAAACACAAATAACAGATAGATAGATCAAAAACCAAATATGAAACACAAATAACAGATAGATAGATCAAAAACCAAATATGAAACACAAATAACAGATAGATAGATCAAAAACCAAATATGAAACACAAATAACAGATAGATAGATCAAAAACAAATATGAAACACAAATAACAGATAGATAGACCAAAAACCAAATATGAAACACAAATAACAGAAAGATAGATCAGAAACAAATATGAAATACAATAACAGAAAGATAGATCAGAAACAAATATGAAACACAAATAACAGATAGATAGATCAGAAACAAATATGAAACACAAATAACAGATAGATAGATCTAAAACCAATATCTATCTATTGACCTTTCGAGCCGTAACCGGCCCATAGGGCGTAGACCAAGATACACCAATATGAAATACAAATAACAGATAACAGATAGATAGATCAAAAACAAATATGAAACACAAATAACAGATTACAAAAAAAAAGTAAAGTACCCCCGTCACGCCAAGTGGCGTATAGGGAAATATGGTGTTAGTGACCCTATATTTTACAGACCTTCAGCACATGATTTTTGGGGTAATGTGGTCAGTATTACGCCCGTGCTGGTATACTTTCCCAGAAAAAATCCGGTACCCATTTAAGGCTGGGTGAACCCGGAAGCCGTCGGTTGGGATCGAACCCTACCGCTTGGTAGTCCAGTTCACTAACCACTGAGCTATCGTGGCTCCCCAAATAACAGATAGATAGATCAAAAACCAAATATGAAATACAACAATGAGATAGAAAGATAAAAAAAAAAGAAATATGAAACAAAAATAATAGACAGAAAACAAAGATTGTTCGGAAAGAAGGGATATAGTAATAAAAATAGATATTCAGTAAAAAAAAAAACTACAGATAATCCTAAAATACACATTAAGCAGACAGATTTAATTTACAGTCACACAGGCAGTAGAGTTGCAACCCGACGAAACATAAGCATTGACAAACAGCCTCAATGGCGCAGCCCCGGGTCGTTACTTAGTCCATTTCTTCACAGAACTGCACTTTCCCTGGATCAACTTAGAGCCTAGTTAGCGAAACAAAAATTCGCCTAGCCAGGCACACATTTGACAGTGACACCTGATAGACAGTCTGCGATGTTGACCTGTGAAAGTCTCGAGTTATTTTTAAATTTGTGAAATCCCTACCGATGTTTGTGAAGACAGGCTAGTGCATTTAGTCTGTGCACGACTTGTATGTCAAATAAGACCTTATCATGATCAAATCTTACCACTTTCTCAAAGAGTATCACATATAGTCTCAGTTTCTTTCCATTTTAGGTAAAATCTTACCATTTATATCTATATCATCATCATCATCAACTACCGGGCCTGCTGGTGTAGGTGATCATGTCTCTCCAGAACTTTCGATCACGACAGTTATTATCATTTCTGTTGTTGACCTTCTGCCAAGCCATTCTCTTAAGCTGTCTGGTTTTTTTTTCTCTTTGCTTTCCTCTATCTCTTCGTCCCTCAATTTTCCCTGTTGTTACAATATATTCCAGCTGTTCTCTTCTCATTCTATCTATCTATTATCCTTTCGAGCCAAAGACGGCACATAGGGCAGAACCACAATCTCAAAAACAGAAACCGTGCATGCCAAAATGGCACATATTGCGGAGACTCTATGGTTCTGTTTCCATAACAACACTTTTTTACAATGACAGCCTGTCAAGCCTTTTCTCATTACATGGCCAAAAAATGATGATTGTTTCTTCCTAATATTGGAAATTAGCTCTCTTTTTGCTTTGACCTCTTTCAGAACACTTTCATTACTCTTCTTAGCTATCCCGTCATTAGTTCCCAAATATATATTTCATAAATATCCATATTACCCCAGAAAATACTACCTTTCTACCTCCACTCCAACTTTCAATTCAGTCTTATTCCATCTAATTCTTTTGTTTCTTCCACATCATCTTCCTTTTCACCTTATTCTTATAGTTTCCTTTACTTTTACTCTTCTTCGGAATGGTGTTTATAAACCAGTTCTTGCTAATGTTTAAATCTGTTAATATGTTTTCATTGTTCATTACCCATGGTATCTGAACGGTTTTCTGCAGCTATTTGTTTCAAGTGAAACAATTATCTACAATGTTGTTTGTGAAAGTGTTCCATTATTCACAAGCATATAGCTATTGGCAAAATCATGACATATATATATATATATATATATATATATATATATATATATATATATATATATATATATATTCTCCTATTCTTTCTAATTTATACATCTTAACACTCATCCTACCTCCCCTAATGTAGCTTTCTTCTTTTTTCATTTTTCTACATCCTACTTTCTTTTTTTATGTCCACCTCTCCAATCTTCTGATCATGTAGTTATAGATAGTTGTGTTTCAGCGTTTGTTTTCGTTGTCCTTGTACTCTGAAGAAGGCCACAGGCCGAAACGTCAGTATTGTGTTGTGTCCCCCCCCCCCCTTGTAAAGCTGCCTTCACACCTTGGAGTGTTTAACACTCCCCACCACTGGCACCTTGCTACCAGCTTTACCGCAGCATCGCAATTATTTGCCTATTCCCACAATCATGACTTCAGTAATTTTAATTTGACTGCCTTGTTTTGTATTGTGTTCTATGTTCTTCATAGCGTTTAATTGTTGTGTTGCTATAGCTAATCTTCTTTCGATCTCTTTCTGGCACACTTCTTTGTTACTACAGCTCTCAGATATTCATTGTTTGTTACTACAGCTCTCAGATATTCATTGTTTGTTACTACAGCTCTCAGATATTCATTGTTTGTTAAAACAGCTCTCAGATATTCATTGTTTGCTACTACAGCTCTCAGATATTCATTGTTTGTTAAAACAGCTCTCAGATATTCATTGTTTGTTACTACAGCTCTCAGATATTCATTGTTTGTTAAAACAGCTCTTTGATATTCATTGTTTGCTACTACAGCTCTCAGATATTCATTGTTTGTTAAAACAGCTCTCAGATATTCATTGTTTGTTACTACAGCTCTCAGATATTCATTGTTTGTTACTACAACTCCCAGATATTCATAGTTTGTTACTTCAGATCCTAGATATTCCTTGTTCGTTACAATTTCAAGTTCTTCACTGCTTGAGTAACTCTCTACAACTGCCGTTACTACAGCTCTCCATATATCTTCTACCTGTTTCCAATGATCTTCTATATTTATTGTATTTTCTAGTTTATCAGCACAATTAATGCTCAGCAAAATCATTCTCAGCAAAATCATTCTCAGCACAACTCATTCTCAACACAATTCAATATTAGCACAACTCATTCCCAGCACAACTTATTCTCAGCAAAATCATTCTCAGCACAACTCATTCTCAACACAATTCAATATTAGCACAACTCATTCCCAGCACAACTTATTCTCAGCAAAATCATTCTCAGTACAACTCATTCCCAGCACAACTTATTCTCAGCAAAATCATTCTCAGTACAATTCATTATCAGTACAATTCATTCTCAGTACAATTCATTATCAGTACAATTTATTTTCACACATTTCTTTTATTCTAATCCCATTTCCATCCTACTTGATGTATTTGCTGATCCAGCGATATCTCTTCTGAGATTTAAAATACAACCTGCTTTATCTGAAAGTAATGGCGGACGGAACCACGTGGATGAATGGAGCAATTATCATGTCAGACGCTCAGACAATGCATGGGTAGACCCTGGGTATACTTTGGACATGAGTGGATAGCAAATGTATGGAGGACACAAAATTGGAAACGTGAAGTGTAATGCGCAGTGCAGGAACTGGTAGCAGTCATCATCAGCATCATCTAGTGCCGTCTCCGCATCGAAGGTTGGCAACCATGGATCGCCATTCCACTCTGTTTCTTGCTGTAATGGTGCAGGTTGTCATAGATTGACTTGTCCATCTTTTGATGTTACTCGTCCATGTTAGTCTTGGTCTGCTTCTGCCTCTTTTACCTTGTAATTTCCCTTTAAAGATTACTTTTAGTAGGGTGTTGTGTCTTTTAACGTGCCCCAAAAATTTCATATGTCTTGTCTTAAATGTATTTAGTAATTCTCTTTTTTTTTTAGTTATTTTAAAACTTCATCGTTTGTTTTCTTTTCTTTCCATCCAATTCTACCTATTCGTCTATAAATTCATATTTCAAAGGCTTCAATTTTCTGTTATGTTTTCTTACCTAATGTCCATGTTTCTGCACCATACAGGCATATTGAGAAGATGTAACATTTTGCTATTCTTAGTTTCAGCCCTACTTTTATTTGTTTTGTTGTTAGTAGATTTTTCATGGCACTAAAATTACTTTTTGCCATACATATTCTTTTGTTTATTTCAATTTTACATTTTCCATCATTGGTTATAGTATGTCCCAGGTAGTTGTAGCTCTGGACTGTCTCCAGATGTATTCCCTCCACTGTGATATTTAATTGTAGGTCTTGAGAATTTTCTTTGTTTATGATCATAGTTTTAGTCTTTTGATATTCATTTCTAGTCCATATTTTTTGCTTGTTATGTTTATCACATTAAGCAATTGTTGTAGTTTTTAGGATTTTCTTTGTTTATGATCATAGTTTTAGTCTTTTTGATATTCATATCTAGTCCATTTTATTTTGCTTGTTATGTTTATCACACTAAGCAATTGTTGTAGGTTTTTAGGATTTTCTGCTAGTAGAACAGTATCATCAGCATATCTTAGGTTATTGATTATCTATATAGCAGTGGGCGACTTAATTACTGACATCAAGATCAGCGAGTGAGACTTGACGAATAACTGAACAAATAAGGGAGATAAGTTGTTTACAGCACTCGAGAAATAAACAAGAGAAAATACAAAGAACAATAGACAACCGCAACGAATACAGCACACGTACTCTTTCAGGGGGCGGTGCCTTGACACAGCGCCTTGCCACGAAAGACATTCGTTTCAGCACACTGCCAGTTAAGCAACATAAAAAAATTGCCATCACTTGCGATGTCTTTATGTGTTTTCCCGTGAATGGTGCATGGTGATATCATAACTCGGGAATAAATTTATAGACGCAATTGTTTTATCTGGGTTTCCTATTACACAAGTATTAGCCACATACAACTATGCTTAAATACTTGCGCTGTTGACTTACAGTGGGCGTCTCTCATATATATAGAAACAACAGATAAAATTGTTTGGTCACGTGACAAGGCAGAGTGATCAAAACACAACACAACGAGCCCTCAATAAGCGTTGCGAGAAAAGTATTAAAAAGAATTTAAAAATAAACAGGAGAAATCTGAAACAAGTGCAACTCATTAAATATGTGGGCACAATAATAACATCAGATATAATATGTACCACAGAAATAAGAAGCAGAATAGCTCAGGTCAAAATAGCATTTCAGAAAATGAAAAATATCTTATGCAACAAATATATGTCAATAGAATGAGAAAGAGAGTTCATCGATTTTATATAGAACCATTTCTGACCTATGGAAGCGAATCATGGACAGTAAACAAATACACGATTAGAGGCCACAGAGATTGGAATTCTCAGAAGAATGTTGAAAGTTCCCTGCACAGCTAAAAAACACCAATGAGGAAGTTCTCAAAGAGGCCAACACAAAAAGGGAGCTCAGAAGAAACACCAGGAAAAAAAAACAATCAAAAATCAAGAACAGGAAAGTTGGAATAGTTGGTTACAACGGGCAAAATAAAAGGAAAGAGAGATCGCGGACGACAAAGAGAGAAAATACTGGATAGCTTGGTGTCATGGCATGGAAAACAGTCAACAACAGAACTGATACGATGCACGGTGGATAGAAGGTTGTGCAAGGACATGATCGCCTACGAAAACAGGTATGGCACATGATAATGATAATGATGAGTATTGCAGAACCTATGGGCTGGACTTCCCAGCATAGCCCGGGAGAGGCGAACTCCAACCTCTCCAGTAAGAGGGAACAATAATAATAAATGAATTTTATTCTAGAGAGAAACTTCCGAGGCGATAATCAGCGAGTCAATTCAGAGGAAGAGGCATGTTTACAACACTCGGAAAAAATGACAAAAAATCAACAACAGAAAACAAAAACAAAGAACAATAATATATGGTCCGAAACAGGATCGAACCCGTACTGCCTAGCACTGTTTAGTTAGCCGAGTAGGCAGTGTTCCCTAGCGTTTGGCTTCTCGTGGCAAGGCGCTATGCCAAGAAGTACCGGTTCGATCCTGCTTCGAACCATATATTGTTCTTTTTTCTGTTTTTGATTATTTGTCATTTTTTCAGCGTTCTGTAAACATACCTCTTCCTCTGAATTAGTTTTCCTATATTTTGGGTGCAGACTTTGCATAGAAAATTCGATAGAATGAATTTTTCAACGTGGCCTGCATATTTATTCATTCATTGGTGGGTTAGTAGGAAACGTCAAACTCGATGATTCATGAACATTGTTACATAGTACCTACTCTGTAACGAAGATCGTTAGCATGGAACGTTATTCTTCTATGTTCTTCTGCCTTCTATGTTCGTTTGGCTATTCGTGGCAAGGCGCTGTGCCACGGGGTACGGATTCGATCCTGCTTCGGACCATATATTGTTTTTTTTTTCTGTTGTTGATTATTTGTAACTTTTTCAGCGTTCTGTAAACATATCTCTTCCTCTGAATTGATTATTGAGTTATTGAGTTATTTGCGGGTCATCATCATTACACTCCGAACACGTCCATAGTTGCTCAGATCCCCTCCTCAGCAAGTCCCTCAGTGTCCAGCGACTGACGACTCCAGTTCTATGTTGGTTGATAAGTCTTCTTACACGGTCACTAAGTTTCTCATTTCTGGCTGTGCACATCTTAACTCCCATTTCCATCATCCGAAGACGTGACGTGGATCTGTGTTTGTTGAAGTCCTGTGCTCTTCCCACATCTCGGAGGGCATTGATGATGTCCGCCCGATCCATTGGTTGCCCGACCTCAACGACAGCGCAGCTAGCCAACCTGTCCGCTCTTTCATTTCCCCGTACTCCCGCATGTCCAGGGACATAGACAAAGGTGACCTTACGTATTTGGATTTCTGGAACGACTCTACCCATTGCATGCGTACAGAGCCCGCCTCCACTTTTTTTTATCATGCTCATCAAATCACTCAGTATACATGCGTGGATGTAGTCTTGTGACTCTAACCATTTGAATGCCTTGGTCACTGCCATCACCTCCATTGTCATGCTACTCGTGGTCACGACGTATGCACCATTGTCTTCGTAGACTATTCTGCCTGCTGAGCGTGCTATAAATGCCCATGCACTTCTTTCGTTATCTATTACTCTAAAAGACTGCCCACTAGAATCAGTACAGAAATTTACATATCTTGGATCCACAGTTACGCAAACCATCTCTCTTGATGAAGAAATAAACTGTCGAATTGGTAAGGCAGCTACGACCTTCGGCAAACTCACAAAAAGGGCATGGAACAACACGAAACTAACTCAAAAGACTAAACTCTTAATATATCAAACTTGTGTGCTTAGCACACTACTATATGGATCCGAAACCTGGACAACATACTCAAACCAGGAAAAAAGACTAAATGTCTTCCACATGCGATGTCTCCGCAAAATAATGCACATCAAATGGCAGGACAAAATAACCAACTTAACTGCCCTGCAACGTGCTAAGACCCTAACAATCATGTCGATGCTCAGAAGTCGAAGGCTAAGATGGCTGGGGCATGTCCAACGGATGGAAGAAAAACGCATTCCTAGGCAAATACTATATGGCGAGCTAAACACGGAAAACGACAAATCGGCAGACCTAAACTACGATATAGAGATATCTGCAAATCATCTCTGAAAGACTTCGCCATCTGTGAAAACGACTGGCAACATCTGGCAAGTGATCGCACATCATGGAGAGCACGTATAAGGAACGGTATAACAACATTTGAGACTGTTCTAAGACAGGACTTAGAAGAGAAGAGACTCATGAAAAAGGATGGTGAACCCTGTGGATCAGCGAGCCTGACCTGTTCATTATGTGACCGCGTGTGTTTGTCAAACATTGGTAGAATTAGCCACGAGAGAAGCTGTTCAGCAAAAACAATACCTCAAAAAATACGCAATAGCCTCCACTAGACCGTCTGACAAGACGAAAAGGGCCATATATACTTCTTTCGTGTCGTCTTACAGATCCGTCTGTATAGATGACTGCATCTTTCTCATCGGTGTTATCGAAGATGAGACCGTTGACCTCAGCATTAACCATCCCCGGGTTCTGTTCCCTACTTTTCCTGTCGAGTGTGACATTACATGAGAAAGTCCCCTTGAATGACGTAGGCACCGGTATCCACTCCTCACCAACGCTGATATTGGTAAGCCCACAGACCTGTTTGATGACATCTTCTGCCCGGCCCACCCATGATTTGCCTCTTTTTAGCCTGGCACCTTTCTCTGTGTTGACCACGTGGTGCAATGGATGCTCTTTATGTGTACTAATCTTCAGGTATGCTCGAGCTCTCCAGATCTTGCTTGATTCTATCATCCATGGTTATCATCCTCACCTTCACAGAGTACTACCTTGGCACTTCATCTGAATTGGTTTTCTCCAGTACAATCCGGGAATGCCATGACAGTCGTAACGATCCGCAGCATCAGTGAGTAAAAGAGCACTCTGCCATTGTTGTTGTTGTTGTTGTTGTTGTTGTTATGGATCCAGTGACCTTTGAGCTGATGCCCTTCAGCCCAATGCCATGTAGTATCTGCAAGTATTTTTAAGTTCTGCTGTTGTTCCGCAAATAGTATTCCATTTGGAGGGTCTTTGGGGAAATAGTGTTGTTCTGATGTCAGTGAGCTTTGGACATTGAAACAGGTGATGTTCTACAGTTACTTGTGGGTGATTACAGAGTGGACATACTGTGGTATGGTTTTGTTGTATTCTATTAATGTGGTTATTTAGCATAACATGTCCTGTTCTCAGTCTGAAGATGACACTCTGCCATTACATCAACAGTAACAAGTGACACAACAACTGAGACGTAACAATAACTAAAGTTAGCATCCCTTTTTCTTCAAAGTTACAGAGATGTTAACATTAAGCAGTTAAGTGGCTTTCCTTTAATAAGTGGATTATTCTGCTTGAGATATTGAAGAAAATGTTAAAAAATGTCCCGTGGAAACTCGTTAACAACGGAAATTGTCACTAAAGAAGTGATCCCGCCCACTATTTTCCAAAACATTTTTTAAAATGTATCTTGTCAACATAGTTGATGGGGGTCTTTCTTTAAGATGGTGAGACGAGAGTTACCGCCCGTGGTTACCTGTTTCACGTCTCTTTACACAATGCCTATAGGTCTATTTATTTGGTATTCTTATACTCCAGACGCATTTTCCTATATTTTGGGTGCAGACTTTGCACAGAAGATTAGATAGAATTAATTTTCAGTCGTGGCCTGCATATTTATTAATTCATTTGTGGGTGAATAGGAAATGTCAAACTCGATGATTCACGAACATTGTTACATAATACCTGCTCTGTAACGAAGATAGCTAGCATGGAACGTTATTCTTCTATGTTCTTTTGTCTTGGATAGTATAGGGTCACGGGTATAAATGAATCAATGCATCAAATTGCGAGGCTGCTGTAAAGCTGATTTTAAAGGAGAAATGACTTTCTCTATATGGGCTTTACTTATAAATATGTTGGGAGGATGGCTTTAGCTATACGTGTGTTGGGAGGAGGGACTAGGGCTTTAGTTATAAATGTGTTGGGAGGAGGTACTAGGGCTTTATTTATAAATGTGTGGTGAGGAGGTACTAGGGCTTTATTTATAAATGTGTGGTGAGGAGGGACTAGGGCTTTAGTTATAAATGTGTTGGGAGAGGGACTAGGACTTTAGTTATAAATGTGTTGGGAGGAGGAACCAGGGCTTTATTTATAAATGTGCTGGGAGGAGGGACTAGGGCTTTATTTATAAATGTGTTGGGAGGAGGGACTAGGGCTTTATTTATAAATGTGCTGGGAGGAGGGACCAGGGCTTTATTTATAAATGTGCTGGGAGGAGGGACTAGGGCTTTATTTATAAATGTGCTGGGAGGAGGGACTAGGGCTTTATTTATAAATGTGCTGGGAGGAGGAACCAGGGCTTTATTTATAAATGTGTTGGGAGGAAGGACTAGGGCTTTATTTATAAATGTGATGGGAGGAGGGACTAGGGCTTTATTTATAAATGTGTTGGGAGGAGGAACCAGGGCTTTATTTATAAATGTGTTGGGAGGAGGGACTAGGGCTTTATTTATAAATGTGATGGGATGAGGGACTAGGGCTTTATTTATAAATGTGATGGGATGAGGGACTAGGGCTTTATTTATAAATGTGCTGGGAGGAGGGACTAGGGCTTTATTTATAAATGTGTTGGAGGAGGGACTAGGGCTTAACATATTATATTTTATTTATCTAACACTTAACATGTTATATATTATTTATCTAACACTTAACATGTTATATATTATTTATCTAACACTTAACATGTTATATATTATTTATCTAACACTTAACATGTTATATATTATTTATCTAACACTTAACATGTTATATATTATTTATCCAACACTTAACATGTTATATATTATTTATCTAACACTTAACATGTTATATATTATTTATCTAACACTTAACATGTTATATATTATTTATCTAACACTTAACATGTTATATATTATTTATCTAACACCTAACATGTTATATATTATTTATCTAACACTTAACATGTTATATATTATTTATCTAACACTTAACATGTTATATATTATTTATCAAACACTTAACATGTTATATATTATTTATCAAACACTTAACATGTTATATATTATTTATCTAACACTTAACATGTTATATATTATTTATCTAACACTTAACATGTTATATATTATTTATCTAACACTTAACATGTTATATATTATTTATCCAACACTTAACATGTTATATATTATTTATCTAACACTTAACATGTTATATATTATTTATCTAACACTTAACATGTTATATATTATTTATCTAACACTTAACATGTTATATATTATTTATCTAACACTTAACATGTTATATATTATTTATCTAACACTTAACATGTTATATATTATTTATCTAACACTTAACATGTTATATATTATTTATCTAACACTTAACATGTTATATATGTATTTTTAGGTAATTAAACAAGGAATGATATCTCACCAATACTAAGATGATACAAGATATCAAAAGTAAATGGTTTGATGACGGTTTACACTAATCAAATTGAGAGTGACGCACTGTGCGGCTTGACGTACATGACAGAAATCGGCATGGCGCATAGTGCGTCGAAGCGTACGGAAAGAGTTAACATATGGATGTAAATCATGGACAAAAGGACAACTGACAACAAAATCACTGGAGACTGTAGAAATGTAGTTTTACAGAAGAATGTTGAGAATACTATGGACAGATAATAAGAGTAATGAATACGTTCTGAAAGAGGCCAAAGCAAATAAAAAGAGCTAATTTTCAAAATTTGGAAGAAACAATGATCATTCTTTGGCCATGTAATGAGAAGGGAACAGCTGTAATATATTGTAACAACTGGGAAAATTAAGGGAGGAAGAGATAGAGGGAAGCAATGAGAAAAGATACCAGACAGCTTAAGATAATGGCTTGGCAGAAGGTCAACAACAGAAATGATAAATAACTGTCGAGATCGAAAGTTGTGGAGAGACATGATCACCAACGTCATGGTACTTGATGATGATCATGATGATGATGATGATGATGATGATGATGATGATATAGGTGTATTTTATCTTCCTGGAAAAACACAAATTGACAAATAACTGTGTCTTATCCAGGGCTAGAAGCCACTTCACTTAAATGTGCTGCTGCGAAAACTAGGCCACGCTAGAATTATTCCCAGGAGTGATTTAAAACAACTGGTAATTTCGCCTTTATTTTTATAACAGGTGGTAACAAGGTGTGTGCAATGTCACACGGACACCTGAAAGAAAACTACTTAAGAGCCGCTGATGATTACTCTTACGTTGGACCTGTATCTTAATCCTCGTGTCAGGTGCCGTTTCCGCATTGAAAGATAGTTCCAATATATCTCCTGTTCTTTATGTCTTTTGCGTTTTTCGTAAATTCTGAAAGTTGGTTAATTAGTCATCTCTTGGCGTTACTCTTATAACTGTAGGGCTGAAGTCTTTGTTTATTATTGCAAGAATTCATGCTACTCTTATATCTGTACAACTACCATCCTCGCGCATTATTGTTACTCTTTATGCTACTCTTGGGAGCCGCGATAGCTCAGTGTTCAGTGAACTGAACTACAAAGGACAAGAGGTAGGGTTCGGTCCCAACCGACGGCTTCCGATTCACCCAGCCTTTAATGGGTACCGGATTTTTTTCTGGGAAAGTAAAGCGGCACGGGCGTAATACTGACCACATTACCCCAAAATTCATGTGCTGAAGGTCTGTAAAATGTATGGTCACCAACACCATATTTCCTATACACCACTTGGCGTGACGAGGCTCTTTACTTTACTTTTGCTACTCTTACGTCTTTATAGCTATCGCTCTCGCGCATTATTGCTACTTTTTATGCTACTCTTACATCTCTAGGCTATCGTCTTCGTGCATTATTGTTACTCTTTATGATACTCTTATATCTGTAGAGCTATCGTCTTCGTGCATTATTGCTACTCTTTATGATACTATTTTATCTGTAGAGCGATCGTCTTCGTGCATTATTGCTACTCTTTATGCTACTCTTGGGAGCCGCGATAGCTCAGTGATTAGTGAACTGGACTACAAAGGACAAGGGGTAGGGTTCGATCCCAACCGACGGCTTCCAGGTTCACCCAGCCTTAAATGGGTACCGGATTTTTTTCTGGGAAAGTAAAACAGCACGGGCGTAATACCGACCACATTACCCCAAAAATCATGTGCTGAAGGTCTGTAAAATATAGGGTAATTCTGGTGATTCTACTGGCACGGGCGGTTGAGAAATTATGGATTTTCATTTGTTTGCAGTGATACCGGGGCCTCCGATTAACTATTAATATAACTATAACTGCAATTATAACTACAACTATATCTACAATTATAAGTATAATTATAACTACAACTATAACTACAACAACTATAGCTATAGTTACAACTGTAACTATAACTATAACTACAATTATGACTATAACTATATGTACAATTACAACTATAACTACAACTACACCTATAACTATAACTACAGCTATAACTACAACTATAACTACAACTACAACTATAACTATAACTATAACTACAATTATAACTATATCTACAATTACAACTATAACTACAACAACAACTATAACTATAACTACAACTACAACTACAACTATAACTACAGCTAAAAGTACAATTACAACTACAACTATAACTACAGCTAAAAGTACAACTACAAATACAACTACAACTATAACTAAAGTACAATTACAAATACAACTACAACTATAACTAAAGTACAATTACAAATACAACTACAACTATAACTAAAGTACAATTACAAATACAACTACAAATATAACTAAAGTACAATTACAAATACAACTACAACTATAACTAAAGTACAATTACAAATACAACTAAAACTACAGCTAGAACTATGCAAGGAAGGCAGAGGAACACACGAAAAAGAGAAGTCATGAAGACCCTGAAGATCATTGACCTAAACAAGAGAGAAACGGAGAAAGATTTCAAGATGAGAGACCGTATTCGTCGCCCACGATTCAAAAAGAGGTCTAAAGGCTTGTACAGGTTAAAGCTACCACACCTCTACAATTTCACTCTTTAGTTCACATCTTTAGGCATTTCTTTTTTTATCTCCCATTTTTGTCTTTAAAATATGTCCCTTGTTTGTTCCCCTTTATATGAGATAAAGAATATCTGTTCTGTTTTTTATATCCGCGTTCATTGCTTACCATAAACCACTGGTTCTCAAAGTGTGCGCGGAGGTTCCCAAGGGCATCGCCAAAATTTGGCAAGGAAACGGAAAATATTGTTGTGTAGTCTGGCTCAGTGGTTATAAATCATAGAATGACAAATTCAACATATGATTATCATTTTTTTAGTACATAAACGAGTGGGTTTTTTTATTTTATTTGTTTATTTATTTTTTGAATAAGTAAATTTTTTTTTTAAAACTCATTTCGCACGTTTTGACGCACTGTGTGCGCCATGCTCACCTCGGCCAAATACGTTTCGCCACATAGTGCGTCACTGTCAATTTGATTAATGTGAACCGTCATCAAACAATATTCTTTTTACAAGTCTTGTATCATCTTGGTATTGGTGGAATCTAATACCTTGTTCAAGTATCTAAAAGGGATATTGGTTGGTCTCAAGGCAAGACGCCGGCCTCAAGACAGAGAGGTTGTGGGTACAAATACCGGCTGCACTGGTGTTGGGATTTTGATTTATGATTTCTCTCTGCGACAACCACCCCTGGTCTCAGCAGCGAGACCCCGCTTGAAACGTCATTTACTCATCGACGGAAAAAATATGAGTGCCCCCGAAGAAGACGGAGTTATCTGCCTGTGCGGCGAGAAACCCGTGTGCACACGGCTGCCAGGAAAAAACGGATTAACACGCAAAATTTCAGTTCCTAGTTTCTAGGGACCTTGTCAGAGGTAAAAGCTGGCGGAATAAAAAATTGTCTAAAAATTCATATATTATTATGTTATGTGTTAGCTTATATATATATAGACTGATTCTTAAAAACCATGAACAATTTTGTCTCTGAAATGAATTTTTTCTCTTCATTGATAAAAAGCTTCCGTTCGGTAAGAGTTAATGAGATTAATTTGTATAACAAACATGATGTTTTCTGAGTTGATGAAATGATTAATCGCGTGCTAGTAAAGAATTGGGAAAATGCCATTTGTAAACATAAGTATGTTGTAGATTTTTGTTTCTACATTAAATCACTTTTATATTTTGAACACTCAATAGCTCAGTAGTTAGTGAACTGGACCACTAATGACAAGAGGTCAGGTTCGATCCTAATCGACGGGTTCCAGGTTCATCCAGACTTAAATGGGTACAGGAATTTTTTTCTGGGAAAGTAAAGAAGTCCGGGCGTAATACCGACCACATTACCCCAAAAATCGTGTGCCGAAGGTCTATAAAAACTATAGTCACTAACACCATATTCCTTATACACCACTTGGCGTGAAGGAGCTCTTTATTTATTTTAAAATTCGCTTCTATACCTAAAGCAGTAGCCTAAACACATATCTAGATTTAGATTTGATGAAACCTTAAGCTGCGTTAAGTAAAACTCTGAGACTCCCTGATTAAAAAAAAAAAAAAATTAACACCAGAAGGTCCCTGTTACTGATTGCAATATAAGCAAATAGGAGGCCATCTCGGATTGTGTGGCCTTAAGCTGTCGGTTATTTAGTTTTGGCGTAAAATAAATACAAGAAATCAAAGTTAGCCCAAAACATACGCTCGTGACAGAACTTGGATATAACGATAGTTGTAATAGTAGCCTCCATGAATTAAGGTTGACTATACTAGCCTTCGGGAGCCGTGATAGCTCAGTGGTTAGTGAACTGGACTACAAAGGACAAGAGGTAGGGTTCGATCCCAACCGATAGCTTCCGGGTTCACCCAGCCTTAAATGGGTACCAGATTTTTTCCTGGGAAAGTAAGGCGGTACGGGCGTAATACCGACCACACTACCCCAAAATCATGTGCTGAATGTCTGTAAAATTTATGGTCACTAATACCATATTCCCTATACGTCACTTAGCGTGACTGGGGGCACTTTACTTTTTTTGACTATACTAGCCTTCGTCAGTCATAGTTGAATATGAATTGTGCAGATCCCTTAGGAAATGTTATTTATTCTTTTCTGACGCCGTGTATTCTCCTCTACTCTATGAATTTGTCTGCTTCTTGTTTGATTTGGAGCTTCAGAGTGTGTTTCCAAAAGATTGCAGTCTACAGTTATTTCTTCTCAGGGTGCAGGGTTTATGTTCAGTCTCTTCATGTCACGTTTACACACGCCTATGAATCTGAGTTTTGGACAACTCCTAGTTCCTTTGCCATCTGCTAGTTGTCCATAAAGTAAATCTTTTGGTACCGGACATCTTTCATATGATGTACGTGACCAAGCCAGCATAACCTACGTTGTTTAAGCAGCGTGTAGATGTTCGGGAAGCCTGTGCGAGTGAGGTCCTCTACGTTTATATCTCTGTCCTTCCAGGTTTTACCAAGAATATAGCACTGGCATCGCATAAGGAATGTATTCCGCCTTCTCTCCTGCTTTGGATAAGTTGTCCATGATTCGCTGCCATAAAAAAATGGATACTGATGTTGCAGGCGTTGTACATTGCGGCCTTAGTTTTAGTTGTAAATTTCCTCCTGTTTTGAAAATGCGCCCAGACAAGGCAGCGAAATGGTAGCAGCTTTACCAATGCGTATGTTAATTTCACATAACGGTAGGCAGTAGACAACTAAAACAAACAGAGTAATTTAAATCTTAGAAGTCTAAAGACAAACGACAATTCACAAACAGCAGAAATAGACTCAAGATGTAACAAAGCTTGTCAAATCATTGAACAGATAACACCACTATTGTCCAACAAGGAAATAACTCTGGAGGCAAAACGGGCACTCTACAATACAATCTTTATCCCAACGTTGTGCTACCAATGCCAGTCCTGGACTATAGACTCAAGAACAATAAGAAAAGTAATCACTGCCGGGATTAAATGTGTTAGACGAATGATAGGAATGAGCCTGAGAGCAAGATAGGAAGAAAAAAAAAGAATTGAGACAAAAACCTAGGAATAATTCCCGCCATAGAATAGATAAAAGAACAACAGATAAAATTGTCTGGGCACATGATAAGACAGAAAGACCAAAACACAACACAACGAACCTTCAATAACCGGTGCGAAAATACCAGATTCAGGGGCCGACTATGAAAAAGATTAATTAAACAAATATTAGGAACACTAAGAAAAAAAAAACAGCAGGAGGGAAGTGCAAAAGCAAACAAACAAAAAAGAAAAATAAACAGCAAATTCTAATATTTCACATCGACGTTGAAAGGCGAATAAGGAAGAATAGAGAAAGAAAAAAAGGAGGAAGATACGATATTAACTGCCATGATGGCGCCACTGGTACATGATCATCAGCATGGAAAAGAGAGCCACTGTCAACAGTTTGGTAACCACTGCCATAAACCTACATTATTATAATCTACTTTCCAGTATGGTTTAAAAATGAAACTCAACATAAACAGGAATGTTATTTCGATAAATCTATCTTCAAATGACATAAATGACATACAGAAAAAAATAAATAACCCATATTCTAAAGTGTGTTAAAAACGACAACAAAAATGCCATTAATTGGTAGGTGACACGCAATCGTACCGTAGCGGTAAACAAAGAATTTAAAAAACAGGACATTCCTCGGAGACAGAAAGAAAAGTAGAAACATGCAACGATTTTGTTGTTGCTGTTGCAACAATACTAGAATAATAGTGTTGCTTTATAAACAAAAAAAGTAAAGTACCCCCGTCCCGCCAAGTGGCGTATAGGGAAATATGATGTTAGTGACCCTATATTTTACAGACCTTCAGCACATGATTTTTGGGGTAATGTGGTCAGTATTACGCCCGTGCTGCTTTACTTTCCCAGAGAAAAATCCGGTACCCATTTAAGGCTGGGTGAACCCGGAATCCGTCGGTTGGGATCGAACCCTACCCCTTGTCCGTGGTAGTCCAGTTCACTAACCACTGAGCTATCGCAGCTCCCAGTGTTGCTTTATGGTAGAATATTTATTAACACCTTGAACTTAAATTGATACATGAAGATATCAACTTTTTTTTGTGTGTGAAATAATTGAAGTGGATGATGTTGGCAGGTTGAGTCTTGTGCTGCTTGCTTGCGTTCGCCCGATGACTAAAGGAGTACACTTCTTCATCATCCGCCCTTAAAAGGGCGTTAGGTGGGCGTGTCTGCGTTGTGTTGTGGTTTGCAGTATAACTGTGATATTTGCGCCTTTCGGCCCATCACATCCGACTTCAGCACGACATTTTTGAGTACCGGGTTGTCTTCCCTCTTCGATCCCTACGCGCTTGGCCAGACTAGACAGGTTGGTTTGTTACTAGATGCACCATGGAGAGGTGGAGCAGGGTCTAGATGGTTCTGGTTCACCGATCCTGGCGCAAGCCATCAGCTGTGGGTCGCTGACAACTTCCAGCTGTGCTGCTGTGAGGCGCGCCTCCGCCTCCGAGTTGGTAGTAAATGACATCTGTCTACGGTTGCATGAAATATTGGGTGTTACAGGCATTCAGACGCGTTCTTCTTCTTTTGCTTCTTCTTCTTCTTCTTCTTATTCTGCACATTTCCTTTCACATTGTTCTTATTCTTCTTCACCTTACCTTTCACATTGTTCTTCTACTTTTTCATTTTCTTCTTCTTCTTCATCTTTCCTTTCACATTCTTCTTCATCTCCTTCTTCTTCATCTCCTTCTTCTTCTTCTTATTCTTCTTCATCTTTCCTTTCACATTCTTCTTCATCTCCTCCTTCTTCATTTTTCTTCTTCTTCTTCTTCTTATTCTTCTTCATCTTTCCTTTCACATTCTTCTTTCTCTTCTTCACCTTTCCTTTCAAATTCATCTTCTGCTTCTTCGCCTTTCCTTTCACATTCATCTTCTCCTTCTTCTTCTTCTTCACCTTTCCTTTCAAATTCATCTTCTTCCTCTTCCTCTTCACCTTCCCTTTCACATTCTTCTTCTTCCTCTACTTATTTTTCTTTCTCTTCTTCTCTTCTCCTATACCTTTCCTTTCACATCTTCTATGATGGGGTACTTCCTACTGAAAATAGATGTGATAAATCGGTGTGATAAATAGTTGTGATAAGTCAGAGGAATGGCGCTCCATCGTAGCCAACCCTCGATGCGGAAACAGCACTCAATGATGATGAACATTCTGCTTTTTCTTCTACCTTTCAGCTCCCTGTGGAGCAAAGGTCTTCAACGAACACTTTCCAAGTCGTTCTGTTTCTTACCATTCTTTTAAGATCATTCCATGTCTTCCCCATCATCTTCATCTCTGCGTCTATCTGCCTTCTCCAAGAATTCTTTGGTCTTCCTCTTTGTCTTTTCCCTGGGGATTCTATAAAAGGGCCTGTTGTGTAAAACTCTGAGTTGGCTTCCGCAGTGTGTGTCCTATCCTGCGCCATCGTCTTCGCTGTATCTCTTTATCCACTGGTGTTTGACTGGTACATTTCTATAATTCTATGTTAGTGTGAATTATTCCTGCCATTTCCATCCTTTTATTCTGCGTAAGCATCCATTAATGAAAGTCTGTATCTTTATGATTGCCATTTTTGTTGTTCTCCATGTTTCACAGCCATATAATAGGACTGACTTAACATTGGAGTTGAACATTTTTATTCTTGTATTTAACCTAATTTATTTGGACTTCCATATGTTTCCCAGTGCAACAAAAGCTCCTCTTGCTTTTGATATCCTTATTTTGGCATCATTTTCTTTTCCTCCCTCTTTATCTATATTACTACCCAGATATATGTAAGATTGTAATGAATTTTCTACAATGTCCAAATAGACTATTTGATCCAAATGCTACATTACAGAACATCGCTACATTATTTCCAAACCTATTTTCGATTCAATCAAATTCCGAAGTACGACTTGTTTGACAAGATAAGGATTTTAACGTGACAACAACAGTATTACACTCTTAAACCGTATTTTACGATCCCTAGACAAGATCAGAAACATACCCGTGCCCAGGATCTAAGCGGGGTATGCTGGTGGTAACTTTCCCACTCGCGTCTGAGAATATCCGGGCCCTTGTGCTAGCCTCGACACACATTTCGTCCGGCACGTAGAGTATCCGTGCTGACTCGTGAGGAACAGACCACGAGGTGGGTGTCGAGGCAGAAATGAGAGTGATAGAGCAGGGCCCACGTGGAAAATATAAGAACCATATGGAATAATATGATATTTCATAAATATAAAAGACCGGAAATGCACTTTTTGAGAAGTCCGCACCATTTCACGGATGTTTGTTTTAATCTCAAAGTGGAATTTTAGTTCACATTTGGGAAAATGTACAGCATTTATTTTTCTATTTATTTATTTATTTTTGGCGTTCGCCATCTCTCACTTCTGGCGAAGTCCCTGAATTTTGTGAGTTAATCAGTTTTTTTTTTCCCTAGCAGACGTATGCATAGGTGTCCCTATGCGTAGGTGCGTAGGCTGTTGTGTCTTTTAACTTGCCCCAAAAATTTCATTTATCTTGTTCTAATTGTGTTTAGTAGTTCTCTTTTCATTTTTGATGCAGAGATGGCACTCGATGATGATGATGAACCTGGAAGCCTGTCATGGCATGGAAAACGGTCAACAACAGAATTGATACGATGCATTGTAGATTGAAGATTATGGAAGGATATGATCGCCAACCGGTATAGCACATGATGATGATGAACCTGAAAGCGATCGATTAGGATCGAACCTGACTTCTCGTCATTAGTAGCCCAGTTCACTAACCACTGAACTATCGCGGCTACTACTCTACTCATCCTCATCATCGAGTGTCATCTCCGCAACGAAAGTTGGCTACCATGGAGCGCCATTCTGCACTGTCTCTCGCTTTGATGGAGCAGGTTGTCATAGGCTGGTTTGTCCATCTTTTGATACTACTCGTCCATGTTAATCTTAGTCTGCCTCTGTCTCTTTTACCTTGTATTTTCCACTCCAGGGTTACATTAGTAGGCTGTTGTGTCTTTTAACATGGCCCAAAAATCGCAACTACTCTACTAGAGTGTCAATAACGAACAACTGTGATATTTGTGCTAATTTTTTTAAATTAATTTTTTTTTTTTTGCGTTTTCCGACCAAAAATTGTCCATTTTTATTTCCGTTGAGTGAAATCAAAGTCAACAGTGTTTCCTGTGTTAGCACGTTTACCGTCACTTCCCTAACCACGTGACACACGTTTGCACTTCTTCGAGTAAAGTAATGTCACGTGACACAGTCCTACACGTAGATGAGTTTACAAATATTATATATCGTCACGCCAGATGAGAAGGTCACTGTATTCCCTGGCTCTCTTATTTTACTTTTAATCAACTCACTGAGTCAAGCAGAAAACAGCAGCAGATATAGACGCAAGATGCAAACAAAGCTTGTCAAATAATCGGACAACTACTAAAATTATTGCCCAACAAGGAAATATCTCGAGGGACCTCACCCACGCCTGTATACTGAGTGATTTGATGAATATGCTAAAATAAAGTGGAGGCGGGGTCTATACGTATGCAACGGGTAGAGTCATTGTAAAATTAGAAAATATCTAAGGTCACTTTCTCTACGTCCATGAACATGTGGGAGTGCAGAGAAATGAAAGAGCGGACAGGTTGGCTAGCTGTGATGTCATTGAGAACGGTCAACCAATGGATCGGGCGGACGTCATCAATACCCTCCGAGATGTGGGAAGGGGACAGGACTTCGATAACCATGAGTCCACGTCACTCCTTCGGATGAAAGAGATGGGAGTTAAGATGTGCACAGCCAGAAATGAGAAACTTAGTGGGCGTGTAAGAAGATGTATGAGTCTGAGAGGTTGTGGGTTCAAATCCTGGCTGCACCTGTTGTGATTTCTCTCTGCGACAACCACCCTGCTTGGCAGCCAGGTTGTGATTTCTCTCTGCGACAACCACCCTGGTCTCAGCAGCGAGGCCCGGTTTGAAATGTCAATTATCGACACCAAAAAAATATGAGTACCTCCGAAGACGGAGTCATCTGCCTGTACGGCGAGGGACCCATGTGCCTACGACTGCTAAGGAAAAACGGATCAACACGCAAAATCCAATTCCTAGTCTCTAGATACTTCGCCAGAGGTGAAAACTGACGAACAAACACACACAAAAAAACAATATATATATATATACTAAGAAACATAAGTGCAGCAAAATACCCCAAATTGTATTCCCCAGGACGGTGAAAAGGTAACTAAGTAAGGAAAGAAGCAGAAACATAACAACAACATAGGCCAATAAAAGAACAAGTGACCCCAAAGTGTACCCACTCTCTACGATGCAAGGCAAAGGAAGAAGGACAGAAGATGAAACATAACAACAACAGAGGCCAATAAAAGAACAAGTGACCCCAAAGTCTACCCACTCTCTACGATGCAAGGCAAAGGAAGAAGGACAGAAGATGAAACATAACAACAACAGATTTCCAACAAAAGAACAAGTGACCCCAAAGTCTACCCACTCTCTACGATGCAAGGCAAAGGAAGAAGGACAGAAGATGAAACATAACAACAACAGATTTCCAACAAAAGAACAAGTGACCCCAAAGTCTACCCACTCTCTACGATGCAAGGCAAAGGAAGAAGGACAGAAGATGAAACATAACAACAACAGATTTCCAACAAAAGAACAAGTGACCCCAAAGTCTACCCACTCTCTACGATGCAAGGCAAAGGAAGAAGGACAGAAGATGAAACATAACAACAACAGATTTCCAACAAAAGAACAAGTGACCCCAAAGTCTACCCACTCTCTACGATGCAAGGCAAAGGAAGAAGGACAGAAGATGAAACATAACAACAACAGATTTCCAACAAAAGAACAAGTGACCCCAAAGTCTACCCACTCTCTACGATGCAAGGCAAAGGAAGAAGGACAGAAGATGAAACATAACAACAACAGATTTCCAACAAAAGAACAAGTGACCCCAAAGTCTACCCACTCTCTACGATGCAAGGCAAAGGAAGAAGGAAAGAAGACCGAGCCAGGTAACCATTCTTTTATCACCCCGATCGTCTTGGCAGAGTCAAAAAATTCACTAACTCTCGTTCACTTCATCGCTAAGGTGGCGCGTTAGAACTACATCACCAGTTGTACTTACTGGTAATGATATCATTTTATTTCAGGGAGACTGTGTGGTTGTTATAGAATTGAAGTTAAAATGTTCGCCCTTCAATCAAAAGGTATACTGGTTCGAGTCCCATTAAGAGCTTCAATGTTTTTTTTTCTAGTGATCTCTAAGAATTTAATTGAGAATACCCTGAACAGCCAAAAACGACGAACGAGGAAACTCTGAAAGAAGTCAACACAAAGAACGCTCTTAACAAACATCAGAAAGAAACAATCGACTTTTTTAGGGAACATCAAGAGAAGAAGAAAGTTAGAGTACTTGGTTACAACTGGCAAAATAGAGGGAAAGAAATATCTCGGACGACAAAGAGAGAAGAAATAAAAAGACAAAGATACGAGATAATTTTCATGACACGAAAAACAGTCAACACAGAATTGGTACAATGCACTGTTGATAAAGAATCGTGGAAGGACATGATCACCTGCGCTAATCGGTACTGGACATGATTATTACCTCTCATGACACGATGATATCTCAATTTGAGGAAATAGTCCAATCGGAAGCTGACGATAAAAAGGTGGTTTCGGAAATAGTCCAATCGGAAGCTGACGATAAAAAGGTGGTTTCGGAAATAGTCCAATTGGAAGCTGACAATAAAAAGGTGGTTTCGGAAATAGTCCAATCGGAAGCTGACGATAAAAAGGTGGTTTCGGAAATAGTCCAATCGGAAGCTGACGATAAAAAGGTGGTTTCGGAAATAGTCCAATCGGAAGCTGACGATAAAAAGGTGGTTTCGGAAATAGTCCAATCGGAAGCTGACGATAAAAAGGTGGTTTCGGAAATAGTCCAATTTGAAGCTGACGATAAAAAAAGGTGATTTCGTGTTCAAATTGAGCATGTTAAAATACTTTAGGCACGAGTAAGATATACACTGCTTTCCGTGCAAAATTTGACGACAAAGAAAAGCTCAAATTCCAACCATCTTTTCGATAATTTAATCAGTTTTTACAAATTTACACCCTCAGGGTGAGACCCTCGGTTTCACCTCGGAGTCAGATTTCTTCTTGTGCCATCAGGAACGAGACCAGAATGTTAATAGGCGTTGTACAAGCATGATAATGTGTAAAGATAGTCCTATAACATTGAGAAAAGTAATTGTGGGTCTGCCCTCTTGTTCTAACGTTCCGGTCCGTTAAAAGTACTTCTGAACCCCAAGCGGGACAAGATCCTACTTACCTGAGAAGAAGTTGTCTCCTTGGCTGTTTGATGTGTCCATCACGGTGAGTAGTAGCACTAGTCCTGTTAACACCGACGACCAGCAGAGTCGTCGCCGTCGCCTGGGGAATAATAAATAGATGTGATAAATAGATCAGATAAATAGATGTGATAAATAGATGTGACAAATAGGTTTGACAAATATATATGATAAATAGATGTGATACATAGTCTTGACAAATATATGTGATAAATAGATGTGACAAATATATGTGACAAGTAGTTGTGAAAAAATAGATGTGATAAATAGTTGTGATAAATAGTTGTGATAAAATAAAGTGATAAATAGATGAGATAAAAATGTGATAAATAGTTGTGATAAATAGTTGTGATAAGTAGATGTGATAAATAGTTCTGATAAATATATGTGATAAATCGGTGCGATAAATATATGTGATAAATCGGTGTGATAAATATATGTGATAAATAGTTGTGATATTTAGTGCTGATAACATAACTGCGTTAAACTGATATAAAAGAAACGGTCTTCGTTATCATAGTCGTCGTACTCAATCATCACCTTCATTATCACCATCATCATCGCCATTATAATCATCATCACTATTATCGTCATTATAATCATTGTTATTCTCATGATCAACAGATTTTCACTTTTCATCATTCAATAAATCCATCATTTATGTGGTCGGCTCTTGAGTCTAGTGTTCTCGACATGTTTATTAACGGCTCGTTGTTTTGTGTTTTGATTTGTATGTTTTATTATGCGGACAGAACATTATATCTGTTGTTTCTTTATGTATTCATGTGCGGGAATTATTCCTAGCTTTTATCCCTGTTCTTCTTCATTTCTGATCTTATCTGTCAGACTATTTTGAGTCTTGTATTAAACATATTCCCAAACAGTGGTTGATATTTTTCTTATTGTGCTTGGGCCTATAGGCTTGTCTGGCATTACTATCACAACGTTGGGATGTAGATTGTGTTGTCTGATGTCTAGATCTAACATTACTATCACAACGTTGGGATGTAGATTGTGTTGTCTGATGTCTAGGTCTAACGTTACTATCACAACGTTGAGATGTAGATTGTGTTGTCTGATGTCTAGGTCTATCATTACTAGCACAACGTTGGGATGTAGATTGTGTTGTCTGATGTCTAGGTCTAACATTACTAGCACAACGTTGGGATGTAGATTGTGTTGTCTGATGTCTAGGTCTATCATTACTAGCACAACGTTGGGATGTAGATTGTGTTGTCTGATGTCTAGGTCTAACATTACTATCACAACGTTGAGATGTAGATTGTGTTGTCTGATGTCTAGGTCTATCATTACTAGCACAACGTTGGGATGTAGATTGTGTTGTCTGATGTCTAGGTCTAACATTACTAGCACAACGTTGGGATGTAGATTGTGTTGTCTGATGTCTAGGTCTATCATTACTAGCACAACGTTGGGATGTAGATTGTGTTGTCTGATGTCTAGGTCTAACATTACTAGCACAACGTTAGGATGTAGATTGTGCTGTCTGATGTCTAGGTCTAACATTACTAGCACAACGTTGGGATGTAGATTGTGTTGTCTGATGTCTAGGTCTATCATTACCAGCACATCGTGAGGATGTAGACTGTGTTGTCTGATGTCTAGATCTAACATTACCAGCACATCGTGAGGATGTAGACTGTGTTGTCTGATGTCTATGTCTAACATTACCAGCACATCGTGAGGATGTAGATTGCACCTAAATCGGCAGAGCGCAGAAATGGAACAAATATCGCATATATTATATCAAACTGATACACATTAGAATATATAAAACTATATGGGCCACTACAAGAATTACAAAATACATAAAATTTATACAGGAAACGACATTGCAGATATAGACAATCTTTCGGGTGAACGAAAGATAGATAGATCAGAAGATATAATAGGTTAAGATCAAACACAGGAGGTAGAAGAATCAACAGTTGCCCTAACGTAGTTGGTTATCATTACGCTGATCGCGCAGTCTTGGTGACTGAGTGTACTGGAGATAAATAATAATAAATGAATATTAATATACTGGAGATAAATAGTAATAAATTAATATAATTATAGAGGGAAACTGCCGAGGCGATAGATCAGCGAATCATAGGAGGAAGAGGTATGTTTACAGCACTCGGAAAAAAATGACGAATAATCAACAACAGAAAAATAGACAAAGAACAATATATGGCCCAAAGCAGGATCGAACCCGTACTTATTGGCACAGCGCCTTGCCACGAAAAGACAACGCTAGGGAACACTGCCAACTCAGGTAATTAAAAAATTAGCTATCATTGGTGATGTCTTTCACGCAGGTGTTCTCATGAATATAGCATAGGGCTGCGATCACAGCTCGGAAATAAATTGTGTATCTGTATGTTCCTGTTAAGACAAGTATCTCCTGGATAGGGTAGGGCTGAATACTTGCGTTGTAGACAAAACAGTTATAGGACGAAACAGCACGAATAGTAGTTTCCAGTGGTTCATACTGGAGACGAATAATAATAAATGAATATTATTATAGAGGAAAACCTCCGAGGCGATAATTCAGCGAATCATAGTTGGAAGAGATATGTTTACAGCACTCGGAAAAAATGACGAATAATCAACAACAGAAAAAAAGACAAAGAACAATATATAGCCCGAAGCAGGATCGAACCCGTATTCCTTGGCACAGCGCCTTGCCACGAAAAGCCAAACGCTAGGGATCATTACTTGAATGACTGTGTACGCTACAGAAGGATGGCATGTAATCCCTACAGCATGAGTTGATACAGCTTCTGGATAGCTCTAGAGTGAGC
Organism: Megaustenia siamemsis; assembly: GCA_032433765.1. NCBI lineage: Eukaryota > Metazoa > Mollusca > Gastropoda > Stylommatophora > Ariophantidae > Megaustenia > Megaustenia siamemsis. The sequence continues at coordinate 15,350,135 of JAVIAB010000145.1, read as the reverse complement.
GTGTTAGTCTGGGCGTACAGTCCAGTACTGAAGACAGAACAATAATTTATGAATATTTAATTCGACCTAAAGAAACACTTAGAAGAACATTGATCAGAGAGGCAAGAGCAGCAGGAATCGGCTCCCTCAATGAGATAGAGTTGCTTGCACAGAACAGAGACAATGGCGAGATTTGAGAAAATATATTTAGAAGGATTAAAAACTGCTACAAGAAAAATGTAGATAAGAGAAAGCGTATCTGGGTCTATAACTTATGGGCCGGCTACGGACGGACGGACGGACGGACGGACGGACGGACGGACGGACGGACGGACGGACGGACGGACGGACGGACGGACGGACGGACGGACGGACGGACGGACGGACGGACGGACGGACGGACGGACGGACGGACGGACGGACGGACGGACGGACGGACAGACAGACAGACAGACAGACAGACAGACAGACAGACAGACAGACAGACAGACAGACAGACAGACAGACAGACAGACAGATAGATAGATAGATAGATAGATAGATAGATAGATAGATAGATAGATAGATAGATAGATAGATAGATAGATAGATAGATAGATAGATAGATAGATAGATTATTATGAACTGAAACTTTTCGAGGCGACTGTTGAACGAATAATTGCATATTAAGAGGTAAGTGTACAACTGTCGGGAAATAAATAATCAACAACAGGCAGAATTTTAAAAATAAATAATCAACAACAGGCAGAATTTAAAAAATAAATAATCAACTTCTTCTTCTTCTTCTTCTTTTCTCTTTCACTGATACCTAAAAGGTGTCGTGATTTATATCATTTGTCGTTCTTGTGCTGCTCGAATTGTCTGAATTAGTGATTTTCCTTTGTTGTTACATGTCTCTGTCACTGCATCTATCCATCTTCTTCTGGGTCTTCCTCTTGGTCTTTTCCCATGCATTCTCGAGAAGAACGCCCTTGATGGTGATTGGTGAGGATTCATTCTGACCAGGTGGCCGAACCATTTAAGTTGTTGTTGTTCTATATATTCTTGGCAGGGTTTTGTTCCTACCATTTTTCTTATGGTTTCATTTGGCACTCTATCTCTTCTTGTGTTGTTTGTTACTTTTCTCAAGCATCGCATCTCACATGTATTGATCTTTCTTAAATGGGATTTAGATTTAAAATTAAATAATCAACAACAGGCAGAATTTAAAAAAAGGGGAGATGCTTGTCTTAAAGGAAAATACAGGTATACAATTTATTCCCGAGTTGAGTTCGTTTCCCTATGCTAAGTACACATGCGTGAAACACACTCCAAGTAATAGCAACTTTTTTAGCTTGCTTAACTGGCAGTGTGTCTTAATACAAGGTCTCACATATTGTCCTTTGTTTGTTTTATATTTTTAATTTCACATATTGTTCATTGTTTTTTTAAAAATATTTTTAATTTCACATATTGTCCTTTGTTTTTTTTATATTTTTAATTTCACATATTCTCCTTTGTTTTTTTTTTAATATTTAATTTCACATATTGTTCTTTGTTTTGTTTTTTTTTCCTGTTGATTATTTGTAAATTTTGTCCGAACGTTGTAAACACACCTCTTGCTCTGAAATGATTCATTGATAAGTCGCCTCAGAGAGATTCCATTCACAATTTTATTCATGAACTGTCCAGGCAGGACACGCTGGTGTCAACGGTGAATTGAATAACTGATACATTCACTGGCCTCATAGCTTGGAGCCCGGTCAGATCCTGAACAAATTGGACACCGAAACGTTTGTACTTCATTCTTTAAGAGAAGAGTCGTATTGGTGGGACAGTGATGTATACATTGAGAGACTGTGAGTCTAAAGATGAAAAAGGGTCTAGTCGATCCGGAGTGCTTAGTTACAAAGGCAACCCTATACTATTCATTATGAAATTTAAAAGCACTAAAAAAACCAATGAGGATATTCTCATAGAGACCAACAGAAGAAGAGAGCTCCTAAAAAAACATCAGAAAGAAGCAATCAACATTCTTCGGGAACATCATCAGAGGTGGAAAGTTGAAATACTTGGTTACAACTGGTAAAATACAGGGAAAAAAGAGATCGCGGATGACAAAGATAGAAGATACTATAATATTATAGATAGCTTGGTGTCATGGCATGGAAATATTCAACAACAGAATTGATACGATGCACTGTGGAATACGTCTAATCTATTGCCTATTCTACTGTCTTTTCTAGTCTATTGTCTATTCCATTCTATTGTCCTTTCTATTGTCTATTGTATTCTCTTATATAGTCTATTATATTCTATTCTGTGATCAATTCTATTATATTGTCTATTCTATTTTATTCTATTGTCTATTGTATTCTATTTTATTGTCTATTCTATTCTATACTATTCTATTGTCTATTAAAGTATCTATTGTATTATATTGTCTATTCAATTCTATTGTCTATTCAAGTATCTATTGTATTCTATTTTCTATTCTATTCTATACTATTCTATTGTCTAATCTAGTATCTATTGTATTCTACTTTCTATTCTATTCTATACTATTCTATTGTCTAATCTAGTATCTATTGTATTCTATTTATTTTCTATTGTATTCTACTTTCTATTCTATTCTATACTATTCTATTGTCTAATCTAGTATCTATTGTATTCTACTTTCTATTCTATACTATTCTATTGTCTAATCTAGTATCTATTGTATTCTACTTTCTATTCTATTCTATACTATTCTATTGTCTATTCAAGTATCTATTGTATTCTATTTTCTATTCTTTTCTATTTTAATGTCTATTCTATTTTATTGTCTATTCTATTCTATACTATTCTATTTTCTATTCTATTCTATTGTCTATACTAGTATCTATTGTATTCTATTTTCTATTCTATTCTATTAATAGTGTAAGTTTCAATGCAGCCGATCGATTTTATTCCCATAGTATAGAATAGACAGAAACCATGAAATAAAATTTCTCTGCAATTGTTCAGAAGTATTCATCCTGACAAATCAAAGCAAATATTTTTATATTTAAATACTTTACTCGTCCTTATCTTTCTATCTAGGCTATACTTATCCTTGCCGTCATTCTTCTTCTTTGAGAACCATATTAGTATGAGTGCCACTCAACGAAGCTCGTGGAGTGGCAAATTTCAGCCGCTTTTCCACCATTAGAAGCGAGCTCTTGACCTTCCTGTGAACTCAAACATGGGAATTGTAATTACCACCCAACATAGTCCAGGTGGGGGGAAACAGGGATCCGACATTCTACAGACACTGTAAACAAATTTGTTATATTTAAAGTGGGATTTCTAGCTTTATACAAAAAGTGGGATTCCTAGTTTTCTTAAAAAAAGTGGGATTTCTAGCTTTAAACAAAAAGTGGGATTTCTAGCTTTATACAAAAAGTGGGATTTCTAGCTTTAAACAAAAAGTGAGATTTCTAGATTTATACAAAAAGTGGGATTTTTAGCTTTAAACAAAACGTAAGATTTCTAGCTTTATACAAGAAGTGGGATTTCTAGCATTATACGAAAAGTGGGATTTCTAGCTTTATACAAAAAGTGGGATTTCTAGCTTTATACAAAAAGTGTATTTCTAGCATTATACGAAAAGTGGGATTTCTAGCTTTATACAAAAAGTGGGATTTCTAGCTTTATACAAAAAGTGGGATTTCTAGCTTTATACAAAAAGTGGGATTTCTGGCTTATACAAAAATTGGGATTTCTAGCTTTATGCAAAAAGTTGAATTTCTAGCTTTATACAAAAAGTGGGATTTTTAGTTTTATACAAAAAGTGGGATTTCTAGCTTTATACAAAAAGTGGGATTTCTAGCTTATACAAAAGAAACAAGTAGTGGGATGTAACGTCATTCCTACACGATATGGTGACAGCTTTACAGAAAATGAACATAACAAAATACTGACGTTTCGGCCAACATGCGCATTTTTATAAGGAATGCTCCCGAGAGCAACAAAAAAATCGAACAACAAAATAAAGATATAGCTCTACTATATCTAGAATGAGCGGTGCATCAAAGAGAAAAGAAACAACTGATAAAATGATTTGACCACGTGACAAGGCAGGGTGATCACAACACAACGAGCCATCAATAAATGTTGTGAGAACACCAGATCCAAGGGTCAACCACCAAAAATTATGGATTTACGGAATATTAGAAACACTAGGAAAAATAATAGCAGCAGAGACGAATAGAAGAGAGGGTGTCCGGTTAACGCAATCGATAGGCGGTTGGCTTACCACGGCAACAGCCGGGGTTCGTACCCTGGCGAGGACACCTGGGTTTTACTAATTCCCTAAAAATTAGTACCTCTGAAGGCGGAGTAAATCTGCCTGCATGGCGAGGGGCATCCTGTAATGGGATAAAACAGACTTTACACGCAAAATTCAGTCCCACAAAATTGAGTGGGTGGGACTTCTTCAGAGGTCAAAGCTGACGAAAGCGAACGAACGAACTAATAGAAGAGAAAAAGACCGCAAATTATATCTCCCCTCGACGCTGAAAGGCAAATGAGGAAGGAAATAAGAAAAAGAAGAAGATCAAGGAGAAATAGAAAGTGGGATAAGAGATGAGGATAAAACGAAAGAGAGATGTGCTATAATGTAGCAGAGTGGTGTAGAAATAGGCTTCAACATATGTCACCCAGCGACGGATGTTCAAGGACCACACAAAGTGAAGGAACTACAAACCGCCTAAAAAGCATATCAGTCATAAGCTACTTTTATGTCTGTGATAAGAAAAATCTAGTAAAAGACTAAGAAAAATATAAAGAACAAAAAGACGGTCTGCACATGCGGTGTGTATTCTTCGTTCTTCTTCTTTTCTCCCTCACATACCTATCAGTGTCTCAGATGTGCAACCACAAAACGTGTTTACACAATATTATTACTTCTCATAAGATTGCTTTTATATAACACAAGTTACATGCCTAGTTTAAGCCTCGCGCTAGCCTCATCCGGTGTGGGGAAATGGAAACATTTTGTTAAAACACGAGTTTATCTTGACCATACCTGCGGGTTCTTGATAACATCAGCGCTATGTTTGCAAGTTGATATCTAAGTCGTGATATTTATATCTGGATACGGAGTTACGCTTCCTTGTCGATTTAAATAACTGTATACATTTTTAACACGTGTTTATTATGGTTTTTTTGTAATAACGATAAAAATCATTACCATAAAAAGCAGCTTTCCAGAAAATGAGGAAGATACTATGCAATCCACTTTTCACATAGAAACAAGAACAAGAGTTCTTAAATGTTATGTAGAGCCAGTCTTAACATATGGATGTGAATCATGGACAATAGGACAACAAACAAGAAAATCACTGGAGGCTGTAGAAATGTGGTTTTACAGAAGAATGTTAAGAATACCATGGACAGCTACGAAAAGTAATGAAAATGTTCTGAAAGAGGCCAAAGCAAAAAGAGAGTTAATTTCCAATATTAGGAAGAAACAATCATCAGTTTTTGGCCATGTAATGAGAAGAGAACAACTGGAATATATTGTAACAACTGGAATATTGAGGGACGAAAAGATAGAGGGAAACAAAGAGAAAAGATACCAGACAGCTTAAGAGAATGGCTTGGCAGAAGGTCAACAACAGAAATGATAAAGAACTGCCGAGATCGATAGTTGTGGAGAGATATGATCACCTACGCCAGTAGGCCCGGTACTTGATGATGATGATGATGATTGTGTTTTTATGTTATGTTACAGGCCATTGCGTCCTCAGAGAAATTGGTAAAGAAAATAGACAAACAAATAAACAAGCACATATATAAATGACCACACCAATAAGACGACAAGGAAATAACCAAACAAAACAAAGAAAAACTAATATAAAATGCGATAAAAACCGTAGAAGAAAAGAGAAATAAATAGAAAGGCGTACATATAAACTAGAGCCGAGATAACTCAGTGGTTAGTGACCTGGACTACAAAGGACAAGAGATAGGATTCGATCATGATCGACGGTTTCCAGGTTCACCCAGCCTTAATGGGTACCGAAATTTTTTTTCTGGGAAAGTAAAGCGGTACGGGCGTAATACTGACCACATTACCCAAAAAATCATGTGTCGAAGGTCTGTAAAAATTGTGGTCACTAACACCATATCCCCTATACGTCACGTGGCGTGACGGTGGTCTTTACTTCTTTACCTACATTTAAATAAACAGTTAAGTAAACGGCCAAATAAACAGATTTAAAAAAATACATGAAATAAAAATATACATAAGATATAAATATGCAGACAAGAAACAAACTAAAAGTAAACGCAGACAAACACAATCACAGAAAAACGAGTATCTTTAAATTTAAATCGTTAGTCTGGAAAGACTCCATTAAGGAAAGACCACTGACTACAGACAACTGCTACTGTGATGATAAGCCAAGCAACATTAATTGATATGAGTAAGTCCCGCTGATTTTTGCATGTTGAAGTCGGAAACACTGGTCCGAAAGTTCCAACACACAATGCAACGTAAATCGCTAATAAATTTAGTCTAGCTTAGATTAGTTTAGTTTAGCTTAACTTAGCTTCGTTTGGTTTGGTTTGTTTTTGGCATGGCTTGGGTTGGGTTGGCTTGGCTTGGCTTGGCTTGGCTTGGTTTGGTTTGGTTTGGTTTGGTTTGGTTTGGTTTGGTTTGGTTTGGTTTGGTTTGGTTTAGTTTAGTTTAGTTTAGTTTAGTTTAGTTTAGTTTAGTTTAGTTTAGTTTAGTTTAGTTTAGTTTAGTTTAGTTCAGTTCAGTTTAGTTTAGTCGACATGTCAACGTCATTGCATTTTGATCAAGTCATAAGTGTTCACATCGTCTCCAGGTCATACCCCTCAACGTGTAGCACACACGATACCGGTATTCAATCGCCAATAAGCGAACGAAAAGTTACAAAGATTAGCTAAGACTTCCATTAATGTCCACAATTTGGATAAGTAAAAGCCCAGTGCATCCGATTTCAGCATGTTAGTGTCTCGTTGGAATCCAATGAAATTAGGTTAATACAAAAAATAAAAATGTTCAACTCCGATGTTAAGTCAGTTCTGTCAGGGATACGCAAAAATACAAAAAGGACACAGACAACCGTTGAAGCGATAAGCACAAAGAGAAACAACCAGACACGTCTATAGACAACAAAAAAATAATAGAGAAATAAGTAGACAGGAAAATAAAAAACATAGAAAAATAACAAGAAAGCAGTTTTGCAGGAACGAAAACACAGAGAAGTAATAACATAAGCGACACAGGAAAAAATAAAACAAAACAAAAAATACAAACTAGTTGACTCGGAAATGTTGACGTGGAAGCCATTAACGATACAAGGTTTTTTTTTTTATTGAAAGAAAGCAACTATAAGGACATTATGGAAAATAAGGGTGGAGGACAGACAAGGAAAATGGGGTGAAAAGTGGATGGGGGGGGGGAACACATGGAAGAAAGCGGTGAGAAAATAGTCAACGAAATGGGTGGGGCGGGGGTGGTATAAGAGAAAACAAGCAAGGAAGGAAAAAAGTTGAGAAAAGAGTGTCAACTAAATGGGAAAACAAGAGAAAACAAGCAAGGAAGGAAAAAAGTGAGAAAAAAAATAAGTGTCAACTAAATGGGGAAGAAAAGCAAGAAAACAATGAAAGATTTTGAACATAAATGTCTCATTCTAATGCGCCTGCAAGATTAGAGTGTCTTTCTCTATATGTATTTCTACCTTCTACGGCGTGCTGTTTATCTAGCTATCTCGTATTTACCTCTCAATATATATTTACCTGAGAGCCGCGACAGCTCAGTGGTTAGTGAACTGGACTACAAAGGACAAGAGGTAGGGTTCGATCCCAACCGACGGACCGGTTCACCCAGCCTTAAATGGGTACCGGTTTATTTCTGGGAAAGTAAAGCGGCACGGACGTAATACCGACCACATAACCCCCAAAAATCATGTGCTGAAGGTCTGTAAAATTTATGGTCACTAACGCCATATTCCCTATACGCCACTTGGCGTGACGGGGGTACTTTACCTTTCTTATTTTATATTTTATAAAGTCTTCATTTTCTTATCTTATCTCCTATAATTTTATTTATAAGTTTTCTTTATACATTTAATTTCACATGTTGCTACTATTGTTGTTGTTGCTTGTTTCTTTCAATAGAATCAAGAAAACGTCTTGTACGTTACGAAAAAAAGTGTTTAAATAAAAAAGGGAAATAAATAAATACTTTTTTGTATAAAAATTCTGCCCCCCCCCCAAAAAAAAAAATAATAATAATAATAAAATTGTAAAAAATAAAAAAAATTACATTAAATTAATAATTTAAAAAAAATAAAATAAAACAGGTGGCACATTCATGTAAAGCACTGCACTAAAATGACGGGCACAAAGAGAGCTGAAGTGCAGGTACAGGAAAACACCGGGGCCGGTACACTTGACAACCGGCCAGCAACATGGTTATAGTTTATTAAGCAAAAAAAAAAAAAGAGTTTTTTTAAGGTTTTTTTTTTATGTCGATGAAATGTCAAAGGTATGCGTTACGGTAAAGGTATTCACATAGCACGGTATGCAGTAGTGTGGAGATATGGGTTCTCTTGAAATGTGTGGCATTTTTGCAGAGTATGGTAATTTAAACAAAAAAAATATAGATAAATTGTATAAGTGACAAGCTGAATTCTACAGTAATGATTAATAGAAAGAAAGAAAAGACGAAAGAAAGAAAGAAAGAGAGAGAGAAAGAAAGAAAGATGGAGGGGATAAGGAAGGAAGAAAGGAAGGAAGGAGGAAGGAGGGAAGGAAGGAAGAGGGAAGGAAGGAAGGAGGAAGGAAGGAAGGAGGGAGGGAGGGAAGGAAGGAAGGAAGGAAGGAAGGAAGGAAGGAAGGAAGGAAGGAAGGAAGGAAGGAAGGAAGGAAGGAAGGAAGGAAGGAAGGAAGGAAGGATGGAAGGATGGAAGGAAGGAAGGAAGGAAGGAAGGAAGGAAGGAAGGAAGGAAGGAAGGAAGGAAGGAAGGAAGGAAGGAAGGAAGGAAGGAAGGAAGGAAGGAAGGAAGGAAGGAAGGAGTAAGAAAGAAAGAAACAAATAAACTACGAAATGGTAGGTAAACTGGTTGGTTGCCTGTCGGATGATCATTGCTACACGTCAAACAACTGCTCATAAGTTGCCAGATCTCCCCGTCAACAAATCCTGACAGCTCGACACGACAGAGAAACAAAACCATGCACCTGGTTTACAAGTTCTCCTCTATTCTCCCTCATCATCATCAAGTACGGGGCCTACTGGCGTAGGTGATCATGTCTCTCCACAACTTTCGATCTCGGCAGCTATTTATCATTTCTGTTGTTGACCTTCTGCCAAGCCATTCTCTTCAGCTGTCTGTTATCTTTTCTCTTTGCTTCCCTCTATCTCTTCGTCCCTCAATTTTTCCAGTTGTTACAATATATTCCAGTTGTTCTCTTCTCATTCATCATCATCATGTGCCATACCGGTTGGCGTAGGTGATCATGTCCCTCCACAATCTTCTATCCACAGAGCATGGTATCAGTTCTGTTGTTGACTGTTTTCCATGCCATGACACCAAGATATACAGTATTTTCTCTCTTTGTCGTCCGCGATCTCTCTTTCCTTTTATTTTGCCAGTTGTAACCAAGTATTCCAACTTTCCTCTTCTCATGATGTGCCCGAAAAATGTTGATTGCTTCTTTCTGATGTATTTTAAGAGCTCCCTTTTTGTGTTGGCCTCTTTGAGAACTTCTTCATTAGTCTTCTTAGCTGTCCAGGGAACTTTCAACATTCTTCTGAGAAATCCCATATATGTGGCCTCTAATTGTCTTTTCATTTGTTTGTCTACTGTCCATGATTCGCTTCCATAGGTCAGAATTGGTTCTATATAGCACCGATGAACTCTCTTTCTCTTCTCATTATATAACCAAAAAATGATGATTGTTTCTTCCTAATATTGGAAATTAGCCCTCTTTTTGCTTTGTTCTCTCTCAGAGCATTCTCCCTACAGCTCTCGTAAATGAAGACATCATATTTTTTTTTACCAGGATCTGGAAGTCACATCAGGGCTTATATATTCATTCATGGCCCGAGCCAAGAGGCCTCGGGGATCATGTTTCTCCATAACTTTCGGGCTTCTACGCTCTGTACCATTTCCACCGTTGATCTCTTCCCGTGCCACTCTGTGAAACAAACCATTATTTTTTCCCCTTTGTTTTCTCTACCGTTTCCTTCATTAGAAACTAAGAACAGCAAATTGTTATATCTTCTCAACATTTTTCTATAGTAGAGAAACATGGACATTAGACACGAAAACAGAACAGAAATTGAAGCCCTTGAAATGTGGATATATAGAAGAATAGGAGAATTGGGTAGAAAGAAAAGAAAACAAATTATGTAGTCTTAAAACAACTAAAAATGAAAAGAGAACTAATAAACACAATTTAAAAAAGCAATTAAGATTTTTGGGGCATGTTAAAAGACAAAACAGCCAACTAAAAGATGCAGACCAAGACTAAACATGCACGAGTGAAATCAAAAGATGGGAAATTCACCCTATGACAATCTGCACCGTCAAAGCAAGGGACGGAGGCAGACCAAGATTAACATGGACGTGTAATATCAAAAGATGAACAAGTCAGTCTATGACAACCTGCCCTTTCATAGCAATAGCCAGAACGGTGTTTCGTTACATGGTTGTATCATCAATGCCCTCCGAGATGTGGAAGAGCTTATGACTTCGACAAACACAGATCCACGTCACTTCTTCGGATGAAAGAGATGGAGTTAAGATGGGCACAGCCAGAAATGAGAAACTTAGTGGGCGTGTAAGAAGACTTATCAACCAACATAGAACTGGAGTCGTCAGTCGCTGGACATTGAGGGAATAGCTGAGAGGGGATCTGAGCACCTATGGACATGTTCGGAGTGCAATGATGATGACTCGCTTATAACTTAATAATATAATAATAATAATAATAATAATAATGGTAGTAAAAAGTAAAGTAACCCCGTCCCGCCATGTAGCGTATAGGGAATATGGTGTTAGTGACCATAATTTGTACAGACCTTCAGCACATGATAACCAATGAGTTATCGCAGCTCCCTAATGAATGAATATCCTTCTATTTCCCCTGTTATCACTAAGCATCCCACCCGCCCCTTCTCAGCCTCTACCTGACAATCTGAACTGTCTAATCCTAATTTGTTTCTTGAAATCTGTCTTTACACACCGGACTCTTTTAAGTTCAGCCTCGTTTGACTTGTTGACTCCTGCTATACTTTTAGCAGGGAGCCGCGATAGCTCAGTGGTTAGTGAACTGGACTATAAAGGACAAAGAGGTAGGGTTCGATCCCAACCGACTGCTTCCGGTTCACCCAGCCTATATTGGGTACCGGCATTTTTTTTTCTGGAAAAGTAAAGCGGCACGAGCGTAATACCGACCATATTACCCCATAAATCACGTGCTGAAGGTCTGTAAAATTTATGGTCACTAACACCATATTTCCCTATACGCCACTTGGCGTGACGGGGGCTCTTTACTTTACTATACTTTAGCATCCTCTTAAAAAAACATATCTCAGTTGATTCTATTCGACGTTATATCTCTGCTTTTAATGTCCATTATTCGCAAACATAAAAAAACATTGGTTAAAAAGTATATATATATATATATATGGCCTTTGACGTCTTGGCAGACGGTTGGTAGCAAGCAATCATGATAAATCAGTAGTTTGGTAAAGTATTAGTGTCTTATGCTGGATGCAGCTTTACTGAACAGCTTCTCTCGTAGCTGAATCAGTCAATATTGGACAGACAGATCCATCCGCCGAACGAACTTTGATGTACTCGTAGTGCCTGGCCGCATTTCCTTTTTCCTGCGCCATCTGTCTTCTGATTTTGATGTTAACGCTGTCTGGAAGGTTACTGTGCCAATTTTTTTTTATTTTTGTCCTCCATGTGCTACGATCTGTAACCATATTTTACCTGTTTCTTTCACTGATAGAGAATTTCCTCAAAGGAAGTCCTGCAAACATCCTTATATCTCAGCACTGGTCTGCCCTTTAATTTATTTCCCCCCCCCCCCCCCCAGTCTCTGGTTAACTCTTTCCGCACGGAAGCTTTTTATCGACGCAACGAAAGTGATTTCAGAGACAAAATTGTTCATGGTTTTAAGAATCAATCTACATATTTATATTTATCTAACATGTAACATATTATATATGAATTTTTAGATAATTGAACAAGGTATTAGATTTCACCAATATCAAGATGATACAAGATGTGTAAAAAAGAATATGATTTGATGGCGTTCACACTAATCAAATTGAGCGTGACGCACTATGCGGCTCAACGTACCTTGCCGAAATTGCATTGGCGCACAGAGCGGCGAAACGTACGGTAAGAGTTAAAAGTAACGCTTTTAAATTCTCTTTCTAACTCTCATTTACTTGTTGTTTAGCATATTTCTAAATTTGATTTTTAAAACGTCTCAGTCTGTTCAGTTCTACATTTAACCTTCATAAGACATCCCCCTACTGATAGAACATTCTATTCACTAAACAAATTCACTGAACAATTCATCTAAACAATGTTCTAGCCATTATTTCTTGGCCGCACATTTTATCCAGTTCTTTGTTGTTAATTTTTTGGAGGAAAATATTCTGAGAATTTCTCCTCAGGGAGATTGAAATAAATCGTGATCTTGTATTTTCCAACATTTTCGTGTAGCAGCCGTTTAGCAACCGTGTAGGAGCAGTGTAGCAGCCGTTTAGCAGCCACTAAATATATAGGGAACGTCACTCGCTACAGAACACGTTTCTTAAATAGTTTTTTTTTTTCCGGGCTGGTTAGTCTCGAGGCAAGACACCGGTCTCGAGACAGAGATGTTGTGGGTTCAAATCCTGGCTACACTGGTTGGCATATTTATGATTTTTCTCTGCGGTAACCACCCCTGGCCTCAGCAGTGGGGCCCGGCTTGAGCCGTCAATTACTCATGGACGGAAACAATATGAGTACCTCCGAAGTCGGAGTTATCTGCCTGTTCGGCGAGGGACACCCTGTGCACACGGCTGACAGGGAAAAATGGATTTGGCCAAATTCAGTTTCTAGTCTCTAGGGACTTCGTCAGAGGTAAAAGCTGGCGAACGAAAAAAAAAATGGGTTTTTTAAAAAACTAAGCATTCTCTATGTCAGAGTCATCAGCAAGTATCATGCCCGCTGGCGCAGTGTGATCATGTCTCTTTACAATTCTCGATAAAGGTAAAGGTAAGGTATACAAGTAAAAGTAAAGAGCCCCCGTCACGCCAAGTGACGTATAGGGAATATGATGTTAGTGACCATAAATTTTACAGACCTTCAGCGCATGATTTTTGGGGTAATGTGGTCAGTATTACGCCTGTGCCGCTTTACTTTCCCAGAAAAAAATCCGGTACCCATTAAAGGTTGGGTGAATCCGGAAGTCGTCGGTTGGGATCGAACCCTACCTCTTGTCCTTTGTAGTCCAGTTCACTAACCACTGAGCTATCGCGGCTCCCGTAAAGGTAAAGTACGAGGTTTGAATCCCTGTCTTAGCGTACGAGTTTTCACCCATATGAGCTCGGCCGCCTATCCAGAAGTTTTCGGAGACTTCTGGACAGTGTCGCTTCAAGCATCGAAACTCACAATAAGAGACAGCATTCCTTCCCAGAGTGCTACCCTGGTACCAATTTCTTCCAGCGGCTGGGTCGACCGCCGGGGTATTTATATATCCAACCACGAGTACAACCCACACTGCTTTCAACGGGAATCAAACACGGGTTGTCCGAACGTCGGTAGTCCAGTCGGGTTGTCCGAACGTCGGTAGTCCAGTCGGGTTGTCCGAACGTCGGTAGTCCAGCCGGGTTGTCCGAACGTCGGTAGTCCAGTCGGGTTGTCCGAACGTCGGTAGTCCAGCCGGGTTGTCCGAACGTCGGTAGTCCAGTCGGGTTGTCCGAACGTCGGTAGTCCAGCCGGGTTGTCCGAACGTCGGTAGTCCAGCCGGGTTGTCCGAACGTCGGTAGTCCAGTCGGGTGGTTTTCCCAAGTAGGCTACCGAGGTCCCTACAACTCAATTTCGAGAGCTATTTATCATTTCTGTCGTCCTTAGGTCAAGCCTTAAGTAAAGTAAAAGTTCCATGCTCTATGTCTTTCTAGGCGTACGGAGAATATGATGTTGATGACCTTATTTTTCTATGACCACGGCAAATTTTTAGGTGATGTGAAAAGATGGTTAGAAGCCACATATGGGATTTCTCAGAAAAATGTTGAAAGTTCTCTGAAAAGCTATACAGACCAACTAGGTCAGCACAAAAAGATAGCTCAGAAGAAACACCAGAACGAATTAATTAACATTTTTTCGGGTACATCATGAGAAGAGGAAAGTTGGAATACTTAGTTAGAACTGGCAGAATAGAGGGAAAGAGAGAACGGGGACAAGAAAGGGAGAAAATACTGGATAACTTGGTGTCATGGCATCGAAAACAGTCAACAACAGAAGTATTACGATGTACGGTGGACAGAAGATTGTGGAAGGACATGATCGTCTACTCCAACCGGTATGGCACATGGTGATTATAATGATGATCAGTATCACGCCTGGCCGCCTTCACTTCCCATAAAACAATACTGCTATCCATTTTTAGAGGCCAGGTGAACCCCGCAGCCTTGTCGGCCTCTCTTCGTCATTCTCGTAATCTGTCTGATATCTTTTCACTTTGCTTCCCTCTATCACTTCGTCCCTGAATTTCCCCAGATGTCACAATCTATTCCAGCTGTTCCCTTCTCATCACATGGCCACAAAGAAACCATCATCGATATTACAAAGCATATAAACATATTTATCCAGCTATCCTGTGTGAACTCACAGGTACTGTATGCTAACATTCACGAACAACAACCGTACTGTGTAGTTATCTTCAGCATCACAGAGATCAGAGAGAGAAACGAGTCAGGTACACAAAGTCAAACAATTGAATCTCACACACACACATATATATATATTCACACACATTCACACAGACATATATTCACACACATTCACATCCACATACATTTACACATTCACACACACAAACACATTCACACACACATATATAATCACACACATTCAATATATATATATATATATATATATATATATATATATATATATATATATATTCACACACATTCACACAGACATATATTCACACACATTCACATCCACATACATTTACACATTCACACACACATACACATTCACACACACATATATATATAATCACACACATTCACACAGACGTACATTCACACACACCCATATTCACACACACTCACACACATATATATTCACACACACATATATTCACACACACACATATTCATACACATTCACACAGACGTACATTCACACAAATATACATTCACACACACTACACAGACCAACTGGTAAACAATCTCCCACGCAATGAACTCACTCCTGCTCACATGTCGCTGCAATATCTTCACTGGTGTTCGAATTATTCAGGAACTTCCGGTCAATATGACGGATAGGCGACAGGAACCGTTGAGGCACTTTCTGAAAAGTGTTCCTGTTGCAATTTCCTCATATTCCAAGTCTGGTTAGCCGCCGGAGCTACTGAGTTTAGTGCTCAGTGCACACCGTGAGCTGTGTTTTTCATCCGGATGGTGTTTTTCTATATTCCGATTGTGTACGATAAACGATGATATCGTATGGTAAAGGAAAGTTCAGATGCGTTCACTTTCTGTGTCGATACGCCTTATGTCTTTTGCAGTGTGCTGTGTTTACTATGATAGGGACTGCAGCTGCCATTCTTTGTTTGGATATTCGACGAGATGTTAATTTGGATGATTCCACTGGCACGGGCGGTTGAGTAATTATAGATTTCCATTCGTTTGCAGTGATGCCATGGCCTTCGACTAACTACAACTATAACTATAACTATTAATATAACTATTGCTATAATTATAACTACAACTATAACTATAACTACAACTATTTCTTTAACTATTACTATTACTATAACTCTGTAAATAAACAAAAGAATAGGTATGGCAAAAAGTTATTTTAATGCCATGAAAAATATACTAACATCAAAACAAATAACACCAGGACTAAAACTAAGAATAGAAAATGTTACATCTTCTCAATATTCCTGTATGGTGCAGAAGCATGGACATTAGAGCAGAAAATTGAAGCCATTGATTGTGGGTTTATAGAAGAATATGTAGAATTGGATGGAAAGAAAAGAAAACAAACGATGAAGTTTTAAAAGAACTGAAAATTAAAAATCGAAATACTAAACACAATTTCAAACAGGACAAATGAAATTGCATGTTAAAAGACACAACAGCCTAATAAAAGTAATATTGCAAGGGATAATACAAGGTAAAAGATGCCGAGGCAGACCAAGACTAACATGGACGAGTAACATCAAAAGATGGACAAGTCAACCTAAAACAATCTGCACCATCAAAGCAAGAGACAGAGTGGAATGGTGCACCAAGGTAGCTAACCTAATGTGCGGAGACGACACTCAATGATGATGATGATGATTACTATAACTATTACTATATCTATTACTATAACTATGACTATGACTATGACTATAACTATTATTCAGGAAACAATAGGTTTTGCAGCGAGTGAAACACTCTCCGTAATTATTTCACTGTGACCCTGTTGCCTGCAACGAGAACCCCTCAGTCAGTTCTAAATATTTAACGCCAATGTGGCCTTCCTTTTGTTTTCTTAGACAAATTAATTTAGGAATTTTTCGCTTTCTGGGGAAGCTTGACAAACTAGGCTAAGTTTATTTAGTAAGTGACCTCCAAATCAGTGATTCTCAACCGTTTTGTAGCCATTACTCCGAAACGTGTTTCATTCCGATGTGTGTGGCGTGTAGTGTCATAGGGTTAGCGGGGTAGAGTTCTATCCTACCTAAGGAGGAGTAAGACGTCTCCTTTCCTCTGCTAGTCTTCGGGACAACCTTGAGCAAGGTGGAGCTCCCGTTTAGCCGCCCCCCTCCCCCAATCAGGGTTATGTGAAACCATTGGAGCAGGTGGTGACGGTGTTATGGGAGCAACCGACAAGTAGTGCCGGTTATGGTTCCCACACCGCGATGGCAGACACAGGATCTCATGTACAGAGATAATGGCTGCGATCTCCGACTAGTACAGTCACTGCCAAGAAGGAAAGGAATGGCAAACTACCTTCTTATATTGCCTGGAATAATTATGTCTAAACACAACTTAATATATACAACAATTAACATTTTTCGGGTATATTATGAGAAGAGGAAAGTTCGGAATACTTCTGGCAGTTACAACTGGCAAAATAGAAAGTAACAGAGATCGCGGAGAGAAAATACTACATAGCGTGGAGCCATGGCATGGAAAACAGTCAACAACAGGACTGATACGATGCACTGTAGATAGAAGATTGTGGAAGGTCATGATCGCCTACGCCAACCGGTATGGCACATGATGATGATGATGAGTGTAGTATAGAGGAAGATGTGGATTTCTGACCTTCGTTATTTGCGTAGCTTGAGTTGTTGACATATCGAATATACTTAACGTCTCTTTCATTATGAGAGCCGCAAGAGCTCAGTGGTTAGTGAACTGGACTACAAAGGACAAGAGGTAGGGTTCGATCCTGACTGACGGCCCCCACGTTCACTCAGCTCTTAAATGGGTACCGGATTCGTTCTGAGACAGTAAAGCGGCACGGGCGTAATACCGATCACATTATCCCAAAAATCATTTGCCGAAGGTCTGTAAAAATTATGGTCACTAACACTATATTCCAATGGCCAATCGAAAGATACGAAAATAAGGATATCAAAAGCAAGAATAGCATCTGTTGCACTGGGAAACATATGGAAATCCAAAGAAATTAGGTTAATAACTCTAATGTTAAGTCAGACCTATTATATTGCTGTGAAACATGGAGAACAACAAAATTGACAATCATGAAGATACATACTTTCATTAATGGATGCTTACGCTGAATAAAAGAATGGAAATGGCAGGACAAAATCACTAACATAGAATTATGGAAATGTACCAGTCAAATACCAGTGGATAAAGAGATACAGCGAAGACGATGGCGCTGGATAGGACACATACTACGGAAGCCAACTGAGAGTATTACACAACAGGCCCTTTTTTGGTATCCCCAGGGGAAAGACAAAGAGGAAGACCAATGAATTCTTGGAGAAGACAGACAGAAGCAGAGATGAAGATGATGGGGAAGACATGGAATGATCTTAAAAGAATTGCAAGAAACAGAACGACTAGGAAAGTGTTTGTTGAAGACCTATGCTCCACAGGTAGCTGAAAAGCAGAGATGGAACACCTTATTCCCTATACGCCACTTGGCGTGACGGGACTCTTTACTTTCTTTCATTATATCTGCCCATCTCTTTCTTTTGCGTACCTTGATTTCTTATGATGTCGAATTTACTTAATGTTATAGTTGTAGTTATAATTATAGTTATAGTTAGTCCAAGGCCCAGGTTTCACTACAAACGAATTAAAATCCATAATTGCTCAACCGCCTGTGCCAGTTGCATCACCCGAATTAAAACTCATTTCATTGCAGGATCCAAACAAAGAAAGGCAGCTGCAGTCCGCATCCATATATATTCTAAGGTGGGGGTTATTCCTAGCTTTTGTCTACCTTGAGTTGTTGTCATGTCGAATTTACGTAATGTCTCTCTAATAAATATATCCACATCTTCTGATAACAAAAAAAGTAAAGTACCCCGTCACGCCAAGTGGCGTATAGAGAATATGGTGTTAGTGACCATAAATTTTACAGACCTTCGGCACATGATTTTTGGTGTAATGTGGTCGGTATTACGCCCGTGCTGCTTTACTTTCCCAGAAAAATCCGGTACCCATTTAAGGCTGGATGAACCGGAGCCGTGGGTTGTGATCGAACCCTACCTCTTGTCCTTTGTGGTCCAGTTCACTAACCACTGAGCTATCGCGGCTCCCATATCTTCTGATATTTCCCTCTTATTCTGTAGCCGGATAATTTCATGTTTGTGAGTCCCAAAATGATTAAGATTCTATTCTGATCAAAAGCCTGAACTCCCATTTTATGGTTTCTTTTTAGTATAGTCAATAGTTGATTTTATCATCATCATCATCATAATCATCATTATCATCACTTGCCATATCGGCTGGCGTAGGCGATCATATACTTTCTTTCTCTCTCTCTCTCTCTCTCTCTCTCTGCGATCAGGACTCAATCAGAGTAGGATTCCAGACTCTCACATGAGGTCAGCTGTCAGGTTAAGTGTGTTGATCACCCCCCACAGACAGAACATCACAATTAAGAGTCTGCCAGATATCCTTTTAAAAGTATCGTTTCGCATTGCTACTTAATTCCGTTGTTGATTGATTACCGTGACACGACACTAATCTATTTAATATCATCTCTCTTTGTCGTCCGAGACCTCTATTTCCTTTCAATTTGTCAGTTGTAAACAAGTACCCCGACTCTACTCTTCTCATGATGTGCCCAACAATTTCTTTCTCATGTGTTTTAAGAATTCTCTTTGAGAGATGACCTTGTTCAAAATGTCCTTAGTTATTTATAGATGTCATGAGAACTCTCAAAATATCTTCTGAGAAATCCCAACTCTGTGGGATCTAATGTTTGTTGATTTTATACGCATCATTTTTATCACTGTTTCTTTTCTAATTTCATCACTGCGAGTTCTGTTCAAATTTTTTCTTTCACATTTCAATTCGCACGCTGTTATCTTACATTGCAAACCAAATATTGGGATAGCTAGTCTCTGTACGTCAACATACAGCAATACCTGACGCAACAAAGAAACATGTGCATGTTATATTTATTCCCAAATTGTCCTATCAATGTCAAACATGGTCACCATGACAAAACATTACAGGAAGCTTTTCACAGCAGAGATTAGATGTATGAGAAAGGCGTGGAGTGACCAGAAATGACAAAATCAGCCAACCCATCAGAGACAGGGGAGATCAACGAGCTTTTATTTGCAGACGATCAGGCACTAATACATGAAACAATAGAAGACCTACAAGAACACTTAAACAAACTCAACATCTCAGGTACAAAATACAACATGAAAATCAACATCAACAAAACAGAAGTCATGAATGTCGCCAAAAATAAACAGAATATCAACATAACTATAGAAGGCAGACAACTAAAACAAGTAGAGGAATTCAAATACATAGGAAGTCTAATGACAAACGATAATTCTGAAACAGCAGAAATATAATCAAGATGCAACAAAGCTTGCCAAATCATTGGACAGTTATCACCACTATTGTCCAACAAGGAAATAACTCTGCAGGCAAAACGAGCACTATACAATACAATCTTCATGCCAACGTTGTGCTACCAATGCCAGACCTGGACCCTAGATGCAAGAACAATAAGAAAATAATCTCTACTGAGATGAAATGTGTTAGACGAATGACAGGAAACAGTCTGAGAGATAAGATCAGAAATGAAGAACTGAGAAAAAAGTCAATTGGTTGCCCGTCCTGAACGACAGCGCAGCTAGCCAACCTGTCCGCTCTTTCATTTCCCCGTACTCCCGCATGTCCAGGGATAAAGACAAAGGTGACCTTCCGTATTTTGGATTTCTGCAACGACTCTACCCATTGCATGCGTACAGAGCCCGCCTCCACTTTTTTTTGTCATGCTCATCGAATCACTCAGTATACATGCATGGGTGTAGTCTTGTGACTCTAACCATTTGAATGCCTTGGTCGCTACCGTCGCCTTCATTGTCATGCTACTCGTGGTCATGACGTATGCACCACTGTCTTCCTTGGCTATTCTGCCTGCCGAACGTGCTGTAAATGCCCATGCACTTCTTTGGTGTCGTCTTACAGATCCGTCTGTATAGATGACTGCATCTTTCTCATCGGTGTTATCGCAGATGAGACCGTTGACCTCAGCATTAACCACGACCAGGTTCTGTTCCCTACTTTTCCTGTCGAGTGTGACAATACATGAGAAAGTTCACTTGAATGACGTAGGCACCGGTATCCACTCCTCACCAACGCTGAGATTGGTAAGCCCACAGACCTGTTTGATGACATCTTCTGCTCGGCCCACCCATAATTTGCCTCTTTTTAGCCTGGCACCTTTCCCTGTGTTGAGCACGTGGTGCAATGGATGCTCTGTATCTGTACCAATCTTCAGGTATGCTCGTGCTCTCCAGATCTTGATTCTGTCATCCATGGTTGGAAAGTCAAGAAGATACCTCATTGCTACACAGGGAGTGTCCCTTGTACATCCCAAGATAATGCGCATGGCTTCATTTTGTATTTTCTCCAGCCAATCAATTTGAGTCGTACTGACAGTCCTTCAACAAACGTTGTGAGAACACCAGACCCAAGGGTCGACCAAGAGTCGTACTGACAGTCCTTCAACAAACGTTGTGAGAAAACCAGACCCAAGGGTCGACGACGAAAAAGATGGATCGTTGAAATATTAGAAGCACTAGGAAACATAACAGCAGCAGAGGCGAACAGAAGAGCAAAAGACCGCAAATTATATCTCCCCTCGACGCTGAAATGCAGATGAGGAAGGAAAGAAGTAGAAGAAATGACATCATAGGAGAACGAGTAGACATTGATCCAATTGTGAGCTACATACACAAATAACAAATAAATAGTTTTCATAATCTAGAAAGACAATCATGCGGTTCCTTATCGTAAAAAGCAAATATTAAAAGAGGAGAAAGGAGAAACGCGAGATGAAAGGCCCAGAGCAAGATGGATAGACACAATTAAGAAACGCTGCGACAACTATTGGCAATGACTGATGCTGTCAGATGGGCGAAAACCGGAACTTTGTATCTCTCTCATTAACCAAAGGATAGAAAAGAAGAGGAAGAAGAACAAGAAAAGAAAAAAACAAAAGCAAAAATAAGAAGAAAAGGAACATGAACAAGAAAAAGAAGACGAAGAAGAGGAGGACGAAGAAGAAGAAGGAGGAAGAAGAGGAAAACAAATAACAACAAGAACAAAAAGACACAGAAGAAGAAGAAGAAAAGAAAGAGGAAGAAGAGGAATAAGATGAAGAAGAAGGAAGAAGTAGAAGATGAACAAGAAGAAGGAAGAAGAGGAAGAAGAAGAAGGAAGAAGAGGAAGAAAAAGAAGCAGCAGAGGAATAAGAAGGAGAAGAAGAAAAGGAAAGTAATGAAGAAGGTGAAGAGGAAGAAGAAGAAGGAAGAAGAAGATGAGGAAGAAGAGGAGGAAGAAGAGGAAGAAGAAGGAGGAGGAGGGGAAGAAGAAGAAGAAGAAGAAGATGAAGAATAAGAAGAAGCAGAAGGAGGAGGAGGGGAAGAAGAAGAAGGAGGAGGAGGAGGAGGAGGAGAAGAAGAAAAGGAAGAAAAGAAGAGGGAGAAGAAGAAGAAGAAGGCGCAAGAGGAAGAAGAAGAAGAAGGAAGAAAAAGAAAAAAGAGGAAGAAGGAAGAAAAAAGAAAAGAAGAAGAAGGAAGAAGAAGAGGGAGAAGAGGAGAAGAAGAAAGAGTAAGAAGAACAAGAAGAAGAAGAAGAAGAAGAAGAAGAGGAGGAAGAACAGAAGAAGAAGAAGAAGAAGAACAAGAGGAAGAAGGAGAAGAACAAGAGGAAGAAGAACAAGAAGAAGAAGAAGAGGAGGAGGAAGAAGAAGAATATATTGCCTCATATTGCGAGTTTCGATGCTTGAAGCGACACTATTCAGAAGTCTCCGAACACTTCTGGATAGGCGATCGAGCACATATGGGTGGAAACTCGCTTGTTAAGACGCCGGTTCAAGTCTCGTACTTTACCTTTACATCGTGATTGGACAATCATGTACCACGCACCACAATCATGTATCACACACCACAATCATGTACCACACACCACAATCATGTACCACGCACCACAATCATGTATCACACACCACAATCATGTACCACGCACCACAATCATGTATCACACCACCACAATCATGTACCACACACCACAATCATGTACCACGCACCACAATCATGTATCACACACCACAATCATGCACCACGCACCACAATCATGTACCACACACCACAATCATGTACCACACACCACAATCATGTACCACACACCACAATCATGTACCACACACCACAATCATGTACCAGGCACCACAATCATGTACCAGGCACCACAATCATGTACCAGGCACCACAATCATGTACCAGGCACCACAATCATGTACCAGGCACCACAATCATGTACCAGGCACCACAATCATGTACCACGCACCACAATCATGTACCAGCACCACAATCATGTACCACACACCACAATCATGTACCAGGCACCACAATCATGTACCACGCACCACAATCATGTACCAGGCACCACAATCATGTACCACGCACCACAATCATGTACCACACACCACAATCATGTACCAGGCACCACAATCATGTACCAGGCACCACAATCATGTACCAGGCACCACAATCATGTACCAGGCACCACAATCATGTACCAGGCACCACAATCATGTACCAGGCACCACAATCATGTACCACGCACCACAATCATGTACCACACACCACAATCATGTACCACACACCACAATCATGTACCACACACCACAATCATGTACCAGGCACCACAATCATGTACCAGGCACCACAATCATGTACCAGGCACCACAATCATGTACCAGGCACCACAATCATGTACCACACACCACAATCATGTACCACGCACCACAATCATGTACCACGCACCACAATCATGTACCACACACCACAATCATATACCACGCACCACAAGTTCTTTCTCCCTCTGTCCTTGAGACTGGGAGGTCATTGTTATTGTTGTTCCTCGCACTGGTTTTAAATTATTTTGTTTTGGATGCTTCCTTATTAGTTAGCCATGTAAGATTTATTTTTGTTATTTACATATTTGTGTGTGTGTGTGTGTTATTTGTTTGTTTCTGTTGAAGGCCTATTGCGCCGAAACGTCGTTCAAATTTGTGTCGTGTACCAATTACGTAAAGCTTCAACCATTACCCTTTTTGCTTTTTTTTTTTCACTTCTCCTTCACACTTAGCTTTACTGCAGTTTCGAAATTTTATACATGCCCGCCCGCCCGCCCGCAGAACCACAATCTCTGAAACAGAAAACTAGCATGACAAAGTGGCACATATTGCAGAGATCGCTGCTTCTAAAATCGATGGATCTGTTTCCATAACAATACTTTTTACAATGACAGCTTGTCAAGCCATCGATCAACCTCTTTAGTCGCCTCTTACGATATGCCTGGAAGATCACAGAGTTACTATTCTTTACTTCCCTCATAATAAGGCTCCGGTAACATGGGAACAGCGTTACCTCTGCATCAAAACAAATCATGA
Source organism: Megaustenia siamemsis (assembly GCA_032433765.1). NCBI lineage: Eukaryota > Metazoa > Mollusca > Gastropoda > Stylommatophora > Ariophantidae > Megaustenia > Megaustenia siamemsis. The sequence continues at coordinate 15,325,752 of JAVIAB010000145.1, read as the reverse complement.
ACCCCAAAAGTAAAGAAGATTGTCTGAATGGATGGCTCTTTGGAAATCAGGGAGAGATCTTTTTAAATATATGACAAGGCCCAACCCTCACGATATAAATGGACAACTTGAATAGAAGAGACCAAACCATCATTTTCAGATTATGAACCAGTGTATCAACACTATTGAAAAACAAAGCAATAACTACGGAAGCAAAAAAGGCAATATACAAATCAATGTTTCTACCAACTCTGTGCTATCAGTGCCAGAATTGGACGCTGGACTCTAGAACAATAAGAAAGATAACGACCACCGAAATGAAATGTGTCAGAAGAATGACAGGAAACAGCTTAAGGGACGGAGTAAGAAACACCGACATGAGGAAGAAACTCGAAATTGAACCAGCAATCGAATACATAAAGAAACAACAGATAAATTGGTTCGGCCACATAACAAGACAAAAAGAACTAACAATGACTCAAAGAGCCATAAACAAACGCTACGAAAATGCCAGATTAAGAGGAAGACAGAGAAAGAAATGGATAAAGGGAATACTAGAGTCACTAGGAGGGATAACACCAGAAGAGGCCAACAGAAGAGCAAAAAATCGCAGATTGTATCTCCCCTCGACGCCAACTACAATGGAGGAAGGATAGAAGAAGAAGAAGAAGCACCAGTCATGTAGCACTGAATAACCACATGAATAGAATACAAAGAAACCAAACTCCAACATGTCCGTTCTGTGAACACCCACACGAAACAGTAGAACATCACGTTTGACTTTTCAAAGCTCATAGACGTCAGAGCAACTCTACTTTCTCAAAGACCTGATAGATGAAACACCTTGTATGGAACTACAAGGGAACACAGAAATACATGCAGATATCATTACACGGCATTGGGGCAAAGAGCGTCAGCTCACATGCCGCTGAATCAACAACAGCAGCAACTCTAAATCTTTGCTTCATACATAAAGCTTCCATAAAGTCACTCATACATCTATAAAGTCACCCTTATTTCCATAAAGTCACTCATACATCTATAAAGTGACCTTACTTCTATAAAGTCACCTTACTTTCATAAAGTAACCTTATTTCTATAAAATCACTCTTACATCTAAATATTCACCTTACTCCCATAAAGTCACCCTTACTTCTATCAAATCACCCTTACCTCTATAAAATCACTCTTACTTCTACAGTCACCTTACTTCTATAAAGCCACCTTACTTCTATAAAATCGCTCTTACTTCTATAGTCACCTTACTTCCATAAAATCCTTCTTACTTCTATAGTCACCTTACTTCCATAAAATCCTTCTTACTTCTATAAAGCCACCTTACTTCCATAAAATCCTTCTTACTTCTATAAAGCCACCTTACTTCCATAAAATCCTTCTTACTTCTATAAAGCCACCTTACTTCCATAAAATCCTTCTTACTTCTATAAAGCCACCTTACTTCCATAAAATCCTTCTTACTTCTATAGTCACCTTACTTCCATAAAATCCTTCTTACTTCTATAAAGCCACCTTACTTCCATAAAATCCTTCTTACTTCTATAGTCACCTACTTCCATAAAATCCTTCTTACTTCTATAAAGCCACCTTACTTCCATAAAATCCTTCTTACTTCTATAGTCACCTTACTTCCATAAAATCCTTCTTACTTCTATAAAGCCACCTTACTTCCATAAAATCCTTCTTACTTCTATAGTCACCTTACTTCCATAAAATCCTTCTTACTTCTATAGTCACCTTACTTCCATAAAATCCTTCTTACTTCTATAGTCACCTTACTTCCATAAAATCCTTCTTACTTCTATAGTCACCTTACTTCCATAAAATCACTCTTACTTCTACAGTCACCTTACTTCCATAAAATCCTTCTTACTTCTATGGCCACCTTACTTCCATAGAATCCTTGTTACTTCTATAGTCACCTTACTTCCATAAAGTCACCTTACTTCCATTAATTCACCTTACTTCTATAAAAGCAATCTTACTACTATAAAGTCATAAAATCCTTCTTACTTCTATAGTCACCTTACTTCCATAAAATCCTTCTTACTTCTATAAAGCCACCTTACTTCCATAAAAAGATATATTGTATCTCCCCTCGACGCAACTACAATTTTGGTTTCTTTGTATTCTATTGATGTGGTTATTCAGTGCTACATGACTGGTTGCTTCTTCTTCTTCTTCTATCCTTCCTCCATTGTAGTTGGCGTCGAGGGAGATACTATAAAGTCACCTTACTTCCATAAAGACATCCTTACTTCTATCAATTCACCCTTGCTTCTATCAAGTCACCCTTACTTCTATCAATGCATCCTTACTTATATCAAGTCACCCTACTTCTATCAAGTTACCCTTACTTCTATCAATTCACCCTTGCTTCTATCAAGTCACCCTTACTTCTGTCAAGTCACCCTTACTGCTGTCAAGTCACCCTTACTTCCACGAAGTCACCCTTACTTCTATCAAGTCACCTTTATTTACTTCTATCAAGCCACCTTTAATAACACAAATTCAATCCACTCGCTGTTCATTAAATTCTAACATCATTAAACATCGCACAAACCGTCCCAGCGTCTCCCTTCTTCTCTACCCGGTTTCCCGTGTAAAAATAATACACCCCTCGACTACCCACGACCAACTCTCGCGAGATGGAACGACCCGCCAGTGACGTGGAAAATAAACATAGATCGTCATGTCACAGGGGAAGGCTACATAAATATTGTTATACGAACATTGGCTATGTGCTTCCTATCTCATTTATGCTTGAGGGAGTAAAGGTTTATCAAATGACGCAACTGTTTTCCTACTATTTTCTTTACCTCTCTATGCTATATATGTTCTGTGTGCTCTTTATAAGATCAGTGTTCTTTGTGCTATCTATACTCTCCATGTTTCCTGTACTCTGTGTACTTTCTTATGTCCTCTATACCCACCATGTATCCTGTACTCTCTGTGTACTTTCTTATGTCCTCTATACACACCATATTTCCTGTACTCTCTGTGTACTCTCTTATGCCCTCTATACCCACCATGTTTCCTGTACTCTCTGTGTACTCTCTTATGTCCTCTATACCCACCATGTTTCCTGTACTCTGTGTGTACTCTCTTATGCCCTCTATACCCTCCATGTTTCCTGGACTCTCTTATGCTCTCTATACCCTCCATGTTTCCTGTACTCTCTTATGCCCTCTATACCCTCCATGTTTCCTGTACTCTCGTATGCCCTCTATACCCACCATGTTTCCTGTACTCTCGTATGCCCTCTATACCCACCATGTTTCCTGCACTCTCTGTGTACTCTCTTATGCCCTCTATACCCACCATGTTTCCTGTACTCGTCTATACTCTCTCTACTCTCCATATTTCATGTACTCTCGATATACTCTCCTATACTCTCTATGTGGTTGTATATTCTCTCCGTCCTCTCTATGCTTTCATTGCTCTCTACGCTCTCTCTCCTCTCTAGCTTTCATTACTCTCTACGCTCTCTCTCCTCTCTATGCTTTCATTACTCTCTACGCTCTCTCTCCTTTCTATGCTTTCATTACTCTCTACGCTCTCTCTCCTCTCTAGCTTTCATTACTCTCTACGCTCTCTCTCCTCTCTAGCTTTCATTATTCTCTACGCTTTCTCTCTCCTCTCTAGCTTTCATTACTCTCTACGCTCTCTCTCCTTTCTATGCTTTCATTACTCTCTACGCTCTCTCTCCTCTCTATGCTTTCATTACTCTCTACGCTCTCTGTCCTCTCTAGCTTTCATTACTCTCTACGCTCTCTCTCCTTTCTATGCTTTCATTACTCTCTATGCTCTCTCTCCTCTCTAGCTTTCATTACTCTACGCTCTCTGTCCTCTCTAGCTTTCATTACTCTCTACGCTCTCTCTCCTCTCTAGCTTTCATTACTCTCTACGCTCTCTGTCCTCTCTAGTTTTCATTACTCTCTACGCTCTCTCTCCTCTCTAGCTTTCATTACTCTCTACGCTCTCTGTCCTCTCTAGCTTTCATTACTCTCTATGCTCTCTCTCCTCTCTATGCTTTCATTACTCTCTACGCTCTCTCTCCTCTCTAGCTTTCATTACTCTCTACGCTCTCTCTCCTTTCTATGCTTTCATTACTCTCTACGCTCTCTCTCCTCTCTAGCTTTCATTACTCTCTACGCTCTCTCTCCTCTCTAGCTTTCATTACTCTCTACGCTCTCTCTCCTCTCTAGCTTTCATTACTCTCTACGCTCTCTCTCCTCTCTAGCTTTCATTACTCTCTACGCTCTCTCTCCTCTCTAGCTTTCATTACTCTCTACGCTCTCTCTCCTTTCTATGCTTTCATTACTCTCTACGCTCTCTCTCCTCTCTAGCTTTCATTACTCTCTACGCTCTCTCTCCTTTCTATGCTTTCATTACTCTCTACGCTCTCTCTCCTCTCTAGCTTTCATTACTCTCTACGCTCTCTCTCCTTTCTATGCTTTCATTACTCTCTACGCTCTCTCTCCTCTCTATGCTTTCATTACTCTCTACGCTCTCTCTCCTCTCTATGCTTTCATTACTCTCTACGCTCTCTCTCCTCTCTATGCTTTCATTACTCTCTACGCTCTCTCTCCTCTCTATGCTTTCATTGCTCTCTACGCTCTCTCTCCTCTCTATGCTTTCATTACTCTCTACGCTCTCTCTCCTCTCTATGCTTTCATTACTCTCTACGCTCTCTCTCCTCTCTAGCTTTCATTACTCTCTACGCTCTCTCTCCTCTCTATGCTTTCATTGCTCTCTACGCTCTCTCTCCTCTCTATGCTTTCATTACTCTCTACGCTCTCTCTCCTCTCTATGCTTTCATTACTCTCTATGCTCTCTCTCCTCTCTAGCTTTCATTACTCTCTACGCTCTCTCTCCTCTCTAGCTTTCATTACTCTCTACGCTCTCTCTCCTCTCTAGCTTTCATTACTCTCTACGCTCTCTCTCCTCTCTAGCTTTCATTACTCTCTACGCTCTCTCTCCTCTCTAGCTTTCATTACTCTCTACGCTCTCTCTCCTCTCTAGCTTTCATTACTCTCTATTTTCTCCATATTCTCTGTGATCTCTATGTACTCTCCAACATTCTCTGTGAGCTACAGGAGTGAAGATTCGTACCTCACGGCTGATTGTCAATGATACTTTAGTGCATATGCTCATTTTTCTCTTTCCAGACATTAGGGCAGACATGACAAGACAAGACAGGACCAGTCAAGTCAAGACAAGACAAGACAAGACAAGACAAGACAGGACCAGTCAAGTCAAGACAAGACAAGACAAGACAGGACCAGTCAAGACAAGACAAGACAAGACAAGACAAGACAGGACAGGACAAGTCAAGTCAAGACAAGACAAGACAAGACAGGACCAGTCAAGTCAAGACAAGACAAGACAAGACAAGACAGGACCAGTCAAGTCAAGACAAGACAAGACAAGACAGGACCAGTAAAGTCAAGACAAGACAAGACAAGACAGGACAGGACCAGTCAAGTCAAGACAAGACAAGACAGGACCAGTCAAGTCAAGACAAGACAAGACAAGACAGGACAAGACAAGACAGGACCAGTCAAGTCAAGACAAGACAAGACAAGACAAGACAGGACCAGTCAAGTCAAGACAAGATAAGACAAGACAGGACCAGTCAAGTCAAGACAAGATAAGACAAGACAGGACAAGACAGGACCAGTCAAGTCAAGACAAGATAAGACAAGACAGGACAAGACAGGACCAGTCAAGTCAAGACAAGACAAGACAAGACAGGACAAGACAGGACCAGTCAAGTCAAGACAAGACAAGACAAGACAGGACCAGTCAAGTCAAGACAAGACAAGACAAGACAAGACAAGACAGGACCAGTCAAGACAAGACAAGACAAGACAAGGACAGGACCAGTCAAGACAAGACAAGACAAGACAAGACAAGACAGGACCAGTCAAGTCAAGACAAGACAAGACAAGACAGGACCAGTCAAGTCAAGACAAGACAAGACAAGACAGGACCAGTCAAGACAAGACAAGACAAGACAAGACAAGACAAGACAGGACCAGTCAAGTCAAGACAAGATAAGACAAGACAGGACCAGTCAAGTCAAGACAAGATAAGACAAGACAGGACCAGTCAAGTCAAGACAAGACAAGACAAGACAAGACAAGACAGGACCAGTCAAGTCAAGACAAGATAAGACAAGACAGGACCATTCAAGACAAGACAAGACAAGACAAGACAAGACAGGACCAGTCAAGTCAAGACAAGACAGGACCAGTCAAGTCAAGACAAGACAGGACCAGTCAAGTCAAGACAAGACAGGACCAGTCAAGACAAGACAAGACAAGACCAGTCAAGTCAAGACAAGACAAGACAAGACAAGACAGGACCAGTCAAGTCAAGACAAGACAAGACAAGAAAAGAGCAGACAAGACAAGACATGACAAGACAAGACATGACCAGTCAAGTCAAGACAAGACAATACAAGAAAAGAGCAGACAAGACAAGACATGACAAGACAAGACAGGACCAGTCAAGTCAAGACAAGACAAGACAAGACAAGACAGGACCAGTCAAGTCAAGACAAGACAATACAAGAAAGAGCAGACAAGACAAGACATGACAAGACAAGACAGGACCAGTCAAGTCAAGACAAGACAAGACAAGACAAGACAAGACATGACCAGTCAAGTCAAGACAAGACAAGAAAAGAGCAGACAAGACAAGACATGACAAGACAAGACAGGACAAGACAAGACAAGACAGGACCGGACCGGACAAGACAAGACAAGACAAGACAAGACAAGACAAGACAATATTGGAAATTTGAAGCGTAATGAATGTTTTAGTTAATTCTTGTTCAAGAGGAAAACCGAGACATTTAAAAAGTTTGATTTCACACTTCCGGATGTGGAATATTGAATTTACAACGTCACAAATCATGTGCCATATTGGTTTGCATAGAAGATAATATCTTTCCACAATTTTCTATCTACCGTGCATCGTATCAATTCTGCTTTTGACTGTTTTCCATGCCATGACACCAATTATGTAGTATTTTCTCTCTTCTCTTTGTCGACTGCGTTCTCTCTGTCCACCTATTTTCCCACTTGTTACCAAGTATTCAAACTTTCCTATTCTCGTGATGGAGGCGAAGGCGCGCCTCCCAGCACCAGAGCTGGAGCTTGGCAGCGATCCACAGCTGATGGATTGCGCCAGGATCGGTGAACCAGAACCATCCAGACCCTCCTCCACCTCTCTGGTGCCTCCAGTAACAGACTAACCTGTCTAGTCTGGCCAAGCGAGCAGGGATCGAAGAGGGAAGACAACCCGGTACTCAAAAATGTCGTGGTGAAGTCGGATGTGTTGGGCAGAAAGGCGCAAATATAACAGCTATACTGCAAACCACAACACAACGCAGACACGTCCACTACGTCCTTGTAAGGGCGGATGATGAAGAGGAATATTCTGGTCCACCACGATACTCTAGAATACTTTAGTCATCGGGCGAACGCAACCAACCAACCAACCAACCATATTGTTTTGTCTTTATTTTGCACTCAGGTGATATTATGTAATAGATAGATATAAACATGTACATTTATATTTAAAACGATGAAAAATTGTGTCTCTGAAACCTTTTCCTTTGCATTGGTGAAAACCTTCAATACTGAAAAAGTTAATTATAACGAAAAGCCCAAATTTACCAATTTGAGGACCCTCGTCTCAACACATTCAACAAGCATGGAGCATGGAACATACACATATTTCAATGTGACACAATCTAAGGACGCATTCCTCCTGTTTTTACACTCGAGGAGCCACATTACAGCAAGGTCAAGGACGTGGTAGCAAGATCTGGCAGACGACCACTAATTTACGAGGTTCGACTAGTTCACGGTTGCTTACATCAGTCAAAATGTTGCAATTTAGTTGTAGTAATAGAAATTACCCGTGCTCTGCCCGGGGCCCGAAAGGGGAGTAAAGAATAGTAGCGCTGTTCCCTGCCAGGCATGTTCGTAAGAGGCGACTAAGGAGCGTTGGGCATGGGACTGGCTATCCTGTACTGTTAAACAAAAAAATCAGCTGAAAAAACTTCACAAACATGGACAAGTCAAATATACCAATCAAATACCTGTGGATAAAGAGATACAGCTAAGGGGGTGGCGCCGGATATGAGACATACTGAGGAAGCTGACAGTATTACACACAAGGCCCTTTTTTGGAATCCCCAAGGAAAAGGACAAAGAGGACGACCGAGATATTCTTGGAGAAGGCAGATGGTAGCAGAGATGAAGACAATGGGGAAAACATGGATTAATTTAGTAATTTCCGGTGTGTGTGATCAGTGATAGCAATTGAATCATAAATAAACACATTTAGATCATCAAAGACATAAACAAATGAGTTACACGTAATGTAACCTTCGTGCAACAAACAAACAACTGAGTTACACGTAACATAACCTTCATGAAACCAAACAAACAAACAAACAACTGAGTTACACGTAACATAACCTTCGTACAAACAAACAAACAAAAGAGTTACACGTAACGTAGCTTTCGTGCAAAACAAACAAAGAAACAAACAACTGAGTTACACGTAACGTAGCCTTCATGCAAACAAACAAACAAATGAGTTACATGTAATGTAACCTTCGTGCAACAAACAAACAAACAAACAAACAAATGAGTTACACGTAATGTAACCTTCGTGCAACAAACAAACAAACAAACAAATGAGTTACACGTAATGTAACCTTCGTGCAACAAACAAACAAACAAACAAACAAACAAACAAACAAACAAACAAATGAGTTACACGTAATGTAACCTTCGTGCAACAAACAAACAAACAAACAAACAAATGAGTTACACGTAATGTAACCTTCGTGCAACAAACAAACAAACAACAAATGAGTTACACGTAATGTAACCTTCGTGCAACAAACAAATAAACAAACAAACAAACAAACAAACAAATGAGTTACACGTAATGTAACCTTCGTGCAACAAACAAACAAACAAACAAACAAACAAACAAATGAGTTACACGTAATGTAACCTTCGTGCAACAAACAAACAAACAAACAAATGAGTTACACGTAATGTAACCTTCGTGCAACAAACAAACAAACAAATAAGTTACACGTAATGTAACCTTCGTGCAAACAAACAACTGAGTTACACGTAACGTAGCCTTCGTGCAAACAAACAAACAAACAAACAACTGAGTTACACGTAACGTAATCTTTGTGCAAACAAACAAACAAACAAACAAACAACTGAGTTAAACGTCACGTAGCCTTCGTGCAAACAAAAAAACAACTGAGTTACACGTAACGTAGTCTTTGTACAAACAAACAAACAAACGAGTTACACGTAACATAACCTTCGTGCAAACAAAAAACAAAAACAAAAAAAAGACACACACTTGCGCACACAAACACGCACCGATGATGTGTTAAGATAAGCGATGACATATTAGAAAATCCACCAATCAGAAACGACGAACAGCTGGGAAATGAACAGTTCCAAGAATCTTCTTCGTTAATCTCAGTTTTCCTGGAAATCTTTTTTTTTTTTTTTTTTTTTGCGGAATATATCGTTATCAACAGCAACACAAATGTTGTCACGGCAGCCACTTGGTAATGTCAAGGGCTATCAACAGAATATGAGTAGAGGCGCTGAACAGCAACCTTATCGTCACCGGGAAATCACAAACATATCCACCATCCCCATTTCACATTAACGTGATAATAACACTTCCTTGCATGGCTCTCTTATCTAAACAAATTCTGGCCGGTCACTTCCTACATAAACACATCTGCATGTCATCTAAGGTCTATAAACCTCTCCCCTCCTCAATTTGTAATCTATCCCCAGTTATGTCTTTTCAAACTTCAGTTCTCCCTTTTTTCAACTTCAATTCTCCCAACTTCCGTTTCTGACTTCTATTCTCCCAAATACCTTTTCTAAATTCGATTCTACAAATTCCCTTTACTAACTTCCATTCTCCAAACTTCATTTTCTAACTTCAATTCTCCAAACCCCCTTTTCTAACTTCCATTCTCCCAACCACCTTTTTTAACTTCCATTCTCGAAACTCCCATTTCTAAATTCCATTCTCCCAACCACCTTTTTTTAACTTCCATTCTCCAAACTCCCTTTTCTAATAACTTCAATTCTCCCAACCAACTTTGTTTTAACTTCCATTCTCGAAACTCCCATTTATAACTTCCATCCTCCCAACTACCTTTTTTTTAAACTTTCATTCTCCAAATTCTCTTTCCAGCTTCCATTTTCAAAGTCCCGAGGAAATGAATGTTGAATGAATATAATTTTTGAAATATTTTTCACATCGACAACCGTGAGCTCATGTTTTCATTGTAATACAGGTAGATACTCTCTGACTTCATGGCTCCTCGTGTCAGCCTGTGTGCGGCAGCGCCACCTCCCGGACAACAGCCTTGGCTCTATATCTAAACTACGAAGGACAAGTTAAGGAAAGAAGTCTTCCTTCTATTGTAGACACACCCTGCTGGCAGGAAGGGCGGATGACCGTCCCGGTCAACAACGGTCTTGAAGGTAGTATTTGGAACAGCCTGTACTGGGCTCAAGGGACAACAGGGACCTAAGGTGTTAATTGACCAGAACCAATCAGAAAGGACCGGTAAACTACTGATCCCAGACTGCTGAAAAGTCATGATAGGAAGCTAGAACAAATCTTCAAGATCTGAGGGCGTGACCTTCCTGACAGACAGATCAATTCTGCGAAATGAGGAAATGACCACGCCAAAAGACACAGCGGGCTGGAAAGAACAATAATGGAGGACATGGTTGTTAGTTGATGTATCAGGGCCAGACCAAGAAGATGGTGGTTTAAAGAGATCAACGAGACCTTGAACATGACAACAGAAGAAGTGGGAGATCTGGCTATAGATAAAGAAATTTTTTTTTTTCAGATGAGCTGTGGTGAATGCAACGTTTTGCAATGGACATACGACCTCACGATACAAATAACAAAAGAGTCAAAGCGATACAATATCACAAATGAAATTAGACTTTCAATATCTGGTATCGAATAAGTAACTGATATTTTGAAATATCATTCAGAATGTACAAGGGGAAGGACAATGACATACTGACCCAGGTCAGCTCGCCCTGGCGTAGATTAGAAAGGAGATATGGTGTCGAGACAATCACAATGGGGTCTTCTGATGATCAGAGAGGCTGCCGTGATAATCTTACTTACTACAGACACAACAGCCAACTATAAATGTGTTAAGCCCCGCGAACAGAAAATAAAACCGGAAAACCCTCCAACTAGCGTGACGTTTCCATCTGTAGAAGTTACGGACGGCTGACGTCACTCTACACAAAAACCACCCGCTTATCTTTCTTTATTTATTCTCCTCTTGTTGTCTGGAAAAATGCAGTGCTGAAGTTGAGTATGATGGACATTTCTGCATCCTACATTAACTATAGGGAGCCGTGATAGCTCAGTGGTTAGTGAACTGGACTACAAACAAACATCATGCTGTATAGTTCGTTCAGTAATTCGTGCCCACAGAGTTTATTAATTATCTCGGAAACCGTTTGATGAATGTTCGTAATTCTTTTTAGTGAAATCGTATTTCTTCACCCTTACCTCAAGTCTGGTTTTTTCCCCCCTACTGTCATGCATTTCGGAAAGATTTTTGTTTCTTTGAGGTATGTAAAGATATGATTGTCTTGATTGTCCTAATTTTTAGGATTTTACAATACCCACATTTGTTGTAATCAAATCCAACTTTAAAAAGAGCAATTTTCACGTGTTCTCCACACAATGTTAGCACCAGCTCGCACTTACTGAACCGTAAATTGATACGGATACGGCTATAACTTGCATTGTTATAAAATTAACGTAATTTACAGTAAAATCTAATGTTTAAAGCACACTGTTTCATATTTTCCTAAAATTATATCACAAAAAAACTATTTCTTCCAATTTTCAAATTTTTGCATAATCAGACTACCTTTGTATTAAATGTTATAAAATCTGAAGGTCGGTGAAACAAATAACATTTCATGAAAAAGAATTACAGAAATTTATCAAACCGTCTCTGAAATAATTGATAAATTCTGTGGGAACGAATTTCTGAACGAACTATATGTGGCCGTTTTTCTTTTTACAGTATATTTAGCCACGAGTGTATTTTATATTTTAAACTGTTCATTCACTTTTTTCAGAAAGGAAACGGCGGATTAGAGACAGATAATATAATAAATGGATAATATTGTGATCGAGAACTTCCGAGGTTATAGATCAACGAATCCTATCAGAGTAAGATCTAGGTTGCTTGGTTAGTCGTGTGGTCTAACGCAAATTTCTAGTGGGAAGGTACTGTGACAAGGGGTACGGGTTCGATTATACTTCAGGTTGTCTATTTTTTTTCTTTTTTTTTTTTTTTTCTTTTTCTGTTGATTATTTCTGAATTTTTTTTTCCGAGTGTTATAAACATACCTTGTCCCCTGAAATGATTCGTTGTAAATAGCAGGCTACTTGGCTATCATGAAAGGGGGTAGCTGGTTATGTGAGTAAAGAAAAAAGTCAAGTACCCCCGTCACGCCAAGTGGCGTATAGGGAATATAGTGTTAGTGACCCGTCACGCCAAGTGGCGTATAGGGAATATAGTGCTAGTGACCCGTCACGCCAAGTGGCGTATAGGGAATATAGTGTTAGTGACCATAAATTTTACAGACGTTCAGCACGTGATTTTTGACGTAATGTGGTCGGTATTACGCCCGTGCCGCTTCACTTTCCCAGAAAAAAACCGGTACCCATTTAAGGCTGGGTGAACCCGGAAGCCATCGGTTGGGATCGAACCCTACCCCTTGTCCTTTGTAGTCCAGTTCACTAACCACTGAGCTATCGCGGCTCCCTGGTTATGTGGGTGGGTGTCATAAAATAGGATAGTTAGTTATGTGGGTCAAATAAAAGTGTCTGGTTATGTGGGTCAAATAAAAGTGGCTGCTTATGTGGGTCTCATTAATGGTGTAGCTGGTTATGTGGTATCATTAATGGGGTAGATGGCTATGGGGGTCTCATCAAATGGGTAGCCGGTTATGTGGGTCTCAATAATGGGGTAGCTGGTTAAGTGGGTCTCATTGATGGGGTAGCTGGTTATGTGGTGTCATCAAATGGGTAGCTGGTTATGTGGGTCTCATTAATGGGGTAGCTGGTTCGATCACTTCATCTATCTTGGAAGTCACATTGATCGAGAAGGGGATACGAGCAAAGAAATTAGAATCAGACTGGCTAAAGCAGCAATGTCTTTCAGAAGCCTTGAAAAGTTGTGGAAATCAAAACTCATTAGCACAAACACAAAACTTAGCTATTCAAATCAAATGTACTATCAACCCTTACGTATGCGTGTGAAAGCTGAAAACAACAAGAGATATAGAAACAAAGTTGAACGCATTCGAAAATAATGTCTAAGGAAATACTTGGTATAGAATGGAACGAATTCAAAACAACGAGGAAATTAGAGAAATCGCCATCAACCACTAATATCTTCAGTAATAAAGAAAGACGATGTCATACGTTGGACATGTGATGAGAAGAGATAATAATCGAATAGCAAAGCAAGCCCTCATATGGAAACAACAGGTAAAAGAAAAGAGGAAGACCCAGGGAGACACTGAGAAGAACATTGATGAGAGAGGCAAGAGCAGCAGGAATCGGCTCCCTCAATGAGATAGAACTGCTTGCACAGAACAGAGACAGATGGCGAGATTGATAAAATATCTTTAAAAGAAAACTGCTAGAACAAAAATTCATATAGGAGAAGGTGTATCTTGGTCTACGCCCTATGGGCCGGTTACGGCTCGAAAGGTCAATAGATAGATAGGTTATGTGGGTCTCATATAAGAGATAGCTGATTGTGTGGGTCTCATTAAAGGGACAGCTGGTTGTGTGGGTCTCGTTAAATGGGTAGTTGGTTATTTGGCTATATAAATGGTAGAAGTTTTTTGGCTATTGTAAAATGGATAGTTGGTTATTTTGCTTTTGTAAAATGGATAGTTGGTTATTGGACTAATTTAAAATGGGTAACATGTGTCTTGTACGTTATACAAGGAGGTTGTATGTATTTGAGAGTTATCACCATAGCAACCGCAGTTTGCGTCTTGAGAAGAGCAATGTGGCCCACACCCACCTCCCTGGAAGAGAAACTATATGGGGCAACCGAATCAATTAAACAGACAGCTGACTTCATGAGAGAGTCTGGAATCCTACTCTGATTGAGTCTTGATCGCAGAGAGAGAGAGAGAGAGAGAGAGAGAATTGTTAGTGACGTCATTGTACTAAATCGGAACTTCATTAGGGCGAAGTGGCCAGCTCCCTTCCTCGACATATACGTTACCCACTTAAAGTGGTTGGGTGGACCCCGGAGCCGTTTAGCCTCTGATCCATTTCTTGTGGTCTCAACTAGCATTTAAATCCTGAACCTTTATATCAGCAGGCAAATGCACTAACCGTTAACACGACAGGGACTTCTCGTACGTTACTTTAACCCTTAGTGAACGGAGGTATTTCCAAGGAAGATAACATACAAATGATTCTTCTATTAAACATTCAAAGTTGAAAACAATAGCTCAGCGGTTAGTGAACTGGACTACAAAGAACAGGATATCAGGTTCGATCAAAAGAAAGAAAGAAAAAAGGAAAGTAATATAAAGGTGACTGACTATTATATAAAGAAAATTGCAGGTTCTTTTTCTTCTTATTTCCTTCCTCATCTGCCTTTCAGCGTCGAGGGGGATATAATTTGCGGTCTTTTGCTCTTCTGTTCGCCTCTGCTGCTGTTATGTTTCCTAGTGCTTCTAATATTCCATCGATCCATCTTTTCGTGGTCGACCCTTGGGTCTGGTGTTCTCACAACGTTTGCTGATGGCTCGTGTTGTCTTTTGATCTTTCTGCCTTGTCACGTGGCCAAATCATTTTATCTGTTGTTTATTTATATATTCTATGGCGGGATGATTCCTAGCTTTTTTCTCAGTTCTTCATTTCTGATCTTATCTCTCAAACTGTTTCCTGTCATTCGTCTAACACATTTCATCTCAGTAGAGGTTATTTTTCTTATTGTCCTTGCATCTAGGGTCCAGGTCTGGCATTGGTAGCACAACGTTGGGATGAAGATTGTATTGTATATTGCCCGTTTTGCCTCCAGAGTTTTTTCCTTGTTGGACAATAGTGGTGATAACTGTCCAGTGATTTGACAAGCTTTGTTGCATCTTGAATTGAAGGTTAGTATGTTTAATGAATGGTTATGACGATGGCAGCTGTATTTATTATTAAAGTAATTGCCGTCTACTACAAAGAGACCAAAAAAAAAAAAAAAAACGTCGGGAAAAACTAAGCCCTCGTCTGGTTCTCGTGACACGAGCGAAACATCCAGCGGGTTCTAAGATGTTCACTATCACTGCAAGATAACGAGTAGTCTCGCTTTGGGCTATAACCCGAGGCTTAGAGTGATAGTGCATATCCGCCTTTCATAAGCTGCCCTTTCATTCTGACTAGGTTTCTGTCACAAAGTGAGATTAAAGTCCTGGGTTGTGTTTGTTTATTTTTTTCCTTTATCGCCCTGTACAATATACCAACAAATCGATTGCGTCCCTTTTTTACCTGAGTACATGTACCACAGTTGCTGGTCTTATGGTGAATTTAGAATTTTAGTTCAACCTTGTTGATTGAAGTGGACTACAAAGGATAAGATGTAGGGTTCGATCCTGATCGACGGCTTACAGGTTCACCCGGGCTTAAATGGGTACCGGTATTTTTTCTGGGAAAGTAAAGCGGCACAAGCGTAACACCGACCACATGACCCCAAAAATCATGTCCAGAAGGTCTGTACAATTTATGGTCACTAACACCATATTCCCTATAACGCCACTTTGCCTGACGGGGCTCTTTAATTTTACTAGACCAACAGATGAAAAGATGATTAGAGGCAACAGAGATGGGATTTCTCAGAAGAATGTTGAAAGTTCCCTGGACAGCTTAAAAGACCAATGAGGAAGTTCTCAAAGAGGCCAACACAAAAAGGCAGCTTGTAAGAAACATCAGAAAGAAACAATCAACATTTTTCGGGCACATCATGAGAAGAGGAAAGTTGGAATACTTGGTTACAGTAGACAAAATAGAGGTAAGGAGAGAGAAAAATGGAAGGAAAGAGAGATCGCGGACGATAAACAGAAGAAAATACTGGATAGCTTGGTGTCATGGCATGGAAAACAGTCAACAACAGAACTGATACGATGCACTGTAGATAGAAGATTGTGGAAGGAAATGATCGCCTACGCCAACCAGTATGGTACATGATGATGATGAATGAGAAGAGAACAACTGGAATATATTGTAACATATGGGAACATTAAGGGACGAAGAGATAGAGGGAAGTATAGGGAAAAGATACCAGACGCTTAAGAGAATGGCTTGGCAGAAGGTCAACAACAGAAATGATAAATAACTGTCGAGATCGAAAGTTGTGGAGAGACATGATCACCTACGCTGGTAGGCACGGTACTTGATGATGATAATGCTCATAGTGAGACTTTTGATTGATTTATTGACTGTACGGCCGTTTTGAGCCGCGATAGCTCAGTGGTTAGTGAACTGGACTACAACGGACAAGGGTTAGGGTTCGATCCCAACCGACGGCTTCCGGGTTCACCCCAGCCTTAAATGGGTAACGGATTTTTTTCTGGAAAGTAAAGCAGCACGGGCGTAATACCGACCACATTACCCCCAAAAATCATGTGCTGAAGGTCTGTAAAATATAGGGTCACTAACACCATATTTCTCTATACGCCACTTGGCGTGACGGGGTACTTTACTTTACTTTACGGCTGTTTTTTTTTCATTTTAAAGTGATATTTTAGTTACAATCCTAGAAATGTAGCATCCTTTATGAACTAGATGTACTGGCCCTAGTACATCCCCCTCATTCTTAAAATTGATATTTTATGGGAGTGGTTTCAATTTGGGAAACCGGATACAGAACACACATTGTTCAGTTACATTTATGTAGGAACGATACTTTTGTTGCTAATTTCTTCTTCTTCTTTCTTTCAACTCCCTGTGGAGCATAGGTCTTCAACAAACACTTTCAGCTCCCTGTGGAGCATAGGTCTTCAACAACACTTTCAGCTCCCTGTGGAGCATAGGTCTTCAACAAACACTTTCAGCTCCCTGTGGAGCATAGGTCTTCAACAAACACTTTCAGCTCCTGTGGAGCATAGATCTTCAACAAACACTTTCAGCTCCCTGTGGAGCATAGGTCTTCAACAAACACTTTCAGCTCCCTGTGGAGCATAGGTCTTCAACAAACACTTTCCAAGTCGTTCTGTTTCTTTTTAAGATCATTCCATGTCTTCCCCATCATCTTCATCTCTGCTTTCATCTGTCGTCTCCAGAAAATTTTGGCCTTCCTCTTTGCCTCTTCTCTTGAGGTTTCCAAAAGGGCCTATAGAGTAATACTCTCATATGCAGCATCATCATCATCGTTGTAACTCTTTAAAAAAAAAGTCTCGTTTCGCTATGTACATGTCTGTGTTAGTCACATCTCATATCTTTGTGTGTACATGTCTGTGTTAGTCACATCTCATATCTTTGTGTGTACATGTCTGTGTTAGTCACATCTCATATCTTTGTGTGTGCATGTCTGTGCTAGTCACATCTCATACCTTTGTGTGTGCATGTCTGTGTTAGTCACATCTCATATCTTTGTGTGTACATGTCTGTGTTAGTCACATCTCATATCTTTGTGTGTACATGTCTGTGTTAGTCACATCTCATATCTTTGTGTGTACATGTCTGTGTTAGTCACATCTCATATCTTTGTGTGTACATGTCTGTGTTAGTCACATCTCATATCTTGTGTGTACATGTCTGTGTTAGTCACATCTCATATCTTTGTGTGTACATGTCTGTGTTAGGCACATCTCATATCGTTGTGTGTACATGTCTGTGTTAGTCACATCTCATATCTTTGTGTGTACATGTCTGTGTTAGTCACATCTCATATCTTTGTGTGTACATGTCTATGTTAGTCACATCTCATATCTTTGTGTGTACATGTCTGTGTTAGTCACATCTCATATCTTTGTGTGTACATGTCTGTGTTATTCACATCTCATATCTTTGTGTGTGCATGTCTGTGTTATTCACATCTCATATCTTTGTGTGTGCATGTCTGTGTTAGTCACCTCTAGTGACTCGGGTAGGTGGTGCTCGTAAACCTGAGATGGCAGAATCCCCCTACAGAAAAGTCAGTCTGCTGCCTTGCAGGAAGATTGGGGACAATCAAAGGCTAAGGAAAGCAAACCTGAAAAAATGCTGGCTGAAATCGGATGCACTGGGCCACTGGCGCAGAACACAGTGCAACGTATTAACGGGTGTTCAGAGTGGATCTGGCAGACTCTAAATGTGTTGTTCTGTCTGTGGGGCGATCAACACACTTAACCTGACAGCTGACTTCATTGTGGGAGTCTGGAATCCCACTCTGATTGAGTCTTTATCGCAGAGAGAGAGAGAGAGAGAGAGAGAAGAGAGAGAGAGAGTAAGTAAATAAAGTACCCCTGTCATGCCAAGTGGCATATAGGGAATATGGTGTTAGTGACCATAAATTTTACAGACCTTCGGCACATGATTTTTGGGTTAATGTGGTCGGTATTACGCCCGTGCCGCTTTACTTTCCGATAAAAAAATCCAGTAACCATTTAAGGCTGGGAACCCAGAAGCCGTCGGTTGGGATCGAAAACCTACATCTTGTCCTTTGTAGTCGAGTTCACTAACCACTGAGATATCGCAGCTCCCTTTATTGTGGTTTGCAGTATAACTGTTGTATTTGCGACTTTCGGCCCAACACATCCGACTTCAGCACAACATTTTTCAGTTCCGGGTTGTCATCACTCTTCGATCCCTACTCACTTGGCCAGACTAGAAAGGTTAGTCTGTTTCTGGAGGCACCACGGAGAGGTGGAGCAGGGTCTGGATGGTCCTGGTTCACCGATCCTGACGCAAGCCGTCAGCTGTGGGTCGCTGACAACTTCCAGCTGCGCTGCTGTGAGGCGCGGCCTCGCCTCCAGAAACAAAGTTACAAATTGCCAGTGGAAGAAAGTTTACTTTTTTCTCTTCGAAAGACAGAAATAAGAATATCAACTAAAGAATCAATGCTAAACAACTGTGTAACTTATGTTTGCATATTCCCTTATATCTCAATTATATCAAGAAAGACGCCTCCCTTGAGACAAAGAGGTTGAGAGTTCAAATCCTGGCTGAACCAGTCGCTATTTATAACTTCTCTCTGCGGCAACCACCCTTGGTCTCAGTAGGAAGACCGGCTCGAACCGTCAATTACTCATCGACGAAAAAATATGAGTACTTCCGAAGACGGAGTTATCTGCCTGTACGGCGAGGGGCCCTGTGCACACGGCTGCCAGGGGAAAATGGATTAACATGCAAAATTCAATTCCTAGTTTCTAGGCACTCCGTCAGATCTGAAGCTGTCGAAGGAAAATAAATTATCTCAGTTCGCTTGGCCACACCAATTACTAGAGCCCGACGAGAAGGTTAGTTAAAAAAGATCGGTCAGCTCTGATTCACTGATTTTTTACGCTAACAGTTAATTATTAGTAACCCACCACATCAACCGCGTGCAATGACCTTTTCTAAACAAAAAAAAAAAACAGAAGAAGCCCTCGCTACTCCTCGAGTGTGACGCACATAAAATATTGTGTTAGCGACTCGTCATGAACTTTGTTCGAAAGTTTAAAGAGTTTCGATTTGCCACTAAAAGCGAGAAGAAGAAAAGAACCAATACAAATGTGTACTTCACACAAGATGGGCCACAAACTTTAGCTAAATGAATGTGCAAACAGAATCTTTACAATTTCAAAGCTCATTCAACGCCCCAAAAATAGCTTGCCGTTCATGTACAGCAAAAAACGTGAGCCACGAACCTCGCTCAGTGCAGTGAATTGATTAATATCCCAGGCGTGTTTGGAATGAATGAATTAAATGCAAATTGTTCCCCATCGCTCGCGAGGGGAAATAAAGACATTCAGCGAACGATATAAGCCTTTCAAAACGCTAAGTTTTTCTGTAGGTTTTTTCCGAGGACAAGGCGAGGGTTTCCACGAGAGTTGGAATGTTAAAAGCAGGTTAGGACTTCCGGTTGGCTTTAACTGCATGCAGCATGTCATTAAGCTCTCATAGAAAACGTTTTGTTTCTCCATGACTATGATGCGTTAACAATGTTAACATGATGTCCTAAGGTTCAGAATGTTAGCATAGCCACGTAGAGTTCAGAAAGTTAACATGGCGTGGAGGCGTTCAGAAAATAAAACATGACGTCCTAGGAGTTAAAAATGTTAACACTGTGTTTAAGAGTTGAAAAAGTTAACACTGTGTTAAAGAGTTCAAAAAGTTAACATGACACCATTTTAAGTGTCCAGACACTCATTACATCACATCTTTAAGCGTTGATAAAGTTAACGTGACATACACGAGTTAACAAATTTATACGTAACAAGAGTTCACGAGGTTAACACGTTACTATTTTAAAAAAAAAAACGTTAACAGAGAATGTTAACATTTCAAAATGTTAATACGATATCTTTTTTCTTAATAAAGTTCTCAAATTTGACATATTTCTATAAAAGTCGAAAATCTAAACTTAGCATATCTCTAAGAGTTTAGGTTTCCACTGCATATTTTGAAATAATAATTCACAATGTTAACATTCACATTCTTCTAAACCAGGAATAATGTTAGAGATTAGAGTGAAGGGGACCAAAACATAAAGGACTCAGTCTCAATAGCAAAAAGACAGAGGTAATGGTAGCAACAAAAGAGAGAGACATCATCTCAATGCACAATAAAGGAAAGTGGAACAATATTAAAACAGGTAAATAAATTTAAATATTTGGGAACTTTGTTGACCTCAGATGGTAGATGTACAACAGAGGTGAGATGCTAAATGGCTCAGGCAAAAGCAGCTTCCCAAAAATGAGGAAGATACTCTGCAATCCATTTTTGACAATAGAAACAAGAAAAAGTTATTACGTGATATGTAGAGCCAGTTTTAACATATGGATGTGAATCATGGACAATAGGACTATAGACAAGAAAATCACTGGAGGCTGTAGAAATGTGGTTTTATAGAAGAATGTTGTGAATACCATGGACAGCTAAGAAAGTAATGAAACAGTTCTGAAAGAGGCGAAAGCAAATAGAGCTCATTTTCAATATTAGGAAGAAACAATCATCATTTTTTGGCCATGTAATGAGAAGGGAACAGCTGGAATTTATTGTAACAACTGGGAAAATTGAGGGTCGAAGAAATAAGGGGAAGCAAAGAGAAAAGATACCAGACAGCTTAAGAGAATGGCTTGGCAGAAGGTCAACAACAGAAATGATAAATAACTGTCGAGATCGAAAATTGTGGAGAGACATGATCACCTACGCCAGTAGTATGGTACTTGTTGATGATAAAAACAGGATTGAGAACTGCGATATGTGAAGCGTATGTTAATTTATACCAGAAACAGCCGTCGTTTTTTAGCGCTTTGGTTCGTCAATATGTTTCAGTTAAAAATGGGTTATCCCCTTTTAATAAAGAGAGCGGATTATTGCAAATGTAGGGGAATAGTTTTTTTATGCGGAACATCGGAGTAAACAGGTGCTTAAGGTAGCTCGGGTGAAATGATTGAGATATTTGAGTTCAGGGAGGAAAGGGCATATTATGAGGGTGTGGGAGAGAAGGTGGAAGAGAGATGATGGGAGGGTTGGAGAGAGGGAGGGAGAAATGACGGAAGGGGGAGAGCGGGAGGGAGAGAGTGGAAGAGAGAGGGATGGAGGACGGGAGGGAGGGAGAGAGAGAGGGTGGGGGAGAGACGATGGAAGAGTGGAGTAGAGAGGGAGGGAGAAAGGACGGAAGGGAGAGGGCGGGCGGGAGGGAGTGGAGGAGAGAGGGAGGGAGGAAGGGAGAGAGGGTTTGAAGGGAGAAAGTGGGAGGGAAGTGAGAGGTAAAGGGTTTGAGGGAGAGAGAGGGGAGACGGTGGAAGGGAGAGGGTGTGAGGGACAGAGATGGAGAGAGGGTGTGAGGGACAAAGATGGAGAGAGTGTTGAAGGGAGAGGGTGGGATGGAGGTGAAGAGGAGAGGGTGGGAGGAGAGGGTAGTGAGAGAAAGAGTGGAGGGGAGGGGAGATGGCGGGAGGAAGGGATGGAGAGAGAGAGAGATGAAGAGAGGATTGAAGAAAGAGGGTGAGAGGGATGTGAAACAAAGCAGAGGCAAACAGAAAAACAAAAACATGAAATTACACCTCCTTTCGACGCTAAAAGGCAAATGAGGAAGGAAAGAAGAGGAAGGAGAAAGATTACCCATAAACTAATGTCCCGAAGGTCTATACAAAAATATATATGCTTTAACACCGTATTCCCTATACGCCAACAGGAGTGTTACGATTCCCTTCTGTTTCTTTTCTTCCTCTTAAAAAGGGGTCTTTCACAGGAAAAAGTTGGGAACCCCTGGTCGAATGTATATATAATACAGCCCTCGTCCGCTGCTCAATGAGAGACCACTTCCCAACGTTAAAATCAACAATTTCTACTTTGGCTTATTGTTACCAAACAGGAAATTAGCACTTGATGGTCGCCCCTGATATTGATCAAACCATTTGAGACTAGTTGCTGTTCTGTTAATTTCCTGACGTGTATAGCATTGGTTTCCTACTAAACGAGCTTGGTGGTTTTTGGTGGGGTTTTTTTTCCACAGTTGTATGTCATTGGTTTTTATTTAATTGTTGATCAGTTGATAATAGCTAAATAAGAGGGCAACACGAGGCAGTTTTTGTTGTGTTGTTATTGTTGTTAATGTAATGACACGAGTTTATACGGGCAGGTTGCCATTTTAATCATTTGAAATAAACATAAAATGGTACTGGGCAGCAAACAGAAAAACAAGACAAACTATAACGTTTCGACACAAGCCTTCATCAGGTAAAACAAACTATACAAATTAAAGACATAAATCTAAGCCAGAAAATAAAAGCACAGCGCTAACAAAAATGGCAGAAAGAAAGGCTGAAAAAGACTGGAAAAGGGCTCTAGTTTTATGTTTTATTTTATTTTATGTATTATTTTATTTATATTTTATTTATATATTATTTTATATATTATTTTATAAATTATTTTATCTATTATTTTATATATTATTTTGTGTTTTCTGCAGGTGTACTCATGGCCCCGCTGTGTAATTACATATTTTATATATTTGAATTTTGTGCTTAAGCGCTTTTAGCCATTGAATGTGGCGAGTCGATATGGCATTCTGGGCATTTCCTGCTTTAACAGGAGAGGTTGAAGTTCGTCTAGTTCCTGGCTATGCTGGGAACCTACTTGTCCTGTCTAGAGGTTCTGCTAACTAGGTCTTCTACATCAGTAAGGGCACCACTACAGGATACACGGCGATCCTAGCTTCTGTTAGCCAGGCTGTGTTGACGCTGACTCAATACAAGGTCTTCTATATTTGTAAAATCCACCACTACAGGGAACACGGCGATCCTAGCTTCTGTTAGCCAGCCTGTTTTGACGTAGGCTCAATACTGGGTCTTCTATATCAGTAGCAGCCATCACTCAGGGAACACGGCTGTCCTAGCTTCTGTTAGATAGCCTGTTTTGTTGTAGACGCAATACTAGGTCTTCTATATCAGTAACAGCCACCACTACAAGAAACACGGCGATCCTAGCCTCTGTTTTCCATCCTGTTTTGACGTAGGCTCAATACTAGGTCGTCTATATCAGTAGCAGCCACCACTACAGGAAACATGGCGATCCTAACTTCTGTTAGCCAGCCTGTTTTGTTGTAGACGCAATACTAGGTCGTCTGTATCAGTAACAACCACCACTACAAGAAACACGGCGATCCTAGCCTCTGATTGCCATCCTGTTTTGATGTAGGCTCAATGCTAGGTCTTCTATATCAGTAGCAGCCACCACTACAGGAAACACAGCAATCCTAGGCGCTTATGCTGCCCCCAGCACAAGATAGTACCCATCATCACAATGAACATCTTATACAAAGTATATTCATCCCATCTTATGCTATCACGGTCAAGCATGATCACTCGCAAATACAAATAAAAGGAATCTAGTCACTATAGAGATGCGATGTTTGAGAAAGTCGTTTGGAGTATAAAGAAAAGAGAGAATTAAAAACGATGTCAAAAGAGAGAGATTGGATATTCAATACATTTTACAAAATAAACACAGAGACAACAAATAACATTTGTTTACTCATCTGGTGGGAGCCGCGATAGCTCAGTGGTTAGTGAACTGGACTACAAAGGACAAGGGGTAGGGTTCGATCCCAATCGACGGCTTCCGGATTCGCCCTGCCTAAAATGGGTACCGGATTTTTTTCTGAGAAAGTAAAGCGGCACGAGCGTAATACCGACCACATTACCCCAAAAATCATGTGCCTAAGGTGTGTATAATTTATGGTCACTAACACCTTATTCCCTATACGCCGCCACTTGGCGTGACGGGGGTACTTTACTTACTTACTCATGTGTAAAGAATAGCAAGAGATTCTGTGCTGTGTAAGACATTTATTAAAAGAGGTGGAGGAAGAGGATCATGTGGTGGATGCAGAGTAGGGCGAGCTGACAATATCCAAGAAACGATACAGGAACATCTGACAATGGTTGAGTCTGTCCTGAAGGTTAGAGAAAGACGAGTTGACAATATCCAAGAAACGATACAGGGACATCTGACAATGGTTGAGACTGTCTGAAGGTCAGAGAAAGACGAGTTGACAATATCCAAGAAACGATACAGGAACATTTGACAATGGTTGAGTCTGTCTGAAGGTCAGAGAAAGACGAGTTGACAATATCCAAGAAACGATACAGGAACATCTGACAATGGTTGAGACTGTCTGAAGGTCAGAGAAAGACGAGTTGACAATATCCAAGAAACGATACAGGAACATCTGACAATGGTTGAGACTGTCTGAAGGTCAGAGAAAGACGAGTTGACAATATCCAAGAAACGATACAGGAACATCTGACAATGGTTGAGTCTGTCTGAAGGTCAGAGAAAGACGAGTTGACAATATCCAAGAAACGATACAGGAACATCTGACAATGGTTGAGACTGTCTGAAGGTCAGAGAAAGACGAGTTGACAATATCCAAGAAACGATACAGGAACATCTGACAATGGTTGAGTTTGTCTGAAGGTCAGAGAAAGACGAGTTGACAATATCCAAGAAACGATACAGGAACATTTGACAATGGTTGACACTGTCTGAAGGTCAGAGAAAGACGAGTTGACAATATCCAAGAAACGATACAGGAACATCTGACAATGGTTGAATCTGTCTGAAGGTCAGAGAAAGACGAGTTGACAATATCCAAGAAACGATACAGGAACATCTGACAATGGTTGAATCTGTCTGAAGGTCAGAGAAAGACGAGTTGACAATATCCAAGAAACGATACAGGAACATCTGACAATGGTTGAATCTGTCTGAAGGTCAGAGAAAGACGACTGACAATATCCAAGAAACGATACAGGAACATCTGACAATGGTTGAGTCTGTCTGAAGGTCAGAGAAAGACGAGTTGACAATATCCAAGAAACGATACAGGAACATCTGACAATGGTTGAGACTGTCTGAAGGTCAGAGAAAGACGAGTTGACAATATCCAAGAAACGATACAGGAACATCTGACAATGGTTGAGACTGTCTGAACGACAGAGAAAGACGAGTTGACAATATCCAAGAAACGATACAGGAACATTTGACAATGGTTGAGTCTGTCTGAAGGTCAGAGTAGGGCGAGCTGACAATATCCAAGAAACGATACAGGAACATTTGACAATGGTTGAGTCTGTCTGAAGGTCAGAGTAGGGCGAGCTGACAATATCCAAGAAACGATACAGGAACATTTGACAATGGTTGAGTCTGTCTGAAGGTCAGAGAAAGACGAGTTGACAACATCCAAGAAACGATACAGGAACATCTGACAATGGTTGAGACTGTCTGAAGGTCAGAGAAAGACGAGTTGACAATATCCAAAAAACGATACAGGAACATCTGACAATGGTTGAGACTGTCTGAAGGTCAGAGTAGGGCGAGCTGACAATATCCAAGAAACGATACAGGAACATTTGACAATGGTTGAGACTGTCTGAAGGTCAGAGAAAGAGGAGTTGACAATATCCAAGAAACGATACAGGAACATCTGACAATGGTTGAGTCTGTCTGAAGGTCAGAGAAAGACGAGTTGACAATATCCAAGAAACGATACAGGAACATCTGACAATGGTTGAGTCTGTCTGAAGGTCAGAGAAAGACGAGTTGACAATATCCAAGAAACGATACAGGAACATTTGACAATGGTTGAGTCTGTCTGAAGGTCAGAGTAAGACGAGTTGACAATATCCAAGAAACGATACAGGAACATCTGACAATGGTTGAGTCTGTCTGAAGGTCAGAGAAAGACGAGTTGACAATATCCAAGAAACGATATAGGAACATCTGACAATGGTTGAGTCTGTCTGAAGGTCAGAGTAAGACGAGTTGACAATATCCAAGAAACGATACAGGAACATCTGACAATGGTTGAGTCTGTCTGAAGGTCAGAGAAAGACGAGTTGACAATATCCAAGAAACGATACAGGAACATCTGACAATGGTTGAGTCTGTCTGAAGGTCAGAGAAAGACGAGTTGACAATATCCAAGAAACGATACAGGAACATCTGACAATGGTTGAGTCTGTCTGAAGGTCAGAGAAAGACGAGTTGACAATATCCAAGAAACGATACAGGAACATCTGACAATGGTTGAGTCTGTCTGAAGGTCAGAGAAAGACGAGTTGACAATATCCAAGAAACGATACAGGAACATCTGACAATGGTTGAGTCTGTCTGAAGGACAGAGTAAGACGAGTTGACAATATCCAAGAAACGATACAGGAACATCTGACAATGGTGAGTCTGTCTGAAGGTCAGAGTAAGACGAGTTGACAATATCCAAGAAACGATACAGGAACATCTGACAATGGTTGAGTCTGTCTGAAGGTCAGAGTAAGACGAGTTGACAATATCCAAGAAACGATACAGGAACATCTGACAATGGTTGAGTCTGTCTGAAGGTCAGAGTAAGACGAGTTGACAATATCCAAGAAACGATACAGGAACATCTGACAATGGTTGAGTCTGTCTGAAGGTCAGAGAAAGACGAGTTGACAATATCCAAGAAACGATACAGGAACATCTGACAATGGTTGAGACTGTCTGAAGGTCAGAGTAAGACGAGTTGACAATATCCAAGAAACGATACAGGAACATCTGACAATGGTTGAGACTGTCTGAAGGTCAGAGAAAGACGAGTTGACAATATCCAAGAAACGATACAGGAACATCTGACAATGGTTGAGACTGTCTGAAGGTCAGAGAAAGACGAGTTGACAATATCCAAGAAACGATACAGGAACATCTGACAATGGTTGAGACTGTCTGAAGGTCAGAGAAAGACGAGTTGACAATATCCAAGAAACGATACAGGAACATCTGACAATGGTTGAGTCTGTCTGAAGGTCAGAGTAAGACGAGTTTGACAATATCCAAGAAACGATACAGGAACATCTGACAATGGTTGAGACTGTCTGAAGGTCAGAGAAAGACGAGTTGACAATATCCAAGAAACGATACAGGAACATCTGACAATGGTTGAGACTGTCTGAAGGTCAGAGAAAGACGAGTTGACAATATCCAAGAAACGATACAGGAACATTTGACAATGGTTGAGTCTGTCTGAAGGTCAGAGAAAGACGAGTTGACAATATCCAAGAAACGATACAGGAACATCTGACAATGGTTGAGTCTGTCTGAAGGTAAGAGAAAGACGAGTTGACAATATCCAAGAAACGATACAGGAACATCTGACAATGGTTGAGTCTGTCTGAAGGTCAGAGAAAGACGAGTTGACAATATCCAAGAAACGATACAGGAACATTTGACAATGGTTGAGACTGTCTGAAGGTCAGAGAAAGACGAGTTGACAATATCCAAGAAACGATACAGGAACATCTGACAATGGTTGAGTCTGTCTGAAGGTCAGAGAAAGACGAGTTGACAATATCCAAGAAACGATACAGGAACATTTGACAATGGTTGAGACTGTCTGAAGGTCAGAGAAAGACGAGTTGACAATATCCAAGAAACGATACAGGAACATTTGACAATGGTTGAGACTGTCTGAAGGTCAGAGAAAGACGAGTTGACAATATCCAAGAAACGATACAGGAACATCTGACAATGGTTGAGTCTGTCTGAAGGTCAGAGAAAGACGAGTTGACAATATCGAAGAAACGATACAGGAACATCTGACAATGGTTGAGACTGTCTGAAGGTCAGAGAAAGACGAGTTGACAATATCCAAGAAACGATACAGGAACATCTGACAATGGTTGAGACTGTCTGAAGGTCAGAGAAAGACGAGTTGACAATATCCAAGAAACGATACAGGAACATCTGACAATGGTTGAGTCTGTCTGAAGGTCAGAGAAAGACGAGTTGACAATATCCAAGAAACGATACAGGAACATCTGACAATGGTTGAGACTGTCTGAAGGTCAGAGAAAGACGAGTTGACAATATCCAAGAAACGATACAGGAACATCTGACAATGGTTGAGACTGTCTGAAGGTCAGAGAAAGACGAGTTGACAATATCCAAGAAACGATACAGGAACATCTGACAATGGTTGAGTCTGTCTGAAGGTCAGAGAAAGACGAGTTGACAATATCCAAGAACGATACAGGAACATTTGACAATGGTTGAGTCTGTCTGAAGGTCAGAGAAAGACGAGTTGACAATATCCAAGAAACGATACAGGAACATCTGACAATGGTTGAGTCTGTCTGAAGGTCCGAGTAAGACGAGTTGACAATATCCAAGAAACGATACAGGAACATCTGACAATGGTTGAGTCTGTCTGAAGGTCAGAGAAAGACGAGTTGACAATATCCAAGAAACGATACAGGAACATTTGACAATGGTTGAGTCTGTCTGAAGGTCAGAGAAAGACGAGTTGACAATATCCAAGAAACGATACAGGAACATCTGACAATGGTTGAGACTGTCTGAAGGTCAGAGAAGACGAGTTGACAATATCCAAGAAACGATACAGGAACATCTGACAATGGTTGAATCTGTCTGAAGGTCAGAGAAAGACGAGTTGACAATATCCAAGAAACGATACAGGAACATTTGACAATGGTTGAGACTGTCTGAAGGTCAGAGAAAGACGAGTTGACAATATCCAAGAAACGATACAGGAACATCTGACAATGGTTGAGTCTGTCTGAAGGTCAGAGAAAGACGAGTTGACAATATCGAAGAAACGATACAGGAACATCTGACAATGGTTGAGTCTGTCTGAAGGTCAGAGAAAGACGAGTTGACAATATCCAAGAAACGATACAGGAACATCTGACAATGGTTGAGACTGTCTGAAGGTCAGAGAAAGACGAGTTGACAATATCCAAGAAACGATACAGGAACATCTGACAATGGTTGAGTCTGTCTGAAGGTCAGAGAAAGACGAGTTGACAATATCCAAGAAACGATACAGGAACATCTGACAATGGTTGAGACTGTCTGAAGGTCAGAGAAAGACGAGTTGACAATATCCAAGAAACGATACAGGAACATCTGACAATGGTTGAGACTGTCTGAAGGTCAGAGAAAGACGAGTTGACAATATCCAAGAAACGATACAGGAACATCTGACAATGGTTGAGTCTGTCTGAAGGTCAGAGAAAGACGAGTTGACAATATCCAAGAAACGATACAGGAACATTTGACAATGGTTGAGTCTGTCTGAAGGTCAGAGAAAGACGAGTTGACAATATCCAAGAAACGATACAGGAACATCTGACAATGGTTGAGTCTGTCTGAAGGTCCGAGTAAGACGAGTTGACAATATCCAAGAAACGATACAGGAACATCTGACAATGGTTGAGTCTGTCTGAAGGTCAGAGAAAGACGAGTTGACAATATCCAAGAAACGATACAGAACATTTGACAATGGTTGAGTCTGTCTGAAGGTCAGAGAAAGACGAGTTGACAATATCCAAGAAACGATACAGGAACATCTGACAATGGTTGAGACTGTCTGAAGGTCAGAGAAAGACGAGTTGACAATATCCAAGAAACGATACAGGAACATCTGACAATGGTTGAATCTGTCTGAAGGTCAGAGAAAGACGAGTTGACAATATCCAAGAAACGATACAGGAACATCTGACAATGGTTGAGTCTGTCTGAAGGTCAGAGAAAGACGAGTTGACATATCCAAGAAACGATACAGGAACATCTGACAATGGTTGAATCTGTCTGAAGGTCAGAGAAAGACGAGTTGACAATATCCAAGAAACGATACAGGAACATCTGACAATGGTTGAGTCTGTCTGAAGGTCAGAGAAAGACGAGTTGACAATATCCAAGAAACGATACAGGAACATCTGACAATGGTTGAGTCTGTCTGAAGGTCAGAGTAAGACGAGTTGACAATATCCAAGAAACGATACAGGAACATCTGACAATGGTTGAGTCTGTCTGAAGGTCAGAGAAAGACGAGTTGACAATATCCAAGAAACGATACAGGAACATCTGACAATGGTTGAGTCTGTCTGAAGGTCAGAGAAAGACGAGTTGACAATATCCAAGAAACGATACAGGAACATCTGACAATGGTTGAGACTGTCTGAAGGTCAGAGAAAGACGAGTTGACAATATCCAAGAAACGATACAGGAACATCTGACAATGGTTGAGACTGTCTGAAGGTCAGAGAAAGACGAGTTGACAATATCCAAGAAACGATACAGGAACATCTGACAATGGTTGAGTCTGTCTGAAGGTCAGAGAAAGACGAGTTGACAATATCCAAGAAACGATACAGGGACATTTGACAATGGTTGAGACTGTCTGAAGGTCAGAGAAAGACGAGTTGACAATATCCAAGAAACGATACAGGAACATTTGACAATGGTTGAGTCTGTCTGAAGGTCAGAGTAAGACGAGTTGACAATATCCAAGAAACGATACAGGAACATTTGACAATGGTTGAGTCTGTCTGAAGGTCAGAGTAAGACGAGTTGACAATATCCAAGAAACGATACAGGAACATCTGACAATGGTTGAGTCTGTCTGAAGGTCAGAGAAAGACGAGTTGACAATATCCAAGAAACGATACAGGAACATCTGACAATGGTTGAGTCTGTCTGAAGGTCAGAGAAGACGAGTTGACAATATCCAGGAAACGATACAGGAACATCTGACAATGGTTGAGTCTGTCTGAAGGTCAGAGAAAGACGAGTTGACAATATCCAAGAAACGATACAGGAACATTTGACAATGGTTGACACTGTCTGAAGGTCAGAGAAAGACGAGTTGACAATATCCAAGAAACGATACAGGAACATCTGACAATGTTTGAGTCTGTCTGAAGGTCAGAGAAAGACGAGTTGACAATATCCAAGAAACGATACAGGAACATTTGACAATGGTTGACACTGTCTGAAGGTCAGAGAAAGACGAGTTGACAATATCCAAGAAACGATACAGGAACATCTGACAATGGTTGAGTCTGTCTGAAGGTCAGAGAAAGACGAGTTGACAATATCCAAGAAACGATACAGGAACATTTGACAATGGTTGAATCTGTCTGAAGGTCAGAGAAAGACGAGTTGACAATATCCAAGAAACGATACAGGAACATCTGACAATGGTTGAGACTGTCTGAAGGTCAGAGAAAGACGAGTTGACAATATCCAAGAAACGATACAGGAACATCTGACAATGGTTGAGACTGTCTGAAGGTCAGAGAAAGACGAGTTGACAATATCCAAGAAACGATACAGGAACATTTGACAATGGTTGATCTGTCTGAAGGTCAGAGAAAGACGAGTTGACAATATCCAAGAAACGATACAGGAACATCTGACAATGGTTGAATCTGTCTGAAGGTCAGAGAAAGACGAGTTGACAATATCCAAGAAACGATACAGGAACATCTGACAATGGTTGAGTCTGTCTGAAGGTCAGAGAAAGACGAGTTGACAATATCCAAGAAACGATACAGGAACATCTGACAATGGTTGAGTCTGTCTGAAGGTCAGAGAAAGACGAGTTGACAATATCCAAGAAACGATACAGGAACATCTGACAATGGTTGAGTCTGTCTGAAGGTCAGAGTAAGACGAGTTGACAATATCCAAGAAACGATACAGGAACATCTGACAATGGTTGAGTCTGTCTGAAGGTCAGAGTAAGACGAGTTGACAATATCCAAGAAACGATACAGGAACATCTGACAATGGTTGAGTCTGTCTGAAGGTCAGAGTAAGACGAGTTGACAATATCCAAGAAACGATACAGGAACATCTGACAATGGTTGAGTCTGTCTGAAGGTCAGAGTAAGACGAGTTGACAATATCCAAGAAACGATACAGGAACATCTGACAATGGTTGAGTCTGTCTGAAGGTCAGAGAAAGACGAGTTGACAATATCCAAGAAACGATACAGGAACATCTGACAATGGTTGAGACTGTCTGAAGGTCAGAGTAAGACGAGTTGACAATATCCAAGAAACGATACAGGAACATCTGACAATGGTTGAGACTGTCTGAAGGTCAGAGAAAGACGAGTTGACAATATCCAAGAAACGATACAGGAACATCTGACAATGGTTGAGACTGTCTGAAGGTCAGAGAAAGACGAGTTGACAATATCCAAGAAACGATACAGGAACATCTGACAATGGTTGAGACTGTCTGAAGGTCAGAGAAAGACGAGTTGACAATATCCAAGAAACGATACAGGAACATCTGACAATGGTTGAGTCTGTCTGAAGGTCAGAGTAAGACGAGTTGACAATATCCAAGAAACGATACAGGAACATCTGACAATGGTTGAGACTGTCTGAAGGTCAGAGAAAGACGAGTTGACAATATCCAAGAAACGATACAGGAACATCTGACAATGGTTGAGACTGTCTGAAGGTCAGAGAAAGACGAGTTGACAATATCCAAGAAACGATACAGGAACATTTGACAATGGTTGAGTCTGTCTGAAGGTCAGAGAAAGACGAGTTGACAATATCCAAGAAACGATACAGGAACATCTGACAATGGTTGAGTCTGTCTGAAGGTCAGAGAAAGACGAGTTGACAATATCCAAGAAACGATACAGGAACATCTGACAATGGTTGAGTCTGTCTGAAGGTCAGAGAAAGACGAGTTGACAATATCCAAGAAACGATACAGGAACATTTGACAATGGTTGAGACTGTCTGAAGGTCAGAGAAAGACGAGTTGACAATATCCAAGAAACGATACAGGAACATCTGACAATGGTTGAGTCTGTCTGAAGGTCAGAGAAAGACGAGTTGACAATATCCAAGAAACGATACAGGAACATTTGACAATGGTTGAGACTGTCTGAAGGTCAGAGAAAGACGAGTTGACAATATCCAAGAAACGATACAGGAACATTTGACAATGGTTGAGACTGTCTGAAGGTCAGAGAAAGACGAGTTGACAATATCCAAGAAACGATACAGGAACATCTGACAATGGTTGAGTCTGTCTGAAGGTCAGAGAAAGACGAGTTGACAATATCGAAGAAACGATACAGGAACATCTGACAATGGTTGAGTCTGTCTGAAGGTCAGAGAAAGACGAGTTGACAATATCCAAGAAACGATACAGGAACATCTGACAATGGTTGAGACTGTCTGAAGGTCAGAGAAAGACGAGTTGACAATATCCAAGAAACGATACAGGAACATCTGACAATGGTTGAGTCTGTCTGAAGGTCAGAGAAAGACGAGTTGACAATATCCAAGAAACGATACAGGAACATCTGACAATGGTTGAGACTGTCTGAAGGTCAGAGAAAGACGAGTTGACAATATCCAAGAAACGATACAGGAACATTGACAATGGTTGAGACTGTCTGAAGGTCAGAGAAAGACGAGTTGACAATATCCAAGAAACGATACAGGAACATCTGACAATGGTTGAGTCTGTCTGAAGGTCAGAGAAAGACG
Source organism: Megaustenia siamemsis (assembly GCA_032433765.1). Taxonomy (NCBI): domain Eukaryota; kingdom Metazoa; phylum Mollusca; class Gastropoda; order Stylommatophora; family Ariophantidae; genus Megaustenia; species Megaustenia siamemsis. The sequence continues at coordinate 15,291,603 of JAVIAB010000145.1, read as the reverse complement.
AGTTGACAATATCCAAGAAACGATACAGGAACATCTGACAATGGTTGAGTCTGTCTGAAGGTCAGAGAAAGACGAGTTGACAATATCCAAGAAACGATACAGGAACATCTGACAATGGTGAGTCTGTCTGAAGGTCAGAGAAAGACGAGTTGACAATATCCAAGAAACGATACAGGAACATCTGACAATGGTTGAGTCTGTCTGAAGGTCAGAGAAAGACGAGTTGACAATATCCAAGAAACGATACAGGAACATCTGACAATGGTTGAGTCTGTCTGAAGGTCAGAGAAAGACGAGTTGACAATATCCAAGAAACGATACAGGAACATCTGACAATGGTTGAGACTGTCTGAAGGTCAGAGAAAGACGAGTTGACAATATCCAAGAAACGATACAGGAACATTTGACAATGGTTGAGTCTGTCTGAAGGTCAGAGAAAGACGAGTTGACAATATCCAAGAAACGATACAGGAACATTTGACAATGGTTGAGACTGTCTGAAGGTCAGAGAAAGACGAGTTGACAATATCCAAGAAACGATACAGGAACATTTGACAATGGTTGAGACTGTCTGAAGGTCAGAGAAAGACGAGTTGACAATATCCAAGAAACGATACAGGAACATCTGACAATGGTTGAGTCTGTCTGAAGGTCAGAGAAAGACGAGTTGACAATATCCAAGAAACGATACAGGAACATCTGACAATGGTTGAGACTGTCTGAAGGTCAGAGAAAGACGAGTTGACAATATCCAAGAAACGATACAGGAACATCTGACAATGGTTGAGTCTGTCTGAAGGTCAGAGAAAGACGAGTTGACAATATCCAAGAAACGATACAGGAACATCTGACAATGGTTGAGTCTGTCTGAAGGTCAGAGAAAGACGAGTTGACAATATCCAAGAAACGATACAGGAACATCTGACAATGGTTGAGACTGTCTGAAGGTCAGAGAAAGACGAGTTGACAATATCCAAGAAACGATACAGGAACATTTGACAATGGTTGAGACTGTCTGAAGGTCAGAGAAAGACGAGTTGACAATATCCAAGAAACGATACAGGAACATTTGACAATGGTTGAGACTGTCTGAAGGTCAGAGAAAGACGAGTTGACAATATCCAAGAAACGATACAGGAACATTGACAATGGTTGAGTCTGTCTGAAGGTCAGAGAAAGACGAGTTGACAATATCCAAGAAACGATACAGGAACATCTGACAATGGTTGAGTCTGTCTGAAGGTCAGAGAAAGACGAGTTGACAATATCCAAGAAACGATACAGGAACATCTGACAATGGTTGAGTCTGTCTGAAGGTCAGAGTAAGACGAGTTGACAATATCCAAGAAACGATACAGGAACATCTGACAATGGTTGAGACTGTCTGAAGGTCAGAGAAAGACGAGTTGACAATATCCAAGAAACGATACAGGAACATCTGACAATGGTTGAGTCTGTCTGAAGGTCAGAGAAAGACGAGTTGACAATATCCAAGAAACGATACAGGAACATCTGACAATGGTTGAGTCTGTCTGAAGGTCAGAGAAAGACGAGTTGACAATATCCAAGAAACGATACAGGAACATCTGACAATGGTTGAGTCTGTCTGAAGGTCAGAGAAAGACGAGTTGACAATATCCAAGAAACGATACAGGAACATCTGACAATGGTTGAGTCTGTCTGAAGGTCAGAGAAAGACGAGTTGACAATATCCAAGAAACGATACAGGAACATCTGACAATGGTTGAGTCTGTCTGAAGGTCAGAGAAAGACGAGTTGACAATATCCAAGAAACGATACAGGAACATCTGACAATGGTTGAGTCTGTCTGAAGGTCAGAGAAAGACGAGTTGACAATATCCAAGAAACGATACAGGAACATCTGACAATGGTTGAGTCTGTCTGAAGGTCAGAGAAAGACGAGTTGACAATATCCAAGAAACGATACAGGAACATCTGACAATGGTTGAGACTGTCTGAAGGTCAGAGAAAGACGAGTTGACAATATCCAAGAAACGATACAGGAACATCTGACAATGGTTGAGACTGTCTGAAGGTCAGAGAAAGACGAGTTGACAATATCCAAGAAACGATACAGGAACATCTGACAATGGTTGAGTCTGTCTGAAGGTCAGAGAAAGACGAGTTGACAATATCCAAGAAACGATACAGGAACATCTGACAATGGTTGAGTCTGTCTGAAGGTCAGAGAAAGACGAGTTGACAATATCCAAGAAACGATACAGGAACATCTGACAATGGTTGAGTCTGTCTGAAGGTCAGAGTAAGACGAGTTGACAATATCCAAGAAACGATACAGGAACATCTGACAATGGTTGAGTCTGTCTGAAGGTCAGAGAAAGACGAGTTGACAATATCCAAGAAACGATACAGGAACATCTGACAATGGTTGAGTCTGTCTGAAGGTCAGAGAAAGACGAGTTGACAATATCCAAGAAACGATACAGGAACATCTGACAATGGTTGAGTCTGTCTGAAGGTCAGAGAAAGACGAGTTGACAATATCCAAGAAACGATACAGGAACATCTGACAATGGTTGAGTCTGTCTGAAGGTCAGAGTAAGACGAGTTGACAATATCCAAGAAACGATACAGGAACATCTGACAATGGTTGAGTCTGTCTGAAGGTCAGAGAAAGACGAGTTGACAATATCCAAGAAACGATACAGGAACATTTGACAATGGTTGAGTCTGTCTGAAGGTCAGAGAAAGACGAGTTGACAATATCCAAGAAACGATACAGGAACATTTGACAATGGTTGAGTCTGTCTGAAGGTCAGAGAAAGACGAGTTGACAATATCCAAGAAACGATACAGGAACATCTGACAATGGTTGAGTCTGTCTGAAGGTCAGAGAAAGACGAGTTGACAATATCCAAGAAACGATACAGGAACATCTGACAATGGTTGAGTCTGTCTGAAGGTCAGAGAAAGACGAGTTGACAATATCCAAGAAACGATACAGGAACATCTGACAATGGTTGAGTCTGTCTGAAGGTCAGAGAAAGACGAGTTGACAATATCCAAGAAACGATACAGGAACATCTGACAATGGTTGAGACTGTCTGAAGGTCAGAGAAAGACGAGTTGACAATATCCAAGAAACGATACAGGAACATCTGACAATGGTTGAGACTGTCTGAAGGTCAGAGAAAGACGAGTTGACAATATCCAAGAAACGATACAGGAACATCTGACAATGGTTGAGTCTGTCTGAAGGTCAGAGAAAGACGAGTTGACAATATCCAAGAAACGATACAGGAACATCTGACAATGGTTGAGTCTGTCTGAAGGTCAGAGAAAGACGAGTTGACAATATCCAAGAAACGATACAGGAACATCTGACAATGGTTGAGACTGTCTGAAGGTCAGAGAAAGACGAGTTGACAATATCCAAGAAACGATACAGGAACATCTGACAATGGTTGAGTCTGTCTGAAGGTCAGAGAAAGACGAGTTGACAATATCCAAGAAACGATACAGGAACATCTGACAATGGTTGAGTCTGTCTGAAGGTCAGAGAAAGACGAGTTGACAATATCCAAGAAACGATACAGGAACATCTGACAATGGTTGAGTCTGTCTGAAGGTCAGAGAAAGACGAGTTGACAATATCCAAGAAACGATACAGGAACATCTGACAATGGTTGAGTCTGTCTGAAGGTCAGAGAAAGACGAGTTGACAATATCCAAGAAACGATACAGGAACATCTGACAATGGTTGAGTCTGTCTGAAGGTCAGAGAAAGACGAGTTGACAATATCCAAGAAACTGTCTGAAGGTCAGAGAAAGACGAGTTGACAATATCCAAGAAACGATACAGGAACATCTGACAATGGTTGACTGTCTGAAGGTCGAGAAGGAACGATTGACAATGGTTGAGTCTGTCTGAAGGTCAGAGAAAGACGAGTTGACAATATCCAAGAAACGATACAGGAACATCTGACAATGGTTGAGTCTGTCTGAAGGTCAGAGAAAGACGAGTTGACAATATCCAGAAACGATACAGGAACATTTGACAATGGTTGAGACTGTCTGAAGGTCAGAGAAAGACGAGTTGACATAGAAACGATACAGGAACATCTGACAATGGTTGAGACTGTCTGAAGGTCAGAGAAAGACGAGTTGACAATATCCAAGAAACGATACAGGAACATCTGACAATGGTTGAGACTGTCTGAAGGTCAGAGAAAGACGAGTTGACAATATCCAAGAAACGATACAGGAACATCTGACAATGGTTGAGTCTGTCTGAAGGTCAGAGAAAGACGAGTTGACAATATCCAAGAAACGATACAGGAACATCTGACAATGGTTGAGTCTGTCTGAAGGTCAGAGAAAGACGAGTTGACAATATCCAAGAAACGATACAGGAACATCTGACAATGGTTGAGTCTGTCTGAAGGTCAGAGAAAGACGAGTTGACAATATCCAAGAAACGATACAGGAACATCTGACAATGGTTGAGTCTGTCTGAAGGTCAGAGAAAGACGAGTTGACAATATCCAAGAACGATACAGGAACATCTGACAATGGTTGAGTCTGTCTGAAGGTCAGAGAAAGACGAGTTGACAATATCCAAGAAACGATACAGGAACATCTGACAATGGTTGAGACTGTCTGAAGGTCAGAGAAAGACGAGTTGACAATATCCAAGAAACGATACAGGAACATCTGACAATGGTTGAGACTGTCTGAAGGTCAGAGAAAGACGAGTTGACAATATCCAAGAAACGATACAGGAACATCTGACAATGGTTGAGACTGTCTGAAGGTCAGAGAAAGACGAGTTGACAATATCCAAGAAACGATACAGGAACATTTGACAATGGTTGAGACTGTCTGAAGGTCAGAGAAAGACGAGTTGACAATATCCAAGAAACGATACAGGAACATCTGACAATGGTTGAGTCTGTCTGAAGGTCAGAGAAAGACGAGTTGACAATATCCAAGAAACGATACAGGAACATCTGACAATGGTTGAGTCTGTCTGAAGGTCAGAGAAAGACGAGTTGACAATATCCAAGAAACGATACAGGAACATCTGACAATGGTTGAGACTGTCTGAAGGTCAGAGAAAGACGAGTTGACAATATCCAAGAAACGATACAGGAACATCTGACAATGGTTGACTGTCTGAAGGTCAGAGTAAGACGAGTTGACAATATCCAAGAAACGATACAGGAACATCTGACAATGGTTGAGTCTGTCTGAAGGTCAGAGAAAGACGAGTTGACAATATCCAAGAAACGATACAGGAACATTTGACAATGGTTGAGTCTGTCTGAAGGTCAGAGAAAGACGAGTTGACAATATCCAAGAAACGATACAGGAACATCTGACAATGGTTGAGTCTGTCTGAAGGTCAGAGTAAGACGAGTTGACAATATCCAAGAAACGATACAGGAACATCTGACAATGGTTGAGTCTGTCTGAAGGTCAGAGAAAGACGAGTTGACAATATCCAAGAAACGATACAGGAACATCTGACAATGGTTGAGACTGTCTGAAGGTCAGAGAAAGACGAGTTGACAATATCCAAGAAACGATACAGGAACATCTGACAATGGTTGAGTCTGTCTGAAGGTCAGAGAAAGACGAGTTGACAATATCCAAGAAACGATACAGGAACATCTGACAATGGTTGAGTCTGTCTGAAGGTCAGAGAAAGACGAGTTGACAATATCCAAGAAACGATACAGGAACATCTGACAATGGTTGAGTCTGTCTGAAGGTCAGAGAAAGACGAGTTGACAATATCCAAGAAACGATACAGGAACATCTGACAATGGTTGAGTCTGTCTGAAGGTCAGAGAAAGACGAGTTGACAATATCCAAGAAACGATACAGGAACATCTGACAATGGTTGAGTCTGTCTGAAGGTCAGAGAAAGACGAGTTGACAATATCCAAGAAACGATACAGGAACATCTGACAATGGTTGAGTCTGTCTGAAGGTCAGAGAAAGACGAGTTGACAATATCCAAGAAACGATACAGGAACATCTGACAATGGTTGAGTCTGTCTGAAGGTCAGAGAAAGACGAGTTGACAATATCCAAGAAACGATACAGGAACATCTGACAATGGTTGAGTCTGTCTGAAGGTCAGAGAAAGACGAGTTGACAATATCCAAGAAACGATACAGGAACATCTGACAATGGTTGAGACTGTCTGAAGGTCAGAGAAAGACGAGTTGACAATATCCAAGAAACGATACAGGAATCTGACAATGGTTGAGTCTGTCTGAAGGTCAGAGAAAGACGAGTTGACAATATCCAAGAAACGATACAGGAACATTTGACAATGGTTGAGTCTGTCTGAAGGTCAGAGAAAGACGAGTTGACAATATCCAAGAAACGATACAGGAACATCTGACAATGGTTGAGACTGTCTGAAGGTCAGAGAAAGACGAGTTGACAATATCCAAGAAACGATACAGGAACATCTGACAATGGTTGAGTCTGTCTGAAGGTCAGAGAAAGACGAGTTGACAATATCCAAGAAACGATACAGGAACATCTGACAATGGTTGAGACTGTCTGAAGGTCAGAGAAAGACGAGTTGACAATATCCAAGAAACGATACAGGAACATCTGACAATGGTTGAGTCTGTCTGAAGGTCAGAGAAAGACGAGTTGACAATATCCAAGAAACGATACAGGAACATCTGACAATGGTTGAGACTGTCTGAAGGTCAGAGAAG